>JASVEL010014179.1:110000-626419 GCA_032618575.1 Nicotiana noctiflora | reverse complement strand
GTTCTATTCCCTGCGTGAGTCAGTCCAAGGTTTGACTCTTCAAAACCCCGAGGAGTGCCGTACCGTTGATATAAGAATTGAAGATCGCAATACCCTTTCAACAGATCATCATTTTTCACCTTTCGACTAATGCTCAGCAAATCCAGAAACCCATGTGGAGATACCGGTCTTGGTGAGAGCAGGTATTGCCCTCTTAATTTCCCATTAAGTCCTGCATAGCCCGCAATTTCCTCTAATGTGGGCGTCAATTCAAAGTCAACAAAACGGAACACATTGCGGGTCGGATCCCAGAAAGATACCAGTGCCTTGATGATGTCCTCCCTTGGTTCGATATTCAACAGATCAACCAAACCTCCCAAAATTCTCCCTACAACCTTTTTGCTGATGTCTTCCAAATCGTTCCACCATATACGGAGCTGCTGAGGGACCTCACTAAAGATTGAAAATGATTTATTTTGATTCGTGCTCATCCTGCACATTTATTAAGGTGATTTAAATAAGAAAACAACTTTGTTTTGCTAAAAAATAAAAAATTAGTTTTCAATCACGGCCTCTCAACGTCTCGGGGACGAAGGCTTTCAAGGCTGTGGGGTAAATTGATCGAAATCAAAATTGACCCAAAGGTGGCCGTTTATACGAAATTAGCCTTCGGCGTCCCTTTCGGGAACATTCGGCTATTTTTAAAAACAGCGTCACCGACTTATTTAGTACAAAAGTTAGTTTTGATTTTGTGAAGTTGGACCCGATGGAGGTTGCCTACGTATCTCACATCCGATGAGAATCAAACCCCCGTAGTTCGGTTTTGACGGAACAAACGGCATTATTTATTTATTCACTTTACTAAAGGAAAACAAATAAGCTATTTCTATCTTGGGAGCAAAACACATACATTTTTTCTTTTTCTTTTTCATTTTTTTTTTTTTTTTTTTTTTAAATCTCTAAAGCCGGTCAGCATGCAAGTTTATAACGGATAAATGCGCAAGACAAACAGGATGCAGCAGGATAGTCTGTTCATTTCAGGTCACCTGTCCTAGACGGACCCAACCCCTGTGTTGAGTCCCCTAAGCCAAAATGCGACATGATGCAAATAAACGTTTCCTACTAGGGATCCGGCATGAAGCTTTGTTATTCTAGGTTTAAAACCTGGGTTTATCTGTTCTAGACTTGGCTTACCCGAGCGGACGGCTCGAGCCGAGGAGGAGGCAGCAACCCGGGAATACAGAAGCTTCACCGGTTTTGCAACTTATCCAAACCTCGTTCTAAAATGGGAATTGGACACTATACAGAAAAGAAGTCACACGAAGTGCACCCTTCTTCATGATTTAGAAGACTCAGAGAGGAGATTGGTTCCGGCACAATTTATATGTACAGTTCACACAATATCAAAGCGGTAAAAACAACATTTTGCACATTGATGCCAACATGTAAAAAAAATCAGATAATAAAATATGCCAAATACAACAGTTTATTCCGAGCTCGAATTCTAAAGAAGTCCCCAGCAGAGTCGCCAGAGCTGTCACACCTCTTTTTTACGCACCCGCGAGGATGCGAAGAGTTTTTCCAATTAAAGGACAATCGAGATGGGATTTATTTTAATTATTTCAGAGTCGCCACTTGGGAGATTTATGGTGTCCCAAGTCACCGGTTAAATCCCGAATCGAGGAAAAGAATGACTCTATTTAACAGTCCGCGAACCAGAAATCCGGATAAGGAATTCTATTAACCGGGAGAAGGTATTAGGCATTCCCGAATTCCGTGGTTCTAGCACGGTCGCTCAACTGTCGTGTTTGGCTTATCTATCTGCTTTTTTACAGTTATGTACTTAGTGCAAATTAATATCCCTTTACCGCTTTTATTATTGATTATGATTTACGAAAGAGAAAGTTGCTTAAAAATATGCTTTCGAATCACGTCACATGAAATGCACCCGGATCCTCAACATATTCTTATTCAACATTTCGGGGTTTGGATTTGGGTCACATGAAATGCACACCCGTATTTAAAAAGGTAAAGCTAAAATATGCGCCCGGATCGACTACTTATTTACACTGTTGGGAAAGGCGTGATATTCGTTCAGAAACGACGCATCTCGAAATCTAAGTATTTATATGTACATCTATGACGGCTATGTGATTAGTGTAACTATTTGGGCGAGGCGTACCTTTGATTCAAATCTAAAGCGAACTACATCCCACTGTATCTTACTTAAGAGTTGATTCCAAATTACTTAAAACTTGCTACGAACCACACCGCATGAAATGCGCCTGTGGTTCCTGACACGCTTTGTTCATTCTTACCCAAAATTGGGGTCGGGTCACATGAAATGCGCCCCCGACTCTTTTTAATCTAATTACGTCATTCCGTTGAGTAACAACTCCCTAGCTAATCTTGCTTTTAACATAAGGTCTATCATTTAACAGGTTTGGAGATTATACACATGAGTAGAGAAGATTGAACAAAGATACAACAGACTAATTCGGGTTTACGTGCATATCTAATGATAGTGTAACTTTGGTCTAGCTACATTTTCCGTAACAACACTAGCAATACAAATTTAATTGAAGAATAACAGAATGTAATTAAACATAAGAACTATAAACGACTACATGTTTCAATAGACTTTATGCACAAGCTTCAAACTTCATTCTTTTCGTACCAAGGAACTACAATAACAGAGGTGTGTACCTGGAATGCGGAAGAACAAGGAAGAGTGAGCAATGGCAATGCAGCAACAGCAACAAGAACAGTAACAGGAACAACAACCAAAGACCAATAATAACCACAGTAAACCAACAACAATCAACAATATACCAAACAGCCACAACAACCAATGCAATCAAATAGACCAATAGCCCCAACAACCAGTGACAACCAATGGACCAGCAGTCACTTAGACCAACAACCAGTGACAAACTGGATTGACAGCCACCAAAACCAGCCAGGCAGCACCACTATAGTCACAAAACAACAACCAGCAGCAACCCAACAACAATGAGACAATAGCAACAACCAAACCAGGCAGCAACCAAGTAGACCAACCAGCAACATAATAGACCAAGAGAACAACAAAAGAGTGGCAGTGGACCAACAGTAGCAACACACTAGCACTGAACTGGCAGCAATACTCGAACAATAGAAGAACCAACACTGTGTTGGACCAAGCAGCAACACAGACACAACAACAACACACAAATGACCACCAGTAGCAACCTCAACACAGCAACAGCATACACTCAAGACCAGCAACACCAGCGATTAACACAGCCAGCCACGAACTAGAGTCTAGCCACAACACAATAACCAACCGACCCAATAATGCTTCAACAGAAACACAGGAGTTACCACAGCCCTCGACCACTGAACCAACCACAACAATAGCACAGCACCAACCACACAAGAACAACAAACAACCAAATGGCCAAAAACACTCAACTGTTGAACCAAAGCACACGAGACAGTAGCCAAAATCAATGAAACAGTGACTTTGTATGTGTATATCAAAAATATCTCTGCTCCTATCTTTTCTCCAACTATTACTCTCCAGTGTTCTCTCTAATGTGTGTGTTTTTTTTTTGCTCTCCAGGTACTCTCCAAAAATGTCCCCGACTGTATGTATATTTGCTCTCCAAGTATCTCTCAAGTCTCTGTCTGAATGAATCTCTATCAATGTATATGCCTCTTTTCTTACTCTCAGTGTGCTCCCCAATCTCTGTATGTATGCATCAATGTCCATGTATATCCTATAGGTTCAGTTTGATGCTATATTTATAGCTAAAAGTCCCTCCAGAACACCTGCCCCTAAGGTTACCCCCTACCCTGACTTCCCAACCCATCATATTCCCTGCAAACCCACTGTCTACTGTCCAAAGTATGGACTCAGCATTAAACAATGCTGGTGGCAGGAGCCTCAGTGGGATGCCCTGCAGTGCTCAGTTCCACTAGCCCTTGTATGGGTGTGTGATTAAACAATTAACCTATTAACTACAACCAATTATCCCCTTTTAATCTGAATCAAACAGTAACAAGCTCTACACCAGTGAATTGCATCAGGCAGATTCAAGGGATTAATATTACGAACTATTTCCCTGACGACTTTAATCACATTGAACCTATGATTCATCTTAACAACTAAAAACAGAGGGAATTGGCCAAATAAAAGGCCTCAAAGGAGGAGAACAAATCGACTGTTATGAGAAATGAGAAGCATGCTAGATGAGAATTGAAACAATGAATAAAACAAACACACATATTCACAAAAATCGCATTGAATCTAAAAGAAGGAATGAATACCTTGCAAGAAATCTGCCGACCAAACTTCGAACCAAGATGTGGAATTATTGAAGCCAAACGGGCTTTAATCGAGATGTTCTCGATTGAGAACACCTAGACTAAAGTCCCTTGGACTTCAATTGCGGCTAATCCGGCTTGAATTGAGTTTCTTCAAAATTAGGGTTCTTGGGCTCGGATTTGGGGCTTTTGCATTTTTGGTTAGATTCGAAGCAAACCAATGTCAATGGGAGTGTGGGGGAGGTGTGAGGAGACTGTGGTGTGAATTTGGGGTGATTTGGCATAGGTTCGAGTTTGACTCGAATCTTCAAATGAAGATTCGAGGAGCTCCGGCATGATTCGAGGTTAGTGGAGGCTGGGTTCGTGATGGGGGAGGTGAGGGGAAGGTTTTGGCGTTGGTTTGGGTTTGATTGGCCTACCGGAACCGCCGTGAGGCGATTTCCGGCAGGCGGAGTACGGCGGAGGAGGGCGGCGTTACACCGGGCTTTGAGAGCTTCTGAGGGAGATGAAGGGAGAGGGGGGTCTGGCTTGGGGGGGCGGGGTATGGAAAGGAGTTTATATATGTTTTGAGTAGTTAAATCCTGATCGTTGGATCAAACTTGATCAACGATCAGGATCCTCTCACTTAAACCAAACGGTGCCGTTTGGTTAAGTCCTAGGCTGAATGAATTTTGGAATTAACGGATTAATCTGGGCCGTTGGATAATAAAATCCAACGGTCCAGATCAAGCGTTACATAGGCTGAAGCTGGACGGATATTTGGGCCGGATCAGAAGCAATTCATTTGGGCCTGGCTTTTAGACTAAATTTGGCCCAGCTCGGATCTTCATGAGGTATTATATGCATATGTGTATATATATATATATATATGTGTATGTATATATATATATATATGTATATATACATACATATATATATATATACACACATATGTATATATACCAACCTATAACACCGCTGTTTTTACTACAATTAACGCACACGATTACATATCACCCAAAAAATGTAAATCACATGACTTCGATATCAAACACTGAAAATGCAAAGCCTAGCATATATTTTTGTATTTTTAATTTAAATAAATAAACGTGCACACAAAAGATAAAATTAACACAAAATCACACAAATCATGCCCAACACGAAACTATTTTTATTTTGAATTTTCTTGGAGTACTTCTCGAGTAAGGCAAAAATCACGTGCTCACAGCTTGTTCTTCCTCCTTGGATCGTTATAGAATCCTGTCGCTCTGATACCAATTGTTAGCGGAAACGTAAAAGAAAGAACACAAGATTTAACGTGGTTCGGATCAAAATAATCCTACGTCCACCAGAGAACAATTGCCTTACTATTATTTACAAAGGAAGGGGAGATTTCCCAATTACACTTAAGAGAATTGCTCTCTTAACTCTCTACTCACAACAATATATTGTATTGTTTTTAGGATGGTTTCTACAAATGAAAGAGTGCATCTATTTATAGGGGTAAGGACCTCCTCTTGATGTCATTGGTGACATCAAACTACCTCCTCTTGATGTCATGGGTTACATCAAAGGAGGAAGCTTCCTCCTAGCATTCATGCCAACTCTTTCCACCAACTCTTCCAATTGCATGCCATTGTTGACTAAATCTAAACCAATATTTTCAGCATGCCATTGTTGACTAAAACATAAACCAACATTTTCATATACTCATGACATGCTAAAATGCCATCAAAACTACATTCTTTAGGTTTTCATTTTTGGTATTTCTTTTTGTTTCTTTTCACTGCTCTGTTTTAGAAAGTTGCACCAAGCGAATTCTTACTTGCTTTTCGTTTAAGGGATTAAATATGTCAATTTCACCTATCAATGTCAAGGATCTTTATTGTTGTTATATGCATACCTACTCAAGAGGCCTAAAGGACATCGCACTTTGCCTTACCCAGTATTGCAAGAGGCTGTTTCCACGGCTCGAACACGTGACCCAAGAGGCCTAATTGTCAATAATATCAAGCAATCTGGTTCCAAACATGGACAAAAGAGAAGTTCAACCATAAGAGTGACTTCATCGCTGATGTGGAGGATGAGCTTCGTGGGGTAGAAACAGAAACAAAGATAACGTTTATGCTCCCACCACCAATGAACTTCTAGTGGAGTTGACTGGCGCATATTGTGATATTCAAAATTGGATATAGTTTCGGTCACAGCAATATGTTATTCATGATTACTCCTGTTGTTACAATGATAGGTTGATAACATGATTGTGCTCATGATTTGTAACATTGCATACAAACTTTCTAGACTACTTGTAGGTCTGAAAATGTTCTCATGGATTTGTGTTAGTCACTACTCACGGCAAATGGACTCCGGACTTTGTACTTACCATTTGTCCAAGTAATTGAGCCAAACAGATCTTCCTTTGAGGTAGATGAAGCTTTGAAAGACACTTCATAGCTTAATTTCTTGCTTTATTTGTAAATTCCAATTTACTTGGAATCACTTGGACTTTCAATCCTTTTGGTGCCTCAATGATTGCAGTATATACTGATTGCTTCTTGGGCCCGTTTTCTTTGAGACTAGAAATAGCTATTGGTGGATAATTCATAGTATTAGAAACCAATTCAGAGGTTGAGTTGTTAGGACATGAAAAGTCTTTAGGAACTGTACTTGAGATCAGCTTTATCTGTGATATGTTATAGCCAACAGAACAGAGGAACTGCAGGTAGTCGACAAAATCTGTCTCGTAGACTAGACCTGGTTTTAATGGACGCAATCTGATTATTACGGGGGACGCAATAGATCAGGGAATGCTGCCACTAGAGCGGATGATAGGAAAAATAATAAGCAAAGTTTTGGATAATTTTCTCCTATTGCCAAAATGAGAGATGAATGAAACTACTTCTTTTAACTAGTTTTCTGTTACTGTCGCCTGAGGAGAAACTAGTATATTATGAACATTGTGGTGTATCCTTAATTTATCACTACCTTCGATAATTAAAAATGAAATGTCTATATTATATATCGAATGATATATTCCAGTGCTTTAAAATCTGAAACATGGATGCAAGCGACATTTAACAATAAGAACAACCTCACACCTGAGAAAAGAAATAAGGTTTTTAGGGAACTAGTTCGCTCTGTGGTGAAGTGCCCTTATAACTAAAATCTCTTATCTTCCATAGAATAACTTCCTTTTGGTTCTGTGACATATTTGTTGCTTTCTCTATTATATAGTTGATAAAAGTTGGACTTTTTATTGGTATGGCACTGCTTGGCTTTGATTTGTTTCTTCTTCTCTGTTGGAGTTAATGTTGTCCCAAAGTTTTCTTTTTTTGCTGCATAGTGCTTTCATGTGCATTTACCTTGAAATTTCCATCTTTTTGTTCTCATCAGTTATTGCTTCTGTTTAGATTCTTTTATTACCGCGGAAGGTACTGTATTAAGTAACATCATGAAATAAATACTTATTAAAAAAGAATATTATGAGATAGATACAGTTTCTCTATTGAGAACCTGTTATTCATGATTCATATGAGTTACAAATAAATTGGTGACACAACGTTCATGGATGCATTGCATTGCACAAAACCCATTTGTTAGACGGTTAAGTAGCAGATGCTTGATAATATTACCAGTAAGAGACGACAAATGGACTTCGAACCTTGTACTTATTACTGGTCCATGTAATTGATCCAAAAAATTCTCTCTGTCTAGATATTGCTTTGAAAGTCACTTGATAGCTCTGTTTCTTCGTGCTACTTGTAAATTTCAATTTGCTTGGATGCACTCGGACTCTCAATGCATCTGGTGCTGTTACGATTGCTTTGTATTCTGTTTCTTCTTCACCAAAGTTAGTTAGAGTTCTGGTAACTTTCTTGGTTTCTCTTTCCTCGGACATAGAAACAGCTATTGATGGGTAGTTCATGTTAGACATTGATTCAGCACTTGAGTTGGTGGGGCATGAAAAACTGTCTGGAACTGTCTTTGAGATGAGTTTAACTGTTGATGTGTTATAACCAGCAGAGCAGAGGAATAACAAGTAGTCTGTGATCTCAGTCTCATAAACCAGGCCTGGTTCCCGTGGTCCTGACATAGTTACTACTCCTGCACCAAAGTCATATGGGTCGGCAAGGTATTCTCCATATGCACTGTTGACTAACATTGGAGTCTTCAAGTTGCTTTCCTGAAAAGCTATTAAAAAGAAAGAGCGAAAAAAGGAGAGAATAAGATTACTTTCATAAGAGTTAGTAGTGGTGGCATTGGCATACTTCAACTATTATCAGGTTGCTACCTGTGGTCATTATAGCTGATCTGATAGCTGAAGGACTCCAGGTGGGATTTTGAGATTTCAGTGTTGCAACAATAGCAGAAACATGAGGACAAGACACAGAAGTCCCTGAGACGAAGTTGAATAGTGGTGGTTTTTGGCCAGACCGAGCCACTTCTGTGTCATTTGCTGGCCAAGCTGCAAGTATTGCAGTCCCTGGTGCTGCAATATCCGGCTGCAAGTACATGTCAGAAACCATTCGGTAAGTGATCTACTAGAAATCTGGTGTGGAGCGTAGGTTCTGATTTATAACATAAGTATGTAAGTACTACGAGTCCTTTCTTTTCCTTTGGAGATAACCCAGTACAATTGAGAGTTAGAAAAAAAGACTAGCATGGCCCTGCACAAGGGACACAAATCGAGCAATGGTCTAAATTGGGGGAAAAAGAGAATAAGGAGTGCTTACTTTTAGGAGGTTTCGAGTGTTGTATGCTGGGCCTCTTGATGAGAAGAAAGCCACAACAGGAGCTGGTTTGAAATTATCTACACTAACAGTTGGTAGAATTGTTGCCACTGGGTTCCTTGAGAGAATATGAAGGTGCAGTTAGCAATTTGCTATGTTATATCAAGTGCTTCTTGATAAGTAAAGTGAGTACCTTGTGGAGTTGAGGTACGAAAGAATCTTCACGCCATCATGTTGAGTGACTACTGCCCCTGGGAAGGATCCCATATTGGGTGCCACTATGAGTTCATCATCAGGAATAATCAATATAAATCCAATGCCGCCCTTGTTCTTCACTTCATTTAGCCTATCTTCGATTGAATAATCATCAGTGAGATGATCACAAAGAACAATTTTACCCTTGACTTTGTGTTCGTCGAGTGTATCTGGTTCACAGTTACTGAAATTTGCCTAAAGTTAGTTGCAGGTATATACAGTTTTATTTCCTAAGGAGACCCCAGAAATTGGAACTAATGTATTTCCTTATTCCAGTTACCTTGCCTCCCCGTCATACATAGTTAAGTTTGCAGATCTACTGTCCACCAATTGATAAACTGGAGATTTCTTGAGATTACTAAAGCTAATACCTCCACCCTGAAAATCAACAAGGGTTTTATTGAAAGATGTTCTTGAAAAGATAGCTTGTGTTTTGAATAACAGTGTTTTTCTTTCGAGTACCTTAATCAGCTTGTTTCCGCCCAAGGGAATATGTGTCTCAATGTTTCTGTCAATAGTTGTAGCAGCAACTGTGAAAATCCAAGGAGCAACATTTACAACACTTTCTCGTGAAGGGCCATCATTTCCAGCAGAGGCGACGACAAAAATGCCCTTCTCTACAGCATGGAAAGCTCCAATGGCAATAGGATTTGTTGAATACTCAAACTCTGTTCCAGCTGGTTGACCAATTGATAAGTTTATGATATCAACCCCATCTGCAATGGCATCATCAAATGCTTTCATAATAGCTGATCCACTGCATCCATAAGGCGTGCATATACGGTACACTGCAATCCTTGACCTTGGAGAACCTCCCTTGGCTGTTCCTGCTGCTAACCCGTAATAGGATGCACCTGCAACTGGACTCCCTGCTGCAGTGGCTGCAACGTGAGTACCATGCCCGTCATGGTCCCTAGGTGTCCCTGTAACAGGTGTTCGAGAGTTGCCAGGGTCATCGTAAAACCTTGCGCCGATCAGTTTCCTGATACATAGCCATGATATAGACAGTGAAACGTCTCATAAACTGATACACCTATCTAGGGACTTGGTTTGCTGACCAGGGAAAAAATCTGAGCATCACATCCAAAACCTTAAAACAATAGATATAGGTGCCCAAGGACTCTATAGAAGCAGAGGTGAATCTAGTATTTAAGATTTATGGGTTCAACTTTATATGTTTTTAGCATTAAATCTGTGGCAGAACTAAAATTTTAGCCAAGGGGATTCAAAAGAGTTCTAGGATGTCAGACTTGGAACTTTAACAACAACAACAACAACATACCCAATATTATCCCACACTGTAGGGTTTAGGGAGGGTAGTGTGTATGCAGACCTTACCCCTACCTTGTGAGGATAGAGAGTCTATTTCCAATAGACCCTCGGATCTGGAAAGCGCACCACATTAATGAAAATATAGACAATGGGACAACACCAAAAATCCATATGAAAGCAAAATAAAAACAGCAAAATAGTAAGGTGATCAATAATGAAAGAAAACAATGGTTAGTCATAAAAATTAACTACCAACAGAAAAGGAGACCGCGTGCCAATACTACTGTTATGAACACTCTGGACTACCTACCCTACTATCCTAATCCTCGACCTCCATACCTTTCTAACAATGATCATGTTCTCGGTCAGCTGAAGTTGCCCCATGTCTTGCCTAATCACCTCTTCTCATCTCTTCTTTGACCTACCTCTACCTATCTGTAGGTCCTCCAATGTCAATCTCTCACACCTTAGCGCTCTTCCTCTTCACATGACGAAACCACCTAAGCCGCGCTTCCAGCATCTTGTCCTCAATAGAGGTCACATCGACCTTGTTGCGAAGAACCTCATTCCTAATCCTATCTAACCTAGTGTGCTCGCGCATATATCTTAACATCCTCATCTCTGCTACCTTCATCTTCTGGACATGAGTGATTTTGACTAGCTTAACACTTCGCCCCATACAACATAGTCGGTCTGACTAGCACTCCGTAGACTTTTTGAACCTATGACTTAAAAGCAGTTTTGAATCGTGTCCAGGGGATTAAGAAGCTTATATATATATATATATATATATATATATATATATATATATATATATATATATATATATATATATATATATATATATATATATATATATATATATATATATATATATATATATATATATATATATATATATATATATATATATCATTTTACTCTATTTGTATAGTGTAGTTTTCCGAGGAAGGGGATTCGGTTTGAACCCCCTTGACACTACTTAGTTCAGTCACTGCATTGAACCCATTATATTTTTAAAGTTATGGGTTCATGTACATTATTTTATTACTCCCTCCGTTTCAATTTATGTGAACCTATTTCCATTTTAGTCCGTGCAAAAAAGAATGACCCTTTCCTTATTTGGAAACAATTTACCTTTATGTAATGATTTATAGCCACACAAAATAAAAGTGCCTCATTTTACACCACAAGATCAAAAATTTCTCTCTTTTCTTAAACTTCGTGCCCAGTCAAATGGGTTCACATAAATTGAAATGGAGGGAGTATAATTTTAGTGGATTTTACATATAAATTTATATACTGCATCAAAAATAATAGGTTCATATGAACATGGTAACCAAAAGCTGCACCCGCCTGCATATAAGCCTTTAGACACATAGTCCATATGGGACAATAACTCAACTAAGACCATTACCTGTTGCAGCTGGAGGAATTGAAATCGTAACCTTTGGTGCAAGTGCCTTTCCAACGGGATGGGACTGGACCCATACCTTTGTCGTTGAAACTCTCTGATTCAGGCCATATTCCTAAAATACAATATGAGATACATGGTTTTATTAGTGTCATAAAGAATAAACAAAGAGCAAGAAAAGTTTGCACTTTGATTCCTACCAGTGTCAAAAATCCCAATTATGGTGTCTGCTCCTTTTGAGGTTGAGTTTGAACCAGAACTGTTAGGGAAACTGTGTACCAGATCATATTGATCCGTTAGAAACTCCCATGACCGCGTTGTGTGGAGTTGAAATACTGGATCAGGGAAAACAGAGATAACTCCGGGTTGCTGAGCAATCGACTGAGCTTCAGCATCTGATAAACGTGCTGCAAATCCTGAGAAACTATTTCTGTAACTGTGCACCACTGCGTTCTTTCTCCTAATGCAATATTTAGAACGTTAAATTAAAAAGATAGTAGAACTTTCGTATGAATTACAATGGTTCTAACCTCTAGACGCAGGATTCAGGTAGAGGCGGATATAGGATTTTAGTTCTATGAGTTCAATTTATAAGATGCACACATTGGCTCCAGTTCACAATATGTGTGTGTGTGTTTACATATAAATGGTTTAAAATTCCGAAAAACATGTATTCATACCAAGTTTACACTGGATATCAAAAGGTATAGTATTTTGTACCACCATGTCAAAATACATCAGCTAAATTTGAGCAAAACTATGGTATTTAATGAATTAATAAAAGTTTTTGACAAGCGATAACATTACAACCTTATCATAGTCCAGAATGTTACACATAGTTAACAGCCAATTACCTTGTTGTCAGGGAGCTCATAATCTGAATTTGATCATCTCTAACAACATTATTTGATGAACCCGTGGCACCCATGTAAACAATGTAAACGCCATGGCCTTCTGCTTGAGAAGCTGCCTTGGATTCTCTTATAAAATAAACTAACAAGAGACTAAACAAAAAAACAAAAATAAACCTTTTCATGTTTATGCCAAAACTTGATACAAGTTCAGTTGATGAAAGTGTCCTTTAAATAGTGGAAATTAAAAGCTGCATCTGTTCTGTGTGATCTTCATATCTGTTTTAATAATCTTGTTTAGTGTACTCCAACGTGTACCCATTGCTAGCTGCGCCAAGAATTTATCAATTAGTGGAATAAGTCTAACGTGGTGGGCTATTTAAGTAATGATCATGTGATTAATTATCATAATACTATAATAATCATAGTGACCTTAGTATTGGCAGATCATGAAAAGAGAATTAATTAAATAGAAAAAGTAAAGAGTTCTCTGCGTAATCCATACTCCTATTTTGTAAGGTGGAACCTTTGGTTCTTGTCCTGCTAATCATAATATTAACAATCTCAGCAATTGTATTCTTCAAAATGAATCAAATGTCAGAACTTCCTGTTAATTTCCTCGTTTTGAATGTTAAGAATAGACAGTTTTCCGAGCTGTCCTTTTTATAGTTTGTTTCTTTTTAATGTTCTTTTTTTTGGACTACACATGATTGAGTAAAAATTTGTGAATCAGCACATTATATTTAACTCTTTTGCCTTACCTCAGTGGTGCACATGATATTATTATATCGACCCAGTCTTTGAGTATCTCAATTGTTTCTCCACTGGAGGCAAGAGTATCTATTAAAATATACGTTAACTTGGAAGTTGGAACTAAATTTAATTGGCTTTGCAATTCCATAATATTTTATCCCACCTCTAGCATTTCTCCGATTTCAGTAAAAAAAGTGAGGAAGAATTAACCTAAATAGCTGCCCACCCAATCAGAGGTGAAAGCCGAAATTTTAACTTTGTAAGTCCAAGATTTTGGAACCACGACTTTTGATGTTAATGACTAAGTTCTAGACTTAATATTTAATTATAATTCATAAATTCAAAATTCTAAATACACTGTTTGAGCAAAAACTACTAGATTCGACCGAACCCGTAGATCGGCTTGTGCCTCGGCCCCTGTACCCAAATACTTATTAAATTAAACCTAGCGAGCAGATGTATACTATATGTATATCCATGTATAATCAATTATGTATACTGACTAAGAAAAGTAAACAGTCAATTCAACCGATTATTTATGTAGAGATTCCGAAGAAAAAAAAACGTTTGAACCAGAGTTTTCTTCCTCTAGCCATGAAAAATGATGGTGAAGAATTAAATAAATATTAAATCTAAAACCCAGTCGTTAACACCTAAATTGCTCGGACTCGGGTGTTGGCATCTGATAGGGCACATATCCAAGTGTCGGAGTCGGTGAAATCTAAATTTTAAGATTCGGGAATGCTGATCTAGGTATGGACACGGGTTGAGGATACAATTAACAAAAATCAAAATTATAAAAAATAAAGAGAGAAAAAGAAAGCCAATCAAGGCCTTCCACCAACTCTCCATCTATAACGCTGCTACTGTCTATCAGAAGTCCGAACTCAGAACACGACCCCTTGCATTTTTTATTTTTCTGAAACACAAAACATCAAATATGAGACAAAAGTACTACAAATTGAAGGTATGTCATTTTCCATGTCTTAAATGTGTTTTATTTTTAGTTGAGAAATCAAAATCTCAATTTCCTCCATATTTGTCGATGGACTCAGGTCAAAATGTCCGAAGTTAGTTGACTGAATTCGAGACGTATCATGCATCCACTCTCATCCCGTGTCGAGATGGGTGCGGCACCAAAAACGAAGATTCCTCACAACTTAGATTACCACTTGAAGTTGTGGTCCCCTTGTCAAGGATCTTTACTGTTGTTATATGCATACTTACTCAAGAGGCCTAAAGGGTAGCCTAGTGCACTAAGCTCCCACAATAGACAGGAAGGGCCGGACCACAAGGGTCTATTGTATGCAACCTTGCCCTGCATCTTTAGTGCTGTTACATACATACTTAATCAAGAAGCTTAAAGGGCAGCCTCGTGCATTAAGTTTCCGCTATAAGCAGGGTTCGAGGAAGGACCAGATCACAAAGGTCTATCGTAAGCAGTTTTACCCTGTATTTTTGTAAGAGGTTATTTCCACGGTTCGAACCCATGACCTCAAGAGGCGTAATTGTCAATAATATCAAGCAATCTGGTTCCAAACATGGACAAAAGAGAAGTTCAACCATAAGAGTGACTTCATCGCTAATGTAGAAGATGAGCTTCGTGGGGTAGAAACAGTAATAAAGATAACGTTTATGCTCTCACTGTTGCGGAAGCCAAATGTATATAGTATGAATGAGTCACAACTACTATACCAAAAATTATGGCAGCCACCAAATAATAAATAAGACAATAAAACAACAATAAAAGGAACACCATAATTTACGAGGTTCGGCTAATTTTGCCAACTCCTCGGATACAACCAATATTTTATTCCACTCCAAAAATACAAATAAAATAATACTAAAGAGATAAGATACAAATGCCTTAAGAAGATAAGAAGGCAAATGAGAGGTGTGTCTGAATCCTAAACGTTAGGCCTTCTTTTATAGGGAGAAAATCCCCCAACTCTTCTTCCCAACCGATGTGGGACAAGAACTTTGCCAAACTTCAATAAATCTCCACCTAGGCAAAATTTCACATCTTCAATTTTCTCTTAATAACAAATTTGATTGTGTTTTCATCTTCAATCTTCAGTGTTAAACAATGTTGATCAAATCCAAAAAATGTTGAAACTTGATTGCAGTCACCACTTTTCTCAGCATATTAGCAAGATTCTCAGTATTATGAATTTTCTTCAGCGTGACTCCACCTTCTTCTATGATTTCTCGTACGAAATGATACCGAACATCAATGTGCTTCGTCCTTACATGATAAACTTGATTCTTCGCTAATCGAATAGTACTTTGACTATCACAAAAGATTGTGATACCTTTTTGTTCAACACCAAGCTCCTTTAGCAATCCTTGAAGCCAAATTGCCTCCTTCGTAGCCTTTGTAATAGCTATGTACTCTGCCTCTGTTGTAGACAAAGCAACTGTTGACTATAAAGTAGACTTCCAACTCACTGGTGCCTTTGCAAAAGTAAACACATAAACAGTAGTTGATCTTCGTTCATCCAAATCACCCACAAAATATGAGTTACAATATCCAACTACAGACTGATTGTCTTCCTACTAAAAAACTAACCCAACATCTACAATATTATAAATATACCGTAGAATTCACTTCACAGCTTGCCAATGCTCCTTTCCTGGATTATGCATATACCTGCTAATAACTCCAACAGCTTGTGAAATGTCAGGTCTCGTACAGACTATTGCATACATCAAGCTACCAACAACATTTGCATATGGTACCTTTGACATATACTCTTGTTTAGCTTTATCCTTTGGTGACATAGTAGTACTTAGCTTTAAATTGGGAGCAAATAAAGTACTAACTGGCTTAGTCTTGTCATCTATGCCAAAACGTTGTAGTACCCTCTTCAAATATTCTTTCTGAGATAAACAAAGTATCTTTGAACGTCTATCTCTTATTATCTCCATGCCAAGAATTTTCTTTGCCTCACCCAAATCCTTCATCTCGAACTTTTTCTTCAGTTGAATCTTCAACTTATCAATTTCTTCCGAATTTTTGGAAGCTATTAACATGTAGGAGAAGATATATAAAGGAACCATCTTTAAGCTTGCGCAAATACACACAATGATCGTATTTGCTTCTTTTGTACCCCTGCTGGAACATAAACTTGTCAAATCGCTTGTACCATTGTCTAGAGGATTGTTTCAATCCGTACAACAATTTTTCAAGTTTGCACACCATATTTTCCTTTACATCAATTTTGAATCCTTCTGGCTGAGTCATGTAGATTTCCTCCTCTAAGTTTCCATGTAAAAATGCAGTTTTTACATCCATCTCAACTAGTTCCAAATCCAATTGTGCTACCAAAGCCAACATAATTCTAATGGAGGAATATTTTACAACCGGAGAAAACACTTCATTGTAATCAATTCCCTCCTTTTGAGCATATCCTTTGGCCACCAATCTTGCTTTGTAGCGAACATCTACTTGGTTAGGAAATCCTTCCTTCTTTGCAAATACCCATTTGCACCCAATTGCTTTTTTTCCCTTCGGGAGATCGGCCAATCTCCATGTATGATTTTAATGAAGAGACTGTATTTCATCATTCATGGCGATCCTATACTTATCTTCTTTTGAACTTTGGATTGTGTTATAAGTGGTAGGAATATCATCAGCTACAATTGCGATTGCACGAGCAACTGTCTCTATGAGATGAACAGGTTTCGTTATTTTCCTTTTTGGCCTGCTAGTTGTTATTTATTCAAGTTGTTGTTGAGGTTCCTGAGTTGGAATCTCCTCTACGGGCTCTCCTTCCAGAGGATAATCTTCATTTGTTTCTTCATTTACTTCTTGTGTAGGAAAAATAATTTTTCCCTCAAACTCCACCTGCTTAGAAGCACCATCATCTTGTTTGGTATATTCATTTGTTACCTTGTTTACCATAGCAGTTTCATGGAAGGTAACATCCCTGCTGAATATTACTTTCTTTGTCATAGGACACCATAAGTGGTATCATTTGACTAAAGAAGTAATCCCAATAACAATCGCCTTCTTTGCCCTTGGATCCAATTTTGACTCTGTCACATGATAATATGCAGTTGAGCCAAACACGTGCAAAGAGTCATAATTTACAGTAGGCTTTCCATACCATTTTTCAAATGGTGTCTTGCCATCAATAGCAGCCGATGGTAGATGATTAATGAGGTGGCATGCATATGTAATTACCTCAGCCCAAAATTCTTTGCCCAAGCCAACATTGGACAACATACACCGTACCTTCTCCAGCAAGGTCCGATTCATGCGTTCTGCCACTCCATTCTGTTGTGGTGTATGTCTGATAGTGAAGTGTCGGACGATGCCATCATTTTTACAGACCTTATTAAAATGATCATTTTTGTATTCACCTCCATTATCTGTGCGAATACACTTGATCCTCCTGCCTGTTTTATTCTCCACCATCGTCTTCCATTTGAGAAAATTCCCAGCCCTTTATGTTTGCTCTTCATTGTATACACCCATACTCTTCGGAAAAAATCATCAACAAATGTCACAAAATAGTGCTTCCCACCCAATGAAGGTATTTTAGGACCCCAAACATCAGAGTGTACATAATCCAAAATACCTTTAGTATTATGGATCGTTGTACCAAATTTAACCCTTGTTTGTTTTCCTTTTACACAATGCTCGCAAAACTCCAAATTGCAAGCCTTTACTCTATTTAACAATCCTTGATCTGATAGAGTTTTTAAGGATTTTCCTCCAGCATGTCCCAAGCGCATGTGCCATAGCCTGGTTGCTCTTACCTCTTTGTCGTCACTGGACGCCACTATCATTGTTCCAATAATTGTAATACCATGATAGTGGTACATGTTATTGTTCTTCCGATTGGCTTTCATTACCACTAGTGCACCAGAGCATTCTCTCATCACTCCATTTTTTGCAACGATTTTGAACCCTTTTGATTCAAGGGCTCCCACAGAGATGAGATTCTTCTTCAAATCCGGCACATATCGAACATCTGTTAATGTTCTGATCATTCTATCATGGTTCCTTAATCGTATTGAACCAATGCCATATGAGGTAAGAGGGTTGTTATCCGGTGTGTGGATGACTCCATATTCTCTTTCTTGAAATTCCACGAACCAGTCCCTGTTGGGACACATATGATAGCTACAAGCCGAGTCCACCAACCATATGTCTGATGATGTTGATGACTCCATTGTAACTAATGAGAAATCCGAATCATCACAATCAGCAACATTTGAATCCATAATGACTTTTCCATTGTTATGTTTGGCTTTTTTATTCAACTTCGGACAGTCTTTTTTCCAGTACTCCTTTTCTCCACAAAAAGGCACATTCATCTTGGTTGCGTTTAGATCTTGACTTAGATCTTCCTTTCCTTGTCCTCGTTTGATTTTAAGGACGACCCCTCATAAACAGTGCTTCTCCTTCTCCGCCCTTCTGTTTTTCTCGCTTTCTTTGTTCATAGTTGTATAAAGCCGAATAAACTTCTCTAAGAGAAACTTCATCATTTCCATGGAGTAGAGTAGTTTCAAGGTGCTCGTAGTCAAGTCACCATCATCATAAGTTGTATCCATATTTTGCAAATCTGTGACCAACTTATTGAAACTTGTGATATGTTCATTCATTATGGTACCAGGAACATAGGTGAAGTGAAACAAACTCTTCTTCATGTACAATTTATTTTGACTGTTTTTCTTCAAAAAATTATCCTCCGGTGCTTTCCATAATTTACTTGCAGAAGTTTCCTTTGTGTATGGATATTTCTGCTCTCTAGCAAGGTAGGATCAAATGGTACCGCAAACAACACGGTTGATAATTCACCAATCTTCTTCTCCAATAGCATCCGGTCTCTTTTCTTCAATAGCAAGATCAAGCCCTTGTTGAAAAAGGACATCTAGAAGCTTGCCTTGCCACATCTCAAAATGTCCGCCCCATTAAAAAATTTCTACCGCAATTTCGCATTTGACACAATTCTTGTCATAAGCGAAGATGTCAATGATGACGTATTGTTGATATTTGATGTAGATTTTTCTTGTTTATTGTCTCCCATCTTTGACATAAAATATTATTTAATAGCTGACGACATAAATCAAGATTATTTCCTTTCTGATGTGGAAGATCAGACTAAACTGCAACCACAAAGCATACTTAGATAGAACCTTGACTCAGTTACCAAAATAATTTTTTTTTGATGTGGAAGATCAGACTGTGCTGCAACCACAGAGCATACTTAGACCGTACCTTGGCTCTAATACCAATTGTTGCGGAAGTCAAATATATATAGTGTGAATGAGTCACAACTTTACCAAAAATTATGGCAGCCACCAAATAACAAATAAGATAATAAAACAATAATAAAAGGAACACCAGAATTTACGAGGTTCGGCTAATTTTGCTTACTCCTCGAACACAACCAATATTTTATTCCACTCCAAAAATATAGATGCAATAATACTAATTAAAGAGAGAAGATATAAATATCTTAAGAAGATAAGAAGGCAAATGAAAAGTGTGTGTGAATCCTAAATATTAGGCCTTCTTTTATAGGGAGAAAATCCCCCAACTCTTCTTCCCAACCGACATGGGACAAAAACTTTGCCAAACTTCAACACTCACCACCAATGAACTTCTAGTGGAATTGACTGACGCACATTGTGATATTCAAGATTGGACATAGTTTCGATCACAACAATATTTTATTCATGATTACTCTTGTTGTTACAATGATAGGTTGATAACATGACTGTGCTCATGGATTTGTAACATTGCATACAAACTTTCTGGACTACTTATAGGTCTGGAAATGTTCCCATGGATTTGTGTTAGTTGCTACTTACAACAAATGGACTCCTGACTTTGTACTTACCATTTGTCCAAGTAATTGATCCAAACAGATCTTCCTTTGAGGTAGATGAAGCTATGAAAGACACATCATAGCTTAATTTCTTGCTTTTATTTGTAAATTCCAATTTAGTTGGAATCACTTGGACTTCCAATCCAGTTGGTGCCTCAATAGTTGCAGTATATACTGATGCTTCTTCACCAGTATTTGTAACAGTTCTAGTAACTTTCTTCGGCTCGTTTTCTTTGAGACTAGAAATAGCTATTGATGGATAATTCATATTAGAAACCAATTCAGAGCTTGAGTTTTTTGGGCATGAAAAGTCATTAGGAACTGTACTTGAGATCAGCTTTATCTGTGATATGTTAAAGCCAACAGAACACAGGAACTGCAAGTAGTCGGCGATATCTGTCTCGTAGACTAGACCTGGTTTTAACGGACCTGAAGTGCTTGCTTCTCCTGCTCCTATGTCATATGGTGTTGCTTTGGATCCTGAGACTGTAGTGATTGGAGCCTTCAAATTGTTTGTCTGAATAGCTGTTGAAACGAAATTTGGAGTAAGCAATGGTATTACTAAAACAAAAAAAATAGTGACTATAGTTTACTATTATTAGGTTCTTTACCTGTGGTCATAATAGCTGATTTGACAGCTGAAGGACTCCAGGTAGGGTTTACTGCTTTGACAGTAGCAGCAATACCGGATACGTGAGGGCAGGACATGGAAGTGCCTGAGAGTAGGTTGAAAATTGGTGGTTTTTGGCTGGGGAGAGCCTCACTCGTGTCATTTCCAGGCCAAGCAGCAAGAATGGCAACCCCTGGTGCTGTAATATCTGGCTGCAAGAACAAATGAAAATCCATTTAGACCATGTTTTATTGTGCCTAGCGACACTTCTGCTAAGAACACAATTAAAAGATGAAATGTTGGCCTGACCTTGAGGAGGTTTGGGGTGTTGTATGCAGGGCCCCTTGATGAGAAGTAAGCCACAACTGGAGCTGGTTTGTACTTTGTTATGGAAATAGTTGGTAAAATTGATGCAACTGGATTCCTTCAGAATTTTGAGATTTTGTTAACTCTTTGTGCACTTGGGAACTATATCAAATAATTAGTCTTTTAAGGTAAAAGTACTCTAAAACTAGATGTCCGATAAATCTTACAATTGTCCTCTAATTAACACTCATGCAGTTATGCTTATGCTGTCATACAAGTTTTGATCCAGATTAAAAAGATTCTTGGAATATCATACCTGATGCAGCAAGTAGAAAATTACATTAAATATAGCCTACTATAGGAAACTAACAGTGATTACCTTGTCGAGTTAATGTACGCGAGGATCTCAGTACCATCCTTTTTAGAGACTACACTCGCTGGGAAGGAATTGAATTTGGCTGCCACAGTTCGTTCATCATCATCTATTAGTATAAATCCAACTCCACCTCGGCTCTTCACTTCGTCTAGCTTGTCACTGGGAAAATATTCGCCATCATCAAGATTTTCACAAAGTACAATCTTCCCCTTGACTTTGTTTTCATCTAATGAACCAGGAACACAACTCCTGAAACAACACCATTAACCATTTCATTTTTAGGGTTAATTTCATATAATATCACTCGCTTTTACTTTATTGCACCAGCCATTGAACTATTTTTTGTAACTAAAAAGTCGCTCAACATTCTTGATCTCTTCCATTTACCTTGCATCCGCCTCAGAAACATTATCGTTTGATTTGGTTGAATTGCCATGAATCAAGGGGTACACTGTTGATTTTGTCATGTTACCAAAGTTTATACCTCCACCCTGAAACTCAATGAGGATACCAAGTATATGAACAGATAAACATGAAAGGCAAAGCTGAGGATTGATGTTTAGCAATGTACAGAAGAAAGTTTGTTAGTCTTTACCTTAATCAACTTCTTTCCACCCAAGACAATGTCTGCCTCAAAGTCACGATCAATGGTGGTGGCTGCAACAGTAAGAATCCAAGGAGCTGTATTGACAACAGTTTTTGGGCCAGGGCCACTATTTCCAGCAGAGCAAACAACAACAATGCCCTTTTCTACGGCATGAAATGCTCCTATGGCAATAGGATTGCTTGGAAAATCAGGTTCAAGTCCAGGTGATGAACCGAGTGATAGAGATAAAACATCAACCCCATCTGCAATTGCATCATCGAATGCCTTCATGATAGCTGATCCACGACATCCAAAAGTAGTACAGACACGATACATGGCGATCCTGGAACCTGGTGATCCACCTGTTGCGGTCCCTGCAGCTAGGCCATAGTAGGATGCACCTGCAACAGGATTCCCAGCTGCAGTAGACGCAACATGAGTACCATGTCCGTTCTCATCCCTGGCTGATCCAGTGATTTTTGTTCCACTGTCATCAGACTCCTCATAAAATCTTGCACCAACTATCTTCCTGATCATAGAAAGTTACAATCATCATAAAAGACCAAAAACTATAAGCTTCTAATCATCAATGGCACTGGCAGAGCCACCTTATGTTAAGAGGTGTCAATTGACACCCCTTCGCGGGGAAAATTACCCTAAAGATAGTTGATTATTATATCCCTTAGCTTATTCGTATATTTACTTCTTTATATTTTGACATCCTTAAAGAACTTCATGGATCCGCTACTACTAATCATATATCCTTGTTATAGATACAATTCTTCTTTTCTCAAAAAACTATACATAAAATCGCCCAAGTTAGTTGCATCCGCCTATGAACTCTTTGTATCTATTCCCTTAACCTACCACAACCATCTTCTTTTACAATATTTTGAGCCAACTATATAAATATATACTATGTGAAACTCATACAGGTGGAGTTTTATTGTAACCATGAACCTTACAAAAGAAAGTGCAAAAACGAGGAGGAGAAAATTAATTACTTGTTGCATTTTGAAGAGCCAAAATCTTGACCATCCATGCAAGTTCCATTCCAACGGGCAGGAATTGGACCCATATCTTTGTCATTAAAACTCTCTGATTCTGGCCATATACCTGAATATAATATCGATGATCGTAAGATCCTTGTCTTAATTATAAACAAACAAAGAAAACTGCAAGAAATTTGCAGTAATATATTATGATGTAATAAAGATTTTTCTGAAATATCCTACCCGTATCCAAGATGCCAATTATGGTATCAGCTCCAATTAATGATGAATCAGAACCAGAGCTTGGACTTGAATTGATTTTTTCATCAGTTTGATACTTCAAGAAATCCCATGAATGTGTAGTGTGGAGTTTCAGTACTGGATCAGGAAATACAGAGACAACTCCAGGTCTTTGAGCCATGGATTTAGCTTCAGCTTCTGATAAACGTGCCGCGAATCCTGAGAAACCATTCTTGTAGCTGTGTACCACTGCATGCTTGTTCCTAACATACACCAGATATTAATGTTATGCTATTTCAGTGACGGGCAGAAAACGAAAATTTCAAGAAACCAGTTGACACCAATTAAATTGTAGAAATAGCACGGGATAGCCAGTTTTCGGACTCGTCATTCAAAAATTGCAAGTCATTGAAAACTAACCACTATTTTGCTGCAACAGTGGAAAGTTTCAACATAATATACTGGAGACTGGTGCACTTGTGTATGAAATTCTAGCATATTATGCTGGAACTCCAACACGTGAAAAGTTCCAATATAATATACTGGAGATTGGAGTATAGTATATTATACTGGAATTCCAGTATATTATATTGGAGTATTTTTTCTGTTTTTGAACAGTGTTTTCGTTCAGATTTATCTTTATATGAAAAGTGGCTAAATTTCGGTTACTTTTGAAATTGTAACTATTTTTGAATGACCACTTGTAAATCTGACTATTTTTTGAATTTCTCCCAATTAAATTCTATTTATAACATATTCACATATTTAGGGTAAAAACTACTACCTTCTTTTTCTTTTTATATATATATGTTGATGCTCGACTAAAAGAAATAAAAACTCTGGAAGTAATAGAAAATAGAGTTAGATCATAGTATTTACTTATGGTAGCAAGTAGCCTATCTTATTTTAAAGATTACGAATCCCATATTTTAAGGACGCTAACCTATGTATATCCTTTGAATAATGTGATAGTGTTTAAAAAAAGCCTTATGCGACAAATGTATATGAGTAATATAAAAACACAAAAATTTCCAATATATAGCAAAAGTTATATTCTATGTATCTAATGGTTTTTAATATGCATGTCAATTCCTAAAAGGCATGCAAAATAGATATGTATGTTAAAAACTCTAACCTTCTGATCAAGGAGCTGATAAGCTGCGCTTGGTCATGTCTGGTACCACCATTAGATGAAGCCGCAGCACCCATATAAACAATATAAATTCCATTGTTTTGTGCTTGAGAAGCTGAGTCAGCTTCTCTTATGCAAGAGAAAATGAAAAGAGAAAAGCAGAAAAACAAAGATATAATTCTTTTCATTTTGCTGCTGACAAATGTTTGATGAAAATTAAGTTCATTTTATAGTGTCGAAAATGCTTGATCCCACTAGCTCAGTTCTATAAACTGGATAGACAATATTATGTACTATGAAATCATAAAAATGAATTGTAAGTAATGGTAATCTTCGTTGGTGCATTCATGCGTGTATCCACTGTAAAAGCGCCCATCAATCAGCTATGTTATATTCTCTCAAAGTGCGTTTATTGCTTATCCAAATTAGCACGCCAACTGAGACAGTGGATTAGTAGTGATAATGGTGGTAGGCAGGCAGATCGTGGTGGTGGTGATTGGCTACTCGAATTAGTCTGTAAGTTAATTTATAGTCGAAAGCTACCTATGTATATTGGCCTAAGTACTATACCAAACTTTTTTTTAGGTGTACAATGAGAAGTATTAGACAAAATGTTAAAATCTTTTTGATACTCTACATGTCTATGCAAGTGGTGCCATAAGATGCCGTGTGTCATGGGGCGATTTTGGTCAGTCCAAAGTTATACACATGCGATAGTTAAGTTGCGCTTGATCCAGCCTTTCCCAACACTTAGCCAAATTTTCAGCAAGTTTGACCTTAAATGAATTTTGGCAGCAAATAGAAAAGAACACAATCAAATAAGAAAAATCTCAACCCATGTATTAATTTCGAAAACATACAGAGGAACTCTCGCATTGCCATAAACACAAGTCGTTCACATCCCACTTCGTCTAGTCAAGATCACAAGTCGATCTTGAATAGTACGACTTGTCCAATGCCCAGTCTTAGCCCCTTTTTGAAACACTTAGAAAGACTCTCGTTTCTCTCTTGTTTCCCTTACTGAATTTCACATGAAATTCACATATTCAATCTGACGAAGTCCAAAGACACCTATTTATAGCACATAGGCATCCTTTAGGACTTGACAATACATGGACACTTGTTGTCTACAGCTTTTGCCACTAGTCGGGCTAAGACTAAATCTGTCCCCATCTTGTAGTTGACATACCCAACTACATAGGCAATGTTCTATACGAAATGATAGTGGATACAACCATAAATTAGACATGGGTAAAGGTGGTTACAAAAAGGAAATCACCAACTGCTCTGGCATTGTGCCCAACCTTGGCTCATTTTAACATTGCCCCACACTAATGCCTTTTCCACAATTGCCGCCATAATTTTTCTGCACATTTTCGATGCCACTGTCGTCCGCACATGCCTTGGCTGAGTTTTTGCTTTGCCCATGTCATGAACCCTTATTTCACCTATGCCATTGCTTGTATTTTCCTTCACATAGCCTTGTCTTAGCTATTGAAAGCCATTGTCATCATCCCACACTGCCATATTTTAGCTTAGCCCATACTTGTTACTGTCACAACCCGAAGTGCTTGTGCCACTGACTTTGGCGTGCATAATATGCCATGATGCCCCAACGTTTCCCACATTGTCTTGTCAATCCTTTGCCAAACGTGTCTTTCTTACCCCAAGGGAATGGCTAATACTTTTCCACAACAACCTTCGTGACAATGTTTTGTCTGTTGCCCACATGATCGTTTTGCCTACACATAGGCCAATGGAAAGTCCATCACGCATAATATTTGCCACATCCGCTCCATGACCGATGTCTAAGAGTCAGACCCTAACAACCCACCCGCACCCTTTGAAATCAATGTCCTCGTCGAGCTAACTCAATTAATCAGCTCCAAGGGGTTATTGACATACAATACCTCTATTGCTCCATTCACATCTTCCACAATGGCATTTGCCTCCTCCCCTTATTCGCATTTCTGCAGCCATCATAGCATTCACTCTAGCCTGCACCGGACAATCCTTCTTCAAGTGCGGTCCACCATAAGTAAATCAGTTTTTGAACTTGCCACGTCTTTCCTTGCCATTGTGAATCTCATGTCTCACATTCTTGGCGAATCCTTTATCTTCGATATCTTAGACTTTCCCACTTTTCTTCAATTACTTTGCTTTGTCTTTCCTTCCTCAGACTTTGAATGTGAAGATTCAGCACGGTCATCACCTATGTTTAATTCAGCCAACATATCTGCCGCCGCAATTGCAGTGAGTGGCTCTAAACATTCTGCCTTCTCAACTCTAATTGCGCCCAACCCTTCAATCAGCTCATAAAGTAATGCAGCTTGTCTTCCTTTGCCATATTACTTACATTTGGCATTAAGGACGAGAATTCATTGACATAACCCCTCACTGTACCACTTTGTTTCAAGAGACGCAGTCCATCTCTTGCAACCCATGATAGCTTAGTTGGATGAAATTGAGATTTTAATTCCTTCTTCAGCATCTCCCAAGTTTCAATCTTGGGCAGTCCAACACTTTCCACTTCTACCATTCGTGTACGCCATCACACTTTCACATCATTAGTCAAATACATAGGTTTGATGGTCACTTTTTTATCATCCGGAACACGAGCAACCTATAAATACTACTCTATATCCTACAAGAAATTTTCTAGTTCTTTTGTACTTCTTGCACCACCATAAGTCTTTGGCTCCGGAATCCTAAACTTGGTGCGATCATCATTTCTAGGGCCATTAGTTTGCAATGCCCTTCAAAGTTGAACTACCTCTTCACACAGTTCTTCTTTTTATTGGCATACCAAGGCCATTTATGCCAGTGTAGTTTCATGTCTCGCCGTATAATATGCCTTTAAACGTGCCATTCTCGCAAGAACAGAAGAATCAATACCTATTTCAAGAGCCTTCCCGATAAGTGCCTCTAGCTATTCCACCCTTTGGCGCAATTCAGCATTTGT
The DNA here is from genome assembly GCA_032618575.1 of Nicotiana noctiflora. NCBI lineage: Eukaryota > Viridiplantae > Streptophyta > Magnoliopsida > Solanales > Solanaceae > Nicotiana > Nicotiana noctiflora. The sequence goes on along the minus strand of JASVEL010014179.1, from coordinate 598,832 downwards.
GCCACCAGTCATGTTCTCAAATAGCACCACGAAATATTCCACTAGTCGTCCTTCCGCCGCCATTAACGTTGCTCCGCTCTAATACCAATTATCACGGGGACTATTTTGGCCGGTCCAAAGTCACACCTGCGTGTCAGTCAAATTGCGCACTTGACTCAACATTTTCCAACACTTAGCTAAACTCTTAGCAAGTTTGGCCTAAAATGAATTTTGGTAGAAAATTGAGAAGAACATAATCAAATACGGGAAAATTCCAAACCCTTGTATTAATATTTCAAAAACATACAAAGGAACCCTCACTTTGCTATGAACATAAGTCGTTCATAGCCCACTTCGTCTAGCCAAGATCACAAGTTGATCTTGCACACTAAGACCTGTCCAATGCCCAACCTTAGCCCCCTTTTGAAATACTTATAAAGACTCACGTTTCCCTCTTGTTTCCCTTATTAATTTCACACAAAATTCACACACTCAATTTGACTAAGTCCAAAGACACCTATTTATAGCACATAGGCAGCTTTTAGGACTTGACAACACATGGACACTTGTTGTCTATAACTTTTTCCACTTATCGGGCTAAGACTAAATATGTTCCTATCTTGTAGTTGACATCCCCAACTATGTAGGCCATGGTACATACGAAATGATAGTGGATACAAGCATAAATCATACATGAGTAAATGTGGTTCAAAAAAGAAACTGCTTTGGCATGTGCATTGCATGTGCCATTTGACTTGGTCAGGCTGTTGCACGCCCAAGGTTGGCATTGCGCCCATCCTTAGCTCATTTTGACATTGCTCCGCACCAATTCCTTTCCCGCAATCTTCTGCCCATGATTTTTTCGCACACGTCCGATGATATTGCCGCCCGCACATGCCTTGGCCGAGTTTCTATCTTGCCCATGTCAACCCTTGTTTCACCCGTGCCATTGCTTGTATTTTCCTTCATATAGCCTTGTCTTAGCTATTTAAATCCTTTGTCATTATCCCGCACTGCCGCATTTTAGCTTAGACCATACTTGTCGCTGCCACAACCCGAAGTGTCGTGCCATGCCGCCCCAACTTTGCCCACACTAGCTTGTCAAGCTTTTTCCAAGCATGCCTTGCCTTCCCCAAGACCTTGGCCAATACTTTCCAACAACATCCCTCATAACAATGTCATGTCAGTTGCCCGCATGATCATTTTGCTCGCACATAGGCTAATGGCAAGGCCATCTCGCCCAATCCTTACCATAGCCACGCCACGCCCGATCTCAAATAGTCACACCCTATCACCGTGCACATGGGTTGAGTACATGTCAAATGTACTCCTCATTAATAAGCTTGATATGTAAGTTAATTTCTAATACGTCTTGGTCCCATTGTTCCTCCTACGACTTGGGTTGTTTCCTAAGGCCGAGGAGGTTAGAGTAACCATATGTTTATAGGCGTTCGATGGAAAATATGTATGAATAACAAAATCAAATAGCTATGATCACTTGCATATAATATAGATAACACATAATTATAGATTTTAATCGAACATAAAATCGATACTTATCTCTTGATGCATGACCGCGATCAAGAAATGAGTCTTCAAGTGAGAGTATATACCATCCACGAGATCATCCTCTAGTTCCACAGTCTTTTGTTGTGTGATCCAAGTAATACCCGAAATTGGCAAAACTCGTGTGGCGAGTTTCTCCTAAGAAAATCGTATACTGAAAATCATATACTTATAGCCACAAGTTTTAGGGTTTAATTTCCTAAACCTATAAGGTCTTCCTTTTTCACCAAGAAATAAAATTATATTTAATTCCTAACTATTCAGGCATGCAGGGACTACAATATTTAATTAACTAGGCTTCCTATTATAAACTTAATTCAAAATATCTGAATTAATACTACCATAATAAATTACGAATTAGTCTATAAAAGATTCGTAACTGCGCTCGTCAATTTAATTTCAAAATTCTTCCATTAAATTTTATTAACTCCCCATGTTAAGATTCAAATACTAATCTAATAAATTAAATTACTAGCAATTTAAGTCAATGCTTATTTGCTTTAGACTTTCGCTTAACTTATTTCATGTGACAGATACAAAATCCACCTACTAAGTTTGCACATGAAAACTTATAAGCTTTCATAAAGGTGTATCATCAATCTCTAGATCGAGACATGGATTCCATCAACCTACTATTATTTCGTCAATGTATATCATCAGTGTCCTAGTCAATGTATATCATCAGTGTCCAATTTACCAAGCATATTGACACACAAAATAATCTCGCCTTTTAATAAATTAAAATAATAAACAATATACAGAACTAATAATTATTATATCAATATTAAGAGTATAAGTACGTTTAGTAGCTAGAAAAGTTATTTTATTAAGTCGGTATAAAATACTTATCTTTACTGGTCCGTTCAATATGTACAAATGTACTAGCACAAGGAGTCGGAATTAAACTATTCCCATAATCAAGATAAATTATTTTTAATCTTATGATACAATCATTCCGGTGGTTAGTCCCACTACTAGAAAATACCTTTTTTCCGACTACAATTTCTGACTACAAAATGTCAGTCGCAATTTTCCGACTGTTGTAGTCGGAAATGTCATATTTATTTTTTAATTCATTTTTAAGAATTATTCCAAATACAATTTTGCCTAATATAATCAAAAAGGTTCGCGGGAAATTTCGCGCGTAGGGGTTTTCGACTACTGTAGTCGAAACGTGACATAAGTATTTCGCCCGGGCTTTTTTTAAATTTAAAAAATTAAATAATATAAACGTTCCGACTACAGTAGTCGGAAACTTATTAAATTAAAAAATTAAATAATATAAACGTCCGACTATAGTAGTCGGAAAAGTAAAGTTATATTCTACAAAACCTTTTATTCTAAATTTATAATTCGTTTTTGTCCCAATATTTTCTTACCCTGTCTCTTTCTTCCGCTCGCCTCTCTCGCAACGACAGAGGATTACCCTGTCTCTCTCTTCCGCTTCTCTCTTCCGCTCGCGAGGGAAATCGCCGACGCCGACGGGACTTCTCACATCAGGTACTCTCTCTCTTTCCCGTCTAATCTTCGGCCAACACTACGGTTTCGATTTTAGTGTGCAAAATCAATGGCACCACACCAGGGTTTCGATTTTAGTAACATACAGTCATCAATGAAGTGAGGAAAATGAACAATACCTATATGATACTTGAGCCTATGTTGATTTCAAATGGTTGTAGTTTCTTTCGAATTGCTATCTCTGATAGCATCTGTTGAGGTGTTTGTTCTGCAAATATGTTTATTGTGAAAGGAAGTATCATATAGTAGCCTAAACTCCAGTCACCTTAGTGATTTCTCCTATTCCTCCCATCCCGGGTTACTGATTACCCAAATGGGGAGCCTTTTAATTTGTATATTTCCTTCCTTTTTCGGTAAGTATTATGTATTCGGTAGCTTTTACAATGATTAAGTGGGTATTTGCAATATCCTTTTTCTTCTGGTTATATCATTCACATAACCCAAAAAAAGCAATTTCGTATTTGTCTCTTTCACCAAGAAAATTCACGATGTTAATCCAAAACTTTTTAAAGTAGTAGCAACCTTATGAATATCTATATTTATCCACCTTCAACGGTATCTATTACATTATCCTATTCTTTGTTACCTAGTTTCTCTTTTATCTTTCATCTTTTTGTTGGTGCAGGGGAGAGGATGTAGAAATGATCTCATTCATGGTACTAGTGATAGCTTGATGTGCACATACTATCATTCAATTTTTATGACTACTCAGCTTTATACTGCATAACTGATTATTTGTAATAATGATAACTAGACATCTAGAAAACAGAAAGGAAACAGGCATCTTTTGAGATCCACTCGTGTCATACAGTTAATGTCTTTGATAAGCTCAGAACATGCTTAAATAGTGGATTAATTGGCTAAGCATGATTAGTTAAGCAAATCTAAAGGTATAATGTTAGAGCTCGCTTTAGAGTATTAGAATATATTGAAAAGCCATAACAAGCACTACCACTGTCTGCCAAACCATATTACTTTGTATTATTTAAGACCTGCAGTTGAAAATATCTTGAACTTAATCTAGTCCATAGAAGATAAAATGAACACAAATTGGAGGGCAAAGGTTTCTGTTCTGGTCCTGGATGGAAACTGCCACATGTTGAATATTTTAATATACAATTGCTTTTATCCTATGAGCATTCTCTAAACTTTTCATAATTCTCCTTTACAATACATTTACATATGGCACTTCATTTCCAATAATTTTTTCTCTTGATGTAGATGGAATTTGAACATCGTAGATGGATGTATAATAGGACTCATCCTAATCGTGCCGGATTGAGGGAGAAATTTATAGAAAGAGTTTCGGAGTTTATTGCTAAGGCGAAATCGCTGAATGATTTTCTTATTGAAGGGACAATTAGGTGCCCTTGTGTTAAATGCAAGTGTGTCAAGTTATTAAGACTAGATGTAGTTGAACTTCATCTTTACAAGAATGGATTTGTAGAAAATTATTATGTGTGGACTGTTCATGGAGAAAATCATGATTTTCATAATTCTTTTGGTGGTGAGGGTAGTCCCAGAGTAGAAAATAATTTTGAAAATTCTCGATTCAATGAAATAATGAGAGATGCTTTTGAGATGTTCCCAAGGGCTCAATCCGAACCAAATGATGAGGCTAAGCGCTTTTATGAACAACTAGAGGAAGTTAGTCGTCCATTGTATGAAGGCTCATTGCATTCCAAATTGTCTGTTGCAGTTAGATTACTAACTATCAAATCTGATAGTTCTATTTCTCAAGCGGGCATGGATTCTATCATTGGGCTTATGAATGAACTGAATCCGAATAAAATTGACTTACCCAAAGATTTCTATACTGCAAAGAAATTGGTGTCCAAGTTAGGACTTTCATCAGAGAGGATTGACTGTTGTGAGAAATGATGCATGCTATTTTATAAGGATGATGCAGTGTTAGAAAATTGTAAGTTTTGTAACCAACCTCGTTATAAGGAGGATACAAATGCTAATAAAAAGAAAGTTCCAGTGAAGGCGATATAGTACTTACCCCTTATACCAAGGTTAAAGAGGTTGTATGCATCAATGAGCTTCGCTCCTCATATGAGGTGGCACTATGAACGTAGAAGGGCAACCGGTGTTCTACGTCACCCGTCAGATGGAGAAGCATGGAAGCATTTTGATAGGGTATTCCCGGACTTTGCAAGTGAACCAAGAAATATTAGGTTGGGATTATGTGCTGATGGATTTACTCCATTTGCAGTCTCTGCCGTACCATATTCATGTTGGCCAGTGTTTGTTACGCCGTATAATCTTCCTCCAGAGTTTTGTATGATAAGTCCATATTTGTTTCTAACTTGCATTATTCCCGGTCCACGTAATCCAAAAAGTTTGATTGATGTATACATGCAGCCGTTGATTGATGAGTTAAAGTTATTGTGGCATCAAGGTGTGGAAACCTATGATATATCAACTGAACAAAACTTCAGATTGTGTGCCGCTTTAATGTGGACTATAAATGATTTTCCTGCTTATGGAATGCTATCCGGGTGGTCTACTGCTGGAAAGTTAGCTTGCCCGACTTGCATGGAAGACACAAAAGCGTTCACTTTGAAATATGGAGGTAAGAACACATGGTTTGACTGTCACCGCCATTTCTTGCCAATGGATCATAAATTTAGGAGAAACACTAGTGCATTTATGAAGAATCAAACTGATTATGAAGAGCCACCTTCAGTCTTATCGCCAGAAGAAATTTGGAATAGAGTTAGGGATCTACCTAAGGTAACGGGGCCTCCATTGCCTAATAAGATACCTGGTTATGGTGTTGCCCATAACTGGACTAAACAGAGCATATTTTGGGAGTTACCTTATTGGAAGCATAATCTTCTAAGGCATAATCTCGACGTCATGCATATTGAGAAGAACTCTTTTGATAACTTGTTTAATACTGTGATGAATGTCAATAACAAGACATACTACATTGGACTTGAGAAGACATACAGTTATACATGCTATTTAACAGCAAACTTCTTTTTTTGTCGTGGGTGGTGTTCGATCTGAACCTCCCTGCTGTAGTACAACACTGGATCCCATATATGTAGAGTAAAACAGAAAGATACTATTCACTTTAAATCAATACAAAGACTAACACCCACAACATAAACCCGAACCCCAAAACTCTGACTGTGCTAGACCCTGATACTTCAAACCTCACATCATCCACAGCAGGTTCACAAAGAGATCCTCATATCATCACTTCTTGTATTGTAATAGATACTATAGTACGCAATACGTGTTCTGTCCGCCTTAGCGATGAAATTCAGGTTAGCAGTCTGAAATGAATAATTGGAATTGGGAGTGTAATGAATGTTTTGGGCCTGATCACCGGCGAATGCCATAACAGCCAGTGGCTGCTTGCATGAGTCCCCTGCATGGCCCAACAAAAATGTCAACCTGTATGGCTTGTTAGGCTTGGTTTCAACCATCTGGGATATAATGCCTTCTTTTCCTGAAAGCAATTCTATAGAAAGAAATATCAATGATAAACATTAGTTCTTTATTTAACCTTTTATTCTCACTTTTTAAATCTTCAGTGACAAAATTATTTATTTATATAATCCTTACTTTTATTTCAGGATGGATTTCATAGAAGATTGGATTAATGGTGTCAGATGCAGCCTGCTTCTGATGATGGTACCCCAATCCAACCGTCACCCGATGTTATGACTTCAATATGGACGGATGTAGCAGGTGGTGTATCCAAAGGAAGAGTTTACGGGCTTGGAGTACAACGACCTTCCTCTTTTCGTCCATCGCCATTAGTTTCGGATGCTTCTTATCAGGAAGAAATGGGAGCAATGCAAAAGAATATTGAGGAGTTGTCGAAACGATGTGAGACATCCGAAGCTTACATTGCTAGAATGGATAAATACATGAAAAAACACATGCCCCATTTTTACGATGATGAAGCGTCTGATTCTGATGTGTAGTAGTGATTTAAGGTTGATTACTGTTCTTGGATAGTTAAATTTAATATTTAGACTTTATGGTAGATTTGAATGATGTGGTATATTTATGTTTAGACTTTATTATATTAGTGTTGATATGTATTAGCTACTTAGACAATATTTCGACGTTAAGTAATGTTTTGGTTTGACATTATGAGCTTTGTTTTGGTTTGACATTATGAGTTTTGAATGTTTGTTGATGTTGGAATCGGTTGGTCATAATATTCTGAATTTCATAGGTCATGTGCCAATAAAATGGATGGCCGATGACAAATTTTAAATCAGTTTTCCGACTACTGTAGTCGAAAATTGGGTGCAGCATAATGATTTTTCGACTACGATTGTCGGAAAGTGATGCTGGAATATTACAAATTATGACTACTGTAGTCGGAAATTTTAATAAATAACTAATAAATATTTATTATTAGTGTAATATTCCCACTAGAGTAGTCGGAAATATTTTTTAAAATAAATAATATTTTTTCTTATTTTCCGACTACTTCAGTCGGAATATAGCTGCTTATTTAAATATTTGGCGAAAAATATTTTCCGACTGATGTAGTCGGAAATTTCCGACTACATTGGTCGGAAAATATTTTCCGACCAATCATTTTCCGACTACGCTAAATCAGTCGGAAAGTAGTCGGAATAGGCACTTTTCCGACTACTTTCCGACTATTTTGGTAGTCGGAAATGAACGAATTTCTTGTAGTGTCCAATTCCATTATTAGATTGTGAACATAATCTTTATACTTATAAGAATCAATAATTTAATCTTCTTGTATAAGCTAAACTATATACACTAAATCATCTGCTATATAAAAAAATAAAACAGACGAATATATGATCTATTTAAAACTTTATTAAAATTGAATAAATAATTGTTCCATAATAAATATAATATCCAAACCAAATCTATGGTTAATAGTATATATCCCAACAACATTAAGCCTTTACCTAATGGACCTTCCCATAACAGGCTTCATTAGAACTTCAACAACAAAAATTGTATGAGGCGCTCTATTTGGTCGCCCTCATTTAACTTGTACTCACTTTATATTTTTTTTAAGTAGAAAAATATTTGTTGCACTTCAGCCCTTTTGGCCTTAAGTATTTCTGAAGTGCAATTTTTCAATTCAGACTTATTTGTTTTAGGTGCATGAAACGATTGGTTGCACTTCAGACCTATTTGGCTTAAATGCACCTGAAATGCAATTTTTACTTCAGACAAATTTTTTTAAACTTCAGACCCGATAAGTATAAAGTTGATTGTAAAGTGATAAGCTCAAGTGTGATCCCAATACCGAATATAGATACAAAAGCCCCCTTCAACATCACCTTCACTATTGCCACATACACCAATATATATAGTAATTCAGGTCCATTAAGGAATCCAACTAATAAATACTCAGAATCATGACCACAAACTATATTATTTTAGCCCGTTTTGTATAACAAAATTATCAAGTTAATATAAGTACACATTTAATATAAATTCAACACGATGGCAAGTAGGCAATCTGTTTCCACTTCTAAATTTGTGTATCTCATTTCTCTGGCTAGTTGTAACTCTTTTTTATGTCCCTTTATTTTGTAATAAGGCTTGAAGCAGGCTGCATCTTACTTTGGTCCCGTGTGACCATAAGTTTTATCAAAATAAATTTGCGATTTATTTTTAAAACTCATGTTTGGCCATAAATTTTGCTCATATTTTGGCCAAATTCAAAATCAAAAATTTCAAATTCCAAAATCAGCTATTGAGCTAAATTTGGGCCAAAATCTCAAAACTTGAAAATTATATACATGTTTATTCATAATAAAGTTGGAAAATATATTTTGAAAACGTATGTCCAAACACATTTTCATCTTCAAACCAAACTTCATCCAAATCAGATTTTTCAAAATAAATTTGAGATCTATGGCCAAACGCTAGCTTAGTATCTCAAGCTCACTTTCCTTGAGCATTTCTAAAGAGCTAGCTATCTATGTGAAGGAAACGTAGATAACAGAATAACTAAACCTCGTCGCTGGCATGACCATCTCCAGAAGATATGCCTCAATATGTGGCCATGATCAACTATAGGGAATGTGTTGGGAGACGACCTCCCGCCGCAGTAGTATGAGTCTTCCCTTTCCTTGGTGTTACAAAGGATGCGCAATGGGGATACTACAAGGTGACTGAAAGTAATTAAAAAGAATAACCATGGAGACTTGGGGATATAGAGCAGATCTTTCTTGTATATCGCTCGTGCCGAGAGCAACTTCCTCGAATATCAACGCAAGCCCAGTTGGGCAACTTACCCTAATTACTCTAATTTCTGCCTACCTTGCTGTATCTTAAATGTTTATGTTATTAATCTGCAGAAACACGTCAGAATTACATCATCATGAGCAGCAATTCTAAGTCATAACTGATGAATGTCTTTCATTTTGTTGGGCTAGAACAATATTTCTCTCTTTTTTCTTTTCTATGTTTTCATTCTGGTCTTTTGTCCTTAAATTATTAAAACCTAATTAATGTACTAGTATATATTAGTAGGAATTATAAGGGCTTCAATTCTTTTGTTGGATAAGTAATATTAACAATTAGTACCAAAATTCACTCTTTACTTATCAAAATTCTTGAAAAATATTATAGAGAATGGGAAAGGAGATGAGTGGAAACAAGTGAGAATTAAACCCGATTGTGATCAACCACACTACTAGATTGTAAGTCCTGGTACTAAAATATATATAATGACGAATAATATTATTGTCATACGAACAACGACGTAATCAATCACATATCTCCTTGAGTGCCCCGTAATCGAAATTTTTTGGAATGAACTAGGAACTATTAATATATATTCCCTTTATTTCAATTTATGTGAAATCATTTGACTGGACATGGAGTTTAAGAAAAGAGAGAAGACTTTTGATCTTGTGGTATGAAATGAGGCACATTTATCTTGTGTGGCTATAAATCATTGCATAAAGGTAAAATATTTTCAAATAAGGAAATAGGTCATTCTTTTTTGCACGAACTAAAAAGTAAATAGGTTCACATGCATTGAAACGGATGGAATAGTATATAACACGCCTTAACTTAAATAATTATTCTATTTGCTGGCTGAAGTTAAAAATACCGTCTAGAATAATACTATTACGTGGCTTGAACCTTCCTCTTTTGCAACAACAAGATAATTCTAGAGGAATTTAAAAATACCCTCTAGAATTATTCTGTACGGTATCTTGTTGTTTTGTTAATTCTATGGAACATCGAATTAACACGAACTTGAAACTATTTTAATAACAAAAAATCACAGATACAAAAAAAATTAAATATAATAATCATGAGCGACATTAATTTATTTTACTTACAAGAAATCCCAGGAGGATACCTATTATTATCAAATTGAAGACAGTGGTGCCTCCTTTGCAAGGAGAATTGCATTTTGGGTTTCAGAGGGAATTGGATTTTGGCGTTCAACAAATATTTATGTAGAATTACTAGGGAGTAGTATTTTTTTCATGGTCTAAAGAGAGTATTATATCGAAAATTGTGGTTTATGTAAAAGAGGCTATCGAAAACAAGCAATTAGCAAACGAAGCTTGAATTTAGCTCTAAGATTTAATGGAGAAAAGGAGAGAGAACATGAGGGAGACTCATCTGATCAGTGAAGCTTCCAGAAACTGGAGCAATCAGTGAAATAAATTCGTCAAGTATTACCAGCACTCTACTCCTCTATATATACACAGTGACAACTGGACTAAACGACTAACAAACAAGCAGAAGCAAAAAAATATAACATTGAAAAACTAACTAATAACTAACTAACATACTCACAACCAACTTGCCAAGAAGAGATGAGTGCTTGAGCCCCGTAAGTGATTTGGTGAAAATGTCAGCCAGTTGCTCATGGGTAGAGATGTACTGTAAATCAACAAGCCCCTCTTCTTCTATTTGCAGGGCGAGGTACCTTCTTCTTCTTCAGTATTAGCATCAATTGTCAATATTTTTCTTTTTGCTGCTATCAAAGCCTTAGTCTTATCTAAATCAAGAGAAGCATTGGCAGCAGTGCACACAACTAAAGCTACGTCAAGTAACATTCCTCTTATGCCAAACCCTGATATAAAAAAGAAGAAAAGGGGGGGGGGGGGGGGAATGAATTCAATTTTATTAAAAATTGGATTTACTATGTGCATTTAAGAATAGAAAACATACATACCGTGTGTTTTCACTTTTCAATCGTGAAGAGAGGAAATAGATTTCCAAGTCCTTTCTTCTCTGGGAGCAACTTTCAAAATTAAATATACCCAACCACGGAAGTTGGGAATCGGTTCCACATCTCCCATGGTTGCTACAAAAAATCAAAAAAAAAGATGAGATCAAAGAGAAAATCAAAATCTCTAAAAATAGACATGTAAAAATAACTAGAAGCTTACGTGCAAAGTTCCACTTCTCAGGGAAGGGAATGTTTGTCTCGCCCAGCAAATCCACTGTGCGAACAGCAATGTAACGTAGATACCATCCACGGTCATTAACGTCATCAAGGTTTACTAAAACCTTTTTACTCCTCCCAGTTAAGGTAAAGAAACCATGACGCATCAAGTTGGGATGATATAAATGAATGAGATAGGCAAAGGTAAAATCAATTTTGGCCTTTGCAGATAGAAATCTCAAGCAAGCCACCGCCCTTCATACTAATGGACCGACTTGACCTAAGCAGATATTGAAGAAATGGCAGAAATCAAGGATAACTGGATCTATAGCAGGCTTTAACCCCCAAGTAAAATGGTAGGTATAAACAAAGGAATACCCATTCCTAAAGGAAGAAATCCTCTGATTTATGGTAGGAATTGATAGGCGAAGATTTTCCTTCCAATAACAGTCTTTCCTAATGGTTGGAATTGAGAGTTCAGTTATGAGAGAAGGATAAACATCAAGTTTCTCCAATTTTTCAACTTGTTTTTGGAGTGATGTTCTATCACCCACAAAGGATAAATCATTTGGTACAATATCCTCAACTAAGGGTTCTAGAGAAGGGTCGAAAATTTCTTTACCTTTAGAAGGAGATGTTTTAGATGAAGAACCTTTGACATTTGTGTTCGGGGAAGGAGGAGCATTGTCAGTTGACTCTTCACGCGTTGATCTTAAATTCCGAAGTCTTCTCCTTTTATCTCTACTGTGCCTAATTGAAGTAGGAGCATTGGGAAATTGATCGAGAATTGGAACTTTTCTAGGGTTAGAGTTTGAAGATGCCATTGTTGGAGAAAACTTTATACAGAAAAAAAGTAAAAGGAAGCAAGAGGTCAACTGAGGAAGAAAGATTCGAAATAGTATAAGAAAGCAACTGGTGAACTAAGAGGTATAATGATGAAAAAACAGTATTAAAAAGAACTGTCACTTCTCGAAAAGAATGGTTGAAAAAGCCTATAAAGAATGAAGTAGAGTTGCAGAGTTAGCTCAGAAGATGACACGTGTAAGAAGCATTAAAAGAACAAGACAAATGAAGCGTCAGCATTTATTACGATAAAAATACCACTTCCACTTCCCAATTATTTAATGGATAAATAAAAGAAAAATGGGGGGACTATCTCTATTGGGAAAAAGTTTTTTATGATGTGGCAAGACACGTGGAATGGTCAAAAAGTTATTACTCCGGAAGATAATAAATAAATAAAAGATACGAGGAGAAAAATTAAACACGGGACATAATTCAACTACGAGTCACGTACCTATTTAGAACGGGTTGGAATGTAATCCTAAAGACAAAGGATACAAAGAGCAAGTAGATACGAGTTCCGTATAAATTCAAGACATTCAAGGGCAACAGATCAAAAAATATTTAAAGCATGGATCTGAAAACAGAAAGAAGTCCAAATTCAATCATTAAGTACCTGATAAGTTGAAGAATTGGCATTTAATAGGAATGATTGTGTAACGACTCATTCAATATCATTTATTACTCATAATTATATCATTAAAGCCTAGGTTTTATTCTTTTACCTAGAGGCAGCTATAAAAGGAAGAAGTTATACCGTTTGTGGACACGATCAACTATTGAAAGCATACTGAAATACAATTTTTTTTATTGTGCACTTTAATTGTTGAAAGCCTATTACATTCTTCGGTCTCTTGATTATCAATAATCAGATTTTTTTTATTATTTTCTAATTTTAATCGAAATCTCATATTTTGGTTAAACAGTTGTAACAAAGGAACAAGAGCTTGAAATTGTGAGAATCTTGTCTTTGTACACCACTGTGGATCTTTCAAACAATAAATTTGTACGACAAATTCCAAGTATATGGGTGATCTAGTTGCACTTCTGTGTGTTGAACTTATCTCATGATGGATTGCAAGGTCATATACCGAATTCACTTAAAAATTTATCTGTAGTTGAATTACTGAATATTTCATTTAACGAGCTTTCAGGAGAGATACTGCAACAACTTGCTTCTCTTACGTCTTTTGCATTCTTATAAATCTCTCCCACAATCATCTCCTAGAATGCATTCCTCAATTTCAAACCTTTGAGAATAAGTCATATGAAGGTAATGATGATGGATAACTTGGATTTCCAGTTTCGAAAGGTTGTGGAAGTAGCATAATTCTCGACACAAACAACACAAAATGCGTTTTGGATGAAGAAAGCAATTCTACATTTCTAAGTGAATTTAGGAAAGCAATTCTTATGGGATATGCGAGTGGACTAATTATTAGATTATCCATTGCATATTTCATGCTTTCAGCTACAAATCCCAATTGGCCTAATTTCTTGGATTGTTGAAGAACTAGTATACAAAATCACCATGAGAAGGCGAAAGAAGCAGCGAGGCCGTCAAAGGCACTACAGAAGAAGAAGAAGAATAAATGATGGTGTCCATACAAGTTCCAATCGTCCAATATGTAATTTCAGGTATATATTCATATTAAGATCTATATCTGATTCTTTTTTACTCCCTCCGGTCCAAAATAAGTGATTTTTTGGTCTTTTTCTTGTGGTCCAAAATAAGTGATTTTTTCAGATTTCAAGAATGAATTACTACCTCTGTTTCATATTAAACGAGGTACTTTCCTTTTTAGTATGTTCCGAAATAAATTACACATTTCTAAATTTGGAAATAATTCAATTTTAAACTCTTCATTTTAATTCTTTTGTCTTTAATGAGAAGCTTTTATAGCCACACAAATGTCATGCCCCACAAACTTTTTACCTCTTAAACTTTTAAGACCATAATTTTCAAAAATCTTGTTCTTCTTTTCTTAAACTTCGTGCGGAGTCAAACTACCTCATACAATATGAAACGGAGAGAGTAATTATTTTTTTCCTACATTGTTCTTGGAGTAAATAGTGTTGTAATATGTGTTAGGAGTGTTTATATAAGACAGTAAAGCTTAATATTGTCAATTCCATTATTAATTAATGATAAAAGGTGAATTTTCTAATATGTGTGAAAACGTCCAAAAAAAAAAATCTATTATTTTTGACCCTAGGGAGTAGTTTATATTAACTGGCATTATCTATCTTCACTTGGATATTTCTTGCTTTGTTAGCTTGCTAAGTGTATCTTTATTAATGCATGAGAACTGAGATTATTTATTCTGTATCTGACTCTTTCATTGAAACTTGTATGAATTAAATGTAGGCAAAGAATGTGTCCAGTTGAAATACCAGGAGAATGGGAAAAGACTATGTATTATAGATGTTTACAACAGCAAATGCCACAAGGAACATGGAGATTAATAGATGCTTTTGAATTGTTTTTTTTTTTTTTTTTAATTAGGCAAAGAATGTGTCCAGTTGCTGTTTTTTTTTTTCTTTTTCTTTTGTTTTTAAATAGAATAGAGAGAATAAACTTAGTCCTTAGTTAACGTACGACTAGCATATTGTTTAAAGTTTGTATTAAGTTATTTTATAAAAGGTGTAATATTTCCCTAAGTGAATTGTTTTCTATTTTCTTTCAACACAAACGAAAAAAGTATTTTTATTTTAACACCACTGAAAAATAATTATATGACATAATGAAAAAAAAAAGAATAGGAAATAACAGAAAGAGTACTTAATTAGATAATTAGAGGTCTCGAGTTCGAGCCTGGATATGGAGTTGGCTTTGTTAGAAAGCGATTTACTTCTCATATAAAATTTTTGGTGCGAATCCGAATTAATCGGACCTACTAGATAAAAAATAAAAAAGAAACAGTACTTAATTAGATAACCAACTACACCAACATTAGTTGTCAAGAAAAACCTACAAAACAAAAAAGAACAGAAGAAAACACTATCTTCAACCTAATAAATAAGTTTAACATCATTTTGGTTATTTGATTCAATGTATTATTATCGACTTAATTATTTTTAAATCAAAAAATATTATTATACTCTTTACAAGAAAATGACAGGTTCTGACTGAGTTATTATACATGAGTGTTTAAGTAATATACTCTAATTGAAATACTATATATGTTGCCTCTTGTTTTCCCGATTGTAATTCTCTTCCTCATCCTCCAATCAGTCACCTTCTCTCTCTGCCTCATCAATGGCTTTATCTCAAAAGTCAAAAGTCTTGTTTTGCTCTCTCCTCTTCATCTTCTTCTCCCAATCTCTGTCCTTCAATCCTAGCCGTCCAAATAAAGATGGTGATGTCCATGATCTCCTTCCTTCCTACAACCTTCCAAAGGGACTTCTCCCAAACAATGTGAAATCCTACACTCTTTCTCCTAAAGACAATTCCTTTACAGTCCAACTCACACACCCTTGTTATGTACAGTTCCAAGATCAACTTGTTTACTACCAAAAAGAAATCCAAGGGAAAATGAGTTATGGACAGGTTTCTGATGTCTCTGGAATCCAAGCTAAGAAATTGTTCGTGTGGGTCCCTGTAACAGGGATTAATGTTGATGAGGAGTCTCATATGATTGAATTCCATGTTGGGTTTTTGTCTGAGAAATTGCCTGCTAAGGATTTTGAGATTATTCCCACTTGTAAGAATAATGGGTGCCAAGATTCTCTCCTTTCTTCAATATGATGAGGTCAAACTTCTTATCTTTATACTTTATATATTTGGTCTTACTTTATATTTGTTTAATAGAGAATGTAACTCTCATTTATATGTCTTACTTGTGGTATAATTCTTTAATTTTAACATTACATGTATCAGTCCAGCCCGGTAGTGTTGTTGTTGTTGTTGTTAGGTCTGACGTGTCACTAGGGTTTAAGGCTTGTTAACTTATATAACCAGGATCCCTCTTGTGTTTTGCCGAATGTGAGATTCTGTCTAAAGTGTGAGGTGTTACATTCCACCTGACACAAGATTCAGATGGCATTTTCGTACATTATATATATATATATATATATATATATATATATATAAGATAAAGATTCAAAAGTCTTACTTTTTTAAATTCCGTGACAAGTGATACTAAGACTAATCAAAATGAAACTGAGGGAATACTATTTCTAATATCTAATATTCCTTGTAGTTTAGGTTCATTGATGTTAATATTGGCTTATATTTAGCTTTACGATCGAGTAGTTTGAGTCAACGGGTGGTGTGACAATGAAATGCTTGTATAAATATATATTACCATATATTATTTGTTTGTTCCGAGCTGGAGTCAGTGTGTGCTGCTGAAAAGGAATTGTCTTTCTTGCAAAGAGAAATCCTTTATCCTTGAACTCACACACCATTGTTGTTACTTACAGTTCAAAGATCATCTTGTTTACTTCGAATATGAAACAAGAAAGAAACGGGGTTATGCAGAGGTTTCTTATAGGTTTAAGACATATTGATGTTGATGGTAAATATGTTGTCCTTTCGTTAAAGAGATAGGAAAATCAAATATGATAAGAGAATCAGGACAAACACCTAACAAGTATGTATGACAGATTTCTTCCATGTTCAGTTATCGTCTGAGATGTTGTTCAAGGAATTTGAGGCTATTCCTACTTGTAAGAATAAATATGGGGTGCCAAAATTACCTCCTTGCTTCAGTATAAAATGAAGTTCCAATCTTTATAAGCTTGTATAATGTTGTCAATCTGATATATATATATATATATATATAGTTCAAAAATTGGTCCCAAGGGTTTTGGTCTAGTGGTGAGGGTGCATCACGTGATGTGTAGTTTAGGTGCACGTCATGAGTTCGAACCTTGCTGCAAACAAAGCTTGGTATGTATTTAAGTGGATAAGGGTAGAGAGGCGGGCCCATCATCCACCGAGTTTTGAACATGTGTACCAGCCGGCCCTCTTAGATTTTTGGGTTATCAAATATCATCCTTTTTACTGAACAAAATTGTTATACCAACTCCCAGTATTCTTGTGTTGTATGCCTCAAGTTACCCAACCTTCCGTGTATGTTGGAAGTGCCAACTGATGTTCTGCCTTTAAGATAGTTGAAGCTTGAAGACTATATTTGCGAAGCAGAATTAAGTGCAGCGCTATGCTTTAAGTTATTTAAGATACGTTTTGATAGTGGCAAAGCTAGGAATTTTGCCAAGGGTATTCAAATTTGAAAGAAGTGAAAGCAAAAGTTGTTCAATATGTATTATACACCTCTAAAACGCAATAGTTTACAGTTTACATATATAAACATTGTAATTTTTTTAGAAGGGTGGTCAACACCTTTATCACCATGTGGCTTCGCCACTGCGTTTTGATGGAAAAACCAGAAGGAAAGGAGATGAGACTAACGATAATACAACTAAGTTTTTGTGCTTAAAATATGCTATCATTGCCTTTTCTTTTCACCCCTTTCCCGTGTGAGTACACAAAGCATAAAAGTTCGATGCTCGAGAGCATTTTACTACTCTGATATGAGCTTTGTCTCCTTCAGAATACAATGTATTCTGAGATTATGTAAAATGAGATTGCTGATACATGCATTTGATCGTCTTGCAGGTCGAACGGAGTTCTGAGGTACTGTTACGCTGCTTGTGAAGAATGAAATGTTGATTTGGCTTAAGAAATAGTAAATGTTACCTGTATGTGGAGTCTATGTACTATTCAGAGTTTTGAAATTCACAGAAATTGGAATGTATAGTTCATGTTATCACAACAGAGGAAATCTTCTTTAATAGAAACAGAAGAAGGGACTTCTATGCTCTATCTTTGGTGTTTGTTATTCTCTGTTCAATATTTCTCAATTTCCTCCTTTCAATGTAAAATCTGCAAATAGTGAATGAATAACAAATTCTTTCTTTAAAATAACAAATTCTTTCTTTAATATCATAACTTAAAGAAAGAAGAGTGTGACCTCCCCACCCTGTGTGACCTCCCCACCCACTCACCCACACACACACACAAAAAGCATCTATGGCCCAAGCAGTTTCACTTTGATCCTCTATTTCTAGCATATTGGCATTTGTTGTTGCAAACATCTACTACATAGTCTTTCCAATTCTTAGTATTTCAACTCTGTCCATTCACTTATCACAAGTTATCCCATACAATCCTGTGGATCTCAACTTCAGAGTTGTTATATAAGAAGATAAATTTTGAGGTATGGCTGAAGAGATGTCTACTTTTGTAAGATGAGTTGGGATTTAAAGTGTATGGGTTCCAAAATTATTACGGAGTACATAGCTCGTCTTACTTACTAGTTTCACAATTAAATATTTATACATATTTAATGAATTTTTTAAGCAAAAGTGATTGGGTTAGGTCGAACACGCACCTAATGGGCTAGCTCCGCCTCTGCTAATACACATGACACTTCAACTTGAGCCGGGGTAGAGGCAGATATAGCCAAGTGGATTAAAGACATATTTGTTGCTCGCCCATCAGTATATGGACAGTTTGTTTTGAAGACACAAGACAAACCTAGAAGATCTAGCGATGCTACAATTTGTTATGGCACCCTTTAATATGTACAGTAAATATTATTTTTGCAACCAAAAATCTAGGTAAAAAATAAAAAATTAAAACCCTAGGGTGCGCCACAGCTGAACTTTCTATGTGATAATTGCCCTGCAGTCTAAAGAGAAAGTAAATAGCGATGGTTGATAACATAATTGTGCTCATGGATGAGTGATACAGTAACATACAAACTTTCTAGATTACTTATTAGTAGCCTGCAGTTCTCAAATAAATACTCCAAGATTACTAATAAAGTTACAGTGTTGTGTTGCTAACATAACTGCCTTTATGCATGTATGACATTGCATACAAACTTACTAGACCCTTTAATAGTCTGCAGGTCTGAAAATGTTAGCCATAGACTTGTGCTAGCCATTGTTACTTACAACAAATGTGCTTCGGACTTTGTACTTACCATTTGTCCAAGTAATTGAGCCAAACATGTCTTCCTTTATAGTAGATGAAGCTCTAAATGACACTTCATAGCTTAATTTCTTGCTATTATTTGTAAATTCCAGTTTGTTTGGTATCACTTGGACTCGCAATCCAGTTGGTGCCTCAACAAACGCAGTATATACCGGTGCTTCTTCTCCAACATTAGTAACAGTTCTAGTAACTTTCTTGGTTTTATACTTTTTGAGACCAGAAATAGCAATTGATGGGTAATTCATATTAGAAACCAATTCAGAGCTTGAGTTTTTTGGGCATGAAAAGTCTTTAGGAACTGTGCTTGAGATCAGCTTTATCTTTGATATGTCATAGCCAACAGAACAGAGGAAATGCAAGTAGTCGGCGACTTCTGTCGCGTATACTAGACCTGGTTTTAATGGACCTGAAGTGCTTGCTTCTCCTGCTCCTATGTCATATGGTGTTGCCTTGGATCCAAAGTTTGTAGTGATTGGAGCCTTCAAATTGTTTGTCTGAATAGCTGTTGAAACAAAGTTCGAAATAAGCAAGGATATCACAGAAAGAAAGTTGACTAGTTTACTACTCCTTCCATTTCATTCTATATGTCTTAGTTTGATTCTGCTCGGAGTTTAAGAAATTAAGGAAGAATCTTGAATCTTGTGGTCTTAAACTAAAGATGTGTGTAAATACGCTACTTCGAATGTTGGAGTTAAAGAGTTACTAAATATAGAAATAGACGTTCTTTTTGAAACAGACTAAAACGGAAAGTAACACACATGAATTAAAACAAAGGGAGTATTATTAAGTTCCTTACCAGTGGTCATAATAGCTGATTTGATAGTGGAAGGACCCCAGGTGGGATTTTGCGCCTTGACAGTTGCAGCAATGCCGGAAACGTGAGGGCAGGACATGGAAGTGCCAGAGAGTATGTTGAACATTGGTTGTTTATTTCCAGGCCAGGCAGCAAGAATTGTTACCCCTGGTGCTGTAATATCTGGCTGCAAGGACAAATTAAAATCCATTTAGCATGTGGTTTATTGTGTTTGTCTAGAGAAAACTTATGTTTAGAACACAATCAAAGATATCAAATATGTTTGGCCATACTTTGAGGAGGTTAGGGGTGTTTCCTGCAGGGCCCCTTGACGAGAAGTAAGGCACAACAGGAGCTGGTTTATACTTAGTTGTGGAAACAGTTGGTAGAATTGATGCAACTGGATTCCTTCAAAATGTTGAAGAATCGTTAATTGTTTGCACACTTGGCAACAATATTAGATCAATGATAGAGTCAAACATCTGTATAACAGCCTCGTTTGTTCCAAAAAAATTGGTTGTTACAGCAAAGTGTTGTTATAGAGAACATAAATTATAACATAACATGCAAATTGGTTCCAAACAAAACTTGACTTTTCTAGTGAAGGATTGTTATATAACAATAATATTATAGAGAGATCTAACTGTATCCGATAAAAAAAAATTACATATTACAAAAGAAAGGCAATGTGTAAGATATTGTCGTACTTTAATATCTTTTTTTCTTCTTCATATGAAGCAATGTTTCTCATATCATCATATAAGAAACATCATTGTAATGTGAATATTTACCCATACTACCATTTATCTGGAAATCTAGCCGATAAAATATGACTCCATTTTTACCAGTATGAGGGGAGATGAGTAACTTCTATCTGATGAAAGAATTTTAGGTCGAGGTTTATGACATCACTACAAAAAATCATAAGTTCAGTGTTCATAAAAAAAAATTTAGGATCGAGTCACCTTGGCCTTTTTGTTGGATTTGCATACCTATTTGGTTTTCCATTGTCCAGTGTTGGGCTTTTCAGGGATTTGGATTTTCTGATGAACATAAAAGAAGTCTTTAAGTGACAAAAATTAGTTTATAGGCTCTAGTGCAAAAATCTTTTAAGTTGGATTTCCACAAATTAAACACAGACAGAGATTACCTTGTGGATTTGATGTAGGAGAGGATTTCAGTACCATCTTTTCTAGAGATTACAGCTGCTGGGAACGATTCGAATTTGGGTGCCATTGTTCTTAGATCATCATCTATTAGTATAAATCCAACTCCACCTCGGCTCTTCACTTCGAGTAGCCTGTCTCTGGGTGAAAATCCATCGTTTTGAAGGTTTTCACATACAACAATTTTCCCCTTGACTTTGTTTTTGTCTAATGAATCAGGAACGCAACCCCTGAAACACCATCATTTTAGTTACAGGTACATATTAGTATACTTTTCATATCTTTGCGAGGCACTAGGAAATGTGACCTGACATTCTTGACGCATATATATACCTTGCCTCTTCCTCAGTAATGCGCTTGTTTAGTTTAGCTGAATTGCCTTGAATCAATGGGTAGACTGCGGATTTTGTCATATTACCAAAGTTTATACCTCCACCCTGAAATTCAATGAGGATATATCCAAATATTTTATAAATAGCTTTGAGCTAAAAGAAAGCAGATGATTGATGATTAGTATTGTAGTCACAAATGTTTGGTGTAGAGATGGATCAAGCATATAAGCAGTAGTTGTTAGGATAAAAAATGGCCCAAAGATACTCTTAACATGACGTGATATTGTCCGTTTTATGTACACGCCTCCAAACCGTGTCTTGCACCATCACTCTGCCACCGCCATACGAACTTGAGCTCTGATACCAGTTGTTGGGCTAAAACGACACAAAGATACTCTTAGTATGGTGTGATATTGTACGCTTTGGGCCAAGCCCGTACAATTTTCCCCAAAAGGCCTCACATCAGTGCGTAAGAGATCCTTACATCTAACATTTTATATGTAGGCTTCCAATTTTTTTGTAACCAATGTGGTATTTTGTTCGTATACCCAACAATAGTGCACGTGCATCTACTATCTTGTACGAACACTATATGTATGCTCTCTCTATGTGTGCATTTTCTATATATAAACATACACAGGATTTTAAATCTTGAATCTGCCTCGGTGCCTGGTTACGATAAGATAAGAAGCAGTTGTGTTTCATCTGCCACCTCTGAAAATAAGTTATGGAGAAGGAAGTTTGTTATAACTGTAGTGTTTACCTTAATCAGCTTGTTTCCACCTAAGATAACATCCGTCTCGAAGTCACGATCAATGGTGGTAGCTGCAACTGTAAGAATCCAAGGAGCTGTATTGACAACAGTTTTGGGATCAGGGCCACTATTTCCAGCAGAACAGACAACAACAATGCCCTTTTCCACAGCATGAAATGCTCCTATGGCAATAGGATTCTTTGATAACTCTTCAAGTCCAGGTGATGAACCAAGTGATAGAGATAAAACATCAACCCCATCTGCAATTGCATCATCAAATGCTTTCATGATAGCTGATCCACGACATCCATTAGACGTGCAGACACGATACACAGCGATTCTTGAACCTGGAGATCCACCCTTGGCAGTCCCTGCAGCTAGACCATAGTAGGATGCACCTGCAACAGGGCTCCCAGCTGCTGTGGATGCAACGTGAGTACCATGTCCATTCTCGTCCCTGGCTGATCCAGCCATTTTCGTTCCTCTGCCATCAAACTCCTCGTAAAATCTTGCACCAACTATCTTCCTACAGAAAATTTCAACCATCACAAAATTCCATGAGGAAGAGTCGACTAACTAACAAGGAAACTGACATAAGAGAAAAAGAAAAGTGAAACCATATAACGGAGTTGGAAAAGAATTACATAATCAAAACAAGGTAGGTCTCAGTTACAAGTTTCATCTATATAAAAAGCAATACAGCTGAAAAAGTAAGAGTAAATATGAGGAGGAGAAAGTTACTTGTTGCATTTGGAAGCGCCAAAATCATGACCATCCATGCAAGTTCCTTTCCACCGGGATGGAATTGGACTCATACCCTTGTCATTGAAACTCTTTGATTCTGGCCATATTCCTGGATATGATTTCAGTGATTTTACATAAACTATTTCAAAGAAAATGCAGTAAGCTTGCACTGTAATACTGTGATATCAGTATAAAATTTAAAAATGCCCTACCCGTATCCAAGATTCCAATTATGGTGTCAGCTCCATTTGGTGATGTATCAGAACCAGAGCTTGGACTTGAATTGGTTTCGTCAACTGTTTGATACTTCAAGAAATCCCATGAACGTGTAGTGTGGAGTTGCAGTACTGGATCGGGAAATACAGACACAACACCAGGCCTTTGAGCAATGGATTGGGCTTCAGATTCTGATAAACGCGCCGCAAATCCTGAGAAACCATTTTCGTAGCGATGTACCACTGCATTCTTGTTTCTAAAACAAAGCAAAATTTATGTTTGTTTATTTCATGGTGGTAAAGAGCAATGAGAATTTCTGGAATCAAGTTAGTCTAGCACAACTAAAGTTTATAACCTGGTGACAAATTCACCTAAATAACTTACATAGGAATGTTCAAATCTACCCATCTATTTTACGAAATATTTCACTATTAAAATTTTTTTCGTTAGCATATCGTCTCGTACATTCCCTTAACTTTAAGGAAGCTCCAACATAGACGATTGGATTCCAACAACAACAAACTTAGTAAGAGTTCCAAAGGTGAGGTCTAGGGAGGGTAGTGTGTATGCACACCTAACACCTTTCCTTCTGAGGTAGAAAGATTGTTTCTGGTAGACTCTCGGCTCAAAGAAGATGAAAAACAACAATAGAAATAAGCAGTATCAACTACAGAGGCCAGAAAGAACGTAACATCAATTTATAGACCAGAAAAATAGGCAGAAGGAAGCAATAACAACAAGTAGTAACAACAACAAGATAGTAGGAAAATGACATATAATACTAGCAGCCTAAGAATACGACACAATCACACTAACCCTGAAAACCCCGGTACAGAATAGAAAAATGCTCGATTACCTACCAACCTTCTGTCATAATTGTCGACCTCCACATTAAGGTTTATGTCCTCGGTAAGTTGAAGTTGTGTCATATACTACCTGATTACCTTTCCTTATTGCTTCGGCCTACTTCTTCTCATACCCACCAATGTCAACCGCTCATACCTCTTTTCAGGGTCATCCACGCTTCTCCTCTTCGCATACCCACCAATGTCAACCACTCACACCTCCTTACAAGGGCATCCAAGCTTCTCCTCTTCACATACATAAATCATTTAAGCCTCACTTCCCACATCTTGTCCTATATGGAGCCACACCCACTTTAATCCGGATATATTCATTTCTGATCGTATCCAACCTAGTACACACGTGCATCCATTTTAATATTTTCATTTGTACTACTTTAATCTTTTAGATATGAGAGTTGTTGATTGGTCAAACACTCTCTCACAACATAGTTGATCTAACTACCACTTGAACTTACTTTTAAGTTTTGATGGCACATCCTTGTCACACAAGACATTGGATTCTAACCTTCATTTCAGCTACCCGCCTCTAAATGATGTGAAATATTCTCGTCGATCTTCCTAGTCCTTAGATAATGAATCCAAGATACTTGTAACTTCCTCTCTTGAGGAAGATAGATTGAACTCCATGTCATAATATTTCAGGAGAAAGTCTATATTTACCCATCTGCTTTTAGCTATAGTTTAATAGTATACTCTGATATATATACTGCGGATTGGGGCTCGGTTAGGATCAGGCGCAAATACGAGCTAATTCGCTAAAGAAAGAGTATAACTGAGGGTAAAATAAAGATATCCCGATTAGTAAAGGAATATGTTTGACCATTTTTATATTTTATATGAAATTTAAACCCAGTATGACCATTTTGACTAGATAGACATAAAATTTAAAAATAAAGAAGTTGGGACATATATAAACAAAACAAAAAAGTTATAATTGTAACACTCCTCAAATCTATAAAAATAAATTTTAAGACACACTAAATATGGAATTTAATTTTTATAATCTTAAATTATACTTCTATTACAGATTTAATTCCTTGTGATTGATTTTTGAGTTACTTCCCTATTTATAAATAATTGAATATATAATTAGGAGAAAATTAATAATTTTAATATAATGAATTAGTAAAAGTAGGTATCATTAATTATTAGTTAATGATCTTGTTCTGTTTAGTCACGACGCAAAATAGAGAAACGGCTTAAAAGCCTTAAAAGCCCTACAAGCAATACAAAGCAGTGACGATACAAAACGTGGAAAAAAAACGCAGCCTTACGAACGACATCACTTAGAAAATTTTTACGCACGGAAAATTCTAGGGTTCTTCACAGCTCATTTATTCTTGAACTCAGAATCGATCCTTTAACTGGTGTCAATTGGACTGGGTTTATTAAAGTGGTTTGACTCACAAAGGCACGTATACAAGGTATTTGATGAATTGCTTAAAAGAGTTATCTTTATTTAGTTAGAGCGAGTGAGTACCCATTAACTTAGAATTGTTCTAGAAAAAGTTTAGATGATCTATTACGCTATATGTGCTGAAATTTTCAGAATTTTTTGTGTTATTCTTACATGCTATTTTCATGTTGAAAATTATTAAGAAGAAAGAGTCTTTAGAAATATTTTTATATATTTATTTAATTCTTATGTCTTGCTTTACATTTAAGGACACCAATATGAGCGTGTACATAATGTTCTATAAAGAAAAGATTTAGACTTGAAAAGTCACAAGAAGAAGTTTTAGAAATAAAAGATTTTTGGGGAGTATCCTTTATTCTGAGAAGGGGTCATCGTCCAGGCCGAGGGTCCTGACCAAGGCGATGACTTCCTCAAATTAGTTGTGCCAAAGTAGGGAGCACACGAGCCGAGGGTCTCGTTGCTGAGATTACTTAGTCATGCTAAGGTATGATACATGAGCGCCGAGAACCATGAAGCGAGTGGCACCTCGTGGATTGGGCCTATTCGATCCAGGTTGGGATCGAGCCCGTGCTGATCACACGGTGACTAAGACAGAATTAAGTCAGGATAGTTGGAACTCCCAAAGTATAAAGTGAAGTATTTTTATCAAGAAAGAAAAAGAAAAGAATTTTCTATTATGCAAGTATTTATAATTATTCTTATAAGCTTTATGTTTTACATGCATTTAGAACCTTTGCTCATAATGTATATATTATTAAAGTTTCTCCCCCTGTTGTTGAGACTCACTGAGTACAATGGATGGTACTGACGTTCTCTTTTGGGAACCCGTGCCGATCACACGGTGACTAAGACAGAATTAAGTCAGGATAGTTGGAACTCCCAAAGTATAAAGTGAAGTATTTTTATCAAGAAAGAAAAAGAAAAGAATTTTCTATTATGCAAGTATTTATAATTATTCTTATAAGCTTTATGTTTTACACGCATTTAGAATCTTTGCTCATAATGTATATATTATTAAAGTTTCTCCCCCTGTTGTTGAGACTCACTAAGTACAATGGATGGTACTGACGTTCTCTTTTGGGAACCTACGTTGGTCTGCGGTACAACGTAGGAATCGGATTTGCAGGCGAGCAGGCTACGAGTTAGGACATCCTTCCCTCCCAGTGCTATTGGTGAGCTCCGCTTTTGTTCGTGGAGTAATTCCTTAGAGTCATTTTCATTTAGCTATTTCTTTGTTTATTTAGGGAACTGGCCAGGAAGTCTCAGTCCTGAGTAGTGCGTCAGTTTATCAGTAGAGGCTTCATAAACATAGTCATTGGGTTGAGAGTCATAAGTTACTTTATAACAACATAGGAGTGATTTCAGTAGTTACTACGAATAAAGTTTTGGAGTTGATTTATTTAAATATTTGAATTAATCAAAATTATTTGTTTAGAGTATTGCTTTGTTGCATATAAAGTTTGGAGTTATAAGAGGCTTGATAAGCAGAGATGGTTCGCTCGATCATGTTTAGTGATCGAGTGCCGGTCTCGGCTTGTTTAGAAAAATGGGTCGTGACAATAATATACCAAAAGTTTCCTAAGTATTTAGTTGTTTTCATCAGTTTTTAAGAGCTGGTAACTGAGGGACGAGGGTAGTGTTAGAATTAAAGGATTTCCAAATATACAAAGCTTTTAATCTTTTTGAGACTGAAAAAAATAAGTAAAGATAACGAACCAACCTTTTAATCAATGAGCTCAAAAGCTGCGCTTGATCATTTCTGATATCACTGTTAGATGAAGCTACAGCACCCATATAAACAATATAAATTCCATTGTTTTGAACTTGAGAAGCTGACTCGACTTCTCTCATACAAGAGACAATCACGAAAAGAGAAAAGCTGAAAAAGAAAGAAATTCCTCTCATTTTTCAACAGACAAATTAATGTTGTTGAAAAATCCGTTTAATGTATAAATAGAATAAACAAACACTAAAATAAACTATCAACTGTGTGAATTGTAATTTTTGTTGGTGCATTCATGTGTGTACGCACTGCCGAAGTGCCCATCAATCATCCTCTCAAAGTGCGTTTATTGCTTATCCAAATTAAAACGCCCACTGACTGATGGATGAATTATAGTTTGTTGACTCCCACTTTTATTATTTTAGCATGAATACTTTAATTTTTTTCTTTTTTTCCTTTATTTGTTTCTCATTCTGGTGTTGTGTCCTTTAATTTCTATTTCATTTGTAAACATAAAGGTAGTACTACATTTGCAGATGGAGACAAGGTTCTGTCTTGTTCCCTTTGATGAGTAACAGTTAGTAATAGTAACAAAATTGAAGCTTCTCCATGTTAAGTATTAAAGATTCAAGGATACAAGCAGATTGTGTTATATGCTAAATAGTTAAGAAGGGGTAGTATAGACATTCACACCAAAGCAATTATATGGTTAGGGAGGTCAGTGGTGGTTAGTCTATTAGAATCTAACAGTGAAGCTCAACAGTAGAAGATGAACTATAAATACATATGGATTGTAAAAAGGCTGGTTATGTTGAATCAATAAACTTCTTTCTCTTCTTCTTAGTCCAATTGTCTGCAAGCATAGAAGTGTATTGTTCAGAGATTACTCTTCTCCCTAATCTCTTAGATTCACTTCCAATTTCAACCTCCATTGTTAAAATATACAACATTGATACCACAGCTAGCGAACCTTGGCCATAAACCATACCGGAAACAACTAGAAATACTGAATTACGACGAGATGTGGACGAAGTTAGGGAGCAGGTCCGAGTATTGGATGAACGTCATTATGATATGATCAATAAAATTCGATAGTTCATAGTTGGTGGCAGCGATGACGATTAATTCAGCTCCGACGACCTCAACATCACCAGTCGCACTAGCTCTAATCGATGGTGGTGGATTACATACAACATGCAACGGCTTTAATGGAGAGAATAGATATGCTCATATTGAATTCCCAAAATTTAATGGGAGGATTTAAAAGTGTGGGTATATAGATGTAAACAATTCTTTGAGTATGACAATACCTCTGAAGAGGCTTACTTCTATTAATTTAGAAGGAAGGACTTTACAGTGGCATCAATCGATGATGAAATCCAAAGTAGGAAGGGAGTTACCTAATTAGGGAGATTACGTGAGATATTTGTATCTAATATTTGGGCATAATTTGTATGAGGATCTAAGGCTGTAATGTGTCCCGGGCCCCGGCCTAAATGGGCCTAGCGAGCCGGTCTTCGTGGCCCTGGGCCTGGCGGGCTTCAATTCTGGCGGTCCCGGGCCTAGTGGTCCGGGGCCTGGCGGTCCTGGTGGGTAGGACCGGCCCGTGACGGGCCTAAGCCCATGTGGTCCCGGGCCGGGCCTGGCGGGCTTCGTGGGCTTTTAATTATAAAAAAAAATTATTTAATAATGATTAATTATCTATATATGTTAAGTATATATATATAATATTATGTATCTGAACTGCTTAATCAAGTAGAGTTGAGGATCCCGTATCTGAATTATTGGGATTAAAGAAAACTAGTATGGTTCAAGAATTTTTAGATCAATTTGATGGACTGCTTAATCAAGTAGAGTTGTACGAGGAGTATTCCATCAGTTGTTTCTTGAAAGGAATAAACCAGGAATTGAAGTTTAGGTGAGGATGTTAGCCCCAAGAACATGATGAAGGCATATAGTTTGGTTAAACTAGCTGAACATTCTCTGCAACTACAGAGAA
Source organism: Nicotiana noctiflora (assembly GCA_032618575.1). Taxonomy (NCBI): domain Eukaryota; kingdom Viridiplantae; phylum Streptophyta; class Magnoliopsida; order Solanales; family Solanaceae; genus Nicotiana; species Nicotiana noctiflora. The sequence continues at coordinate 569,524 of JASVEL010014179.1, read as the reverse complement.
ACCAGAATCATATGACAATGAGAACATCTAAGCCTATACTCCCAACTCCTAACATTTCTTGGAACTCAGATTCGAGAAGGTACTCTCATGGCCAATACTCTAGTAGTGGGAATAGGGCAAAGTTAAGCAAACATCCTAATGCTTATGGACGACCAGCAGTGAAGTCATCAACGGGGCTTACAAGTGCAGAAATGGATGAGAAAAGGATGAGATTGAATGGATGATTCAAAAAATGCTAGATGCAGGGGTTGTTTGACCAAGTGTAAGTCCTTATTCTTCACCTATAGTCATGGTTAAAAAGAAAGATGGTACTTGGAGGCTATGCATACACTATAGACAACTAAACAATCATACAGTAAAAGATATTTTTCCTATACTTGTGATTGAAGAGCTGCTAGATGAATTGGGAGGGGCGAAATATTTTTTAAAGCTAGACCTAAAATTTGGTTACCATCAAACTAGGATGCATGAGAGAGATATAAAAATGACTGCATTTAGATCCCGTCATGGTCACTATGAATTTGTGGTCATGCCATTTGGACTGACCAATGCTTCATCCATATTGCAGAGTTTAATAAACAAAGTCTTTCAACCATACTTAAGAAGGTTTATCTTGGTATTTTTTATGATATATTAGTATACAGCTCCCCATGGTCCGATCACTTGATACACTTATAGAAAGTTTTTGATATGTTGAAGGAAAATTCTTTGTTTGTTAAGAAAAGTAAATGCCAATTGGTCAATCTGAGGTAGAATACTTAGGTCATATCATCACAAAAAATAGGGTAACAGCAGAACCAGGGAAGATTAAAGTTATGATAGAATGGCCAACACCAAAAACAATAAAAGAATTAAGGGGATTTTTGGGATTGACATGGTACTATAGAAGATTTATTAAAGGATATGGAGTGTTGGCAAGGCCATTAATTGAATTGTTAAGGAAGGATAAATTCGAATGGAATGATAAAAGAAAATACAGCTTTGGAACAACTCAAAGTAGCAATGAGTACAACTCATTCTTGCACTTCTGATTTTTTCTTGGAATTTGTTATTGAAATTGATGCTTATGGGGTGGGTATTGGAGCTGTTTTGATGCAGGGGCCACCCCTTAGCATATATGAGTAAGTCTCTGAGTGACAAACATCAGCAACTATCCACCTATGAGAGGAAAATGATGGCCATTGTAGCACTTGTACATAAATGGAGGCCTCACCTCATTGGTAGGCATTTTACAATCAATACATACAACTAGAGCTTGAAATACCTAATGGAAGAGAGAATCTCTACTCCTAGTCAGCAGAAATGGTTGGCCAAATTAATGGGATACGACTATACAATCATCTACAAAAAAAGGTCAACAAAACTTAGTAGTTGATACTCTATCTATAGTACCCAAGGTTGATGATAAGTTTGATGCAGAACTACTGACACTCTCTTCTGTATCCTCAGACTTATAGAGAAGATCAAAGGTTCTTATGTAACTAACAATCATCTACAACAGCTTCTTCAGCAGCTCCAGCGAGACCCTTCAGCTAAGCCCATATATATGCTGGGGGTGGTGTGTTACACAGGAAAAGGAAGATAGTTGTTGGCCCTTACAAAGATCTAAGGAAGCGGATTTTACAATTCCTACATGATGGAGCTGCATGAGGTCACTCAAGTATGATTGCTACACTGCAAAGGGTAAGCCAATTATATTACTGGAGAAAGATGAAAACAGACATTTTCGTATATATCAAGAGCTATGAAATATGTCAAAAGTTTAAGGGGAGAGTGTAAAGAGCCCAGGATTACTGCAGCCTTTGCCTGTTCCAGATAAGGTCAAGATATTAGCATTGATTTCATTGAAGGACTACCACAATCATAAAGTAAATATGTGGTAATGGTAGAAGTAGATAGACTGAGCAAATATGCTCACTTCATAACCCTAAAGCATCCCTATACTGCAACCTCAGTTGCCCAAGATATTCTAGAACATATTTACAAACTTCATGGTCTACCCGAGACCATAGTGAGTGACAGGGATGTTGTGTTCTTAAGCAAGTTTCGGCAGTCTCTCTTTAATGTCCAAGGGATCCAATTACATTATTCCACAACCTATCACCCACAGTCAGATGGCCAAACTGAAGCTGTCAACAAGTATTTGGAATGTTACCTTAGATGTATGTGCACAGATAGGCCCAAGGATTGGGCTCATTGGCTGCCTTTAGCAGAATGATGGTATAACACCACAGCCACTAAGTTGAATCCTTTTGAGGTAATTTATGGTCAAAAATCCCCCCTACACATGCCTTCTATTCCATATAGTTCCATGGTGGATGAAGTTGATAGAAGCTTACAAGATAGAAAAATAACAATCAGGCTACTGAAGCACCATCTTACACTAGCTCAGTCTAGAATGAATGCTTCGACAGATAAGAAGAGATCATTCAAGGAATTTTCAGTGGAAGAAGTAGTTTTTGTAAGACTGCAACCTTACAGACAAATGTCCCTAAAAGATCACTCCTACCACAAGCTCAGCCCCAAATATTTTGGTCCTTTTCAAGTGCTCAAGAAGATTAGCTCTGTTGAATATCAGCTCCAGCTCCCATCTCATGCTAAAATACATTCCATATTCCATGTCTCTCGGCTTAAAAAATATGTTGGTTCCCACCCAGTGGTATCTGATTTACCAATCTCACTTTCTTCTCATGGTCACATTGTTTTGGATCCTGAAAGAATACTTGAAATTAGATTGGTTACTGTTGAGTTGTCTCATCGGAGGGATTTGAGGTCTTAGGTCTTCTTATATGGCTTGGGCAATCCTCACCTCACAAGCTAGGTTTTGGGGTTGAGTTAGGCCCAATGTCCATTCTTACCATGGTATTAGAGCCAGGCTCATCCCAATTATTGTTACCAATGTTGGGCCCCCATTTATATTGTCCACGCTCCAGAGGCTTGGGCGTGAGAGGGGGTGTTGAGTTATCTCATCGGAGGGATTTGAGGTCATTGGTCTCCTTATATGGCTTGGGCAATCCTCACCTCACAAGCTAGCTTTTGGGGTTGAGTTAGGCCCAATGTTCATTCTTATCGGTTACCAAGCACAAGAGACAGTGTCAACAATATTTGGTGAAGTGGTTCAATTGCCCTTCTGAGGATAGCACGTGGATGGATGTTACTACTTTCAAACATCAGTTTCCTCACTTTGTCCTTGAGGACAAGGACTATTAACGGGGAGTAGTTGTTATGTGCTAAATGGTTAAGAAGGGGTAGTATAGACATTCATACTAAAGCAGTTATACGGTTAGGGAGGTCAGTGATGGTTAGTCTGTTAGAATATGTCAGTGAAGCTCAGCAGTAGAAGATGAGCTATAAATACATATAGATTGTAAAAGGTTGATTATGTTGTATCAATAAACTTATTTCTCTTCTTCTAGTCTCAATTGTCTGCAAGCATTTGTATATTGTTCAGAGATTATTCTTCTCCCTAATATCTTAGATTCACTTTCAATTTCAATCTCCATTATTAAAAAATTTCAATCTCCATTATTAAAATACACAACAGACTGTCATCAGTCTACCATTAAAGTTATACGCATATGACAAACGCTCATGGGTTCAAGCCCTCAAATAATCTCTCATAAAAATGCAAGATAAAATTGCGTATAACAGATCGACACAACATGATTCATCTAGCTCTTCCCGGAATCCAACACATATATCGACCCAACAAGGTCGACTTTTGTGCACTATGCTGCATTTTAATGTTCATCGGATACTAATAGTGATCCATATTTTAGTGTGTTGAAATCATGTCCTAAGTGCACGCTTGTAATGCTCCCTCCATATGATGACACACGCACCCGAACTTGATATCCTGATAGATATACCATTAAACTTAATAGAGTGGCTGTGATTAAACGATAGCTTTATAGTCATCAAAGTATATCTGTTAGGGACCCGTCTATATTCATATTTTCAAGAAGTGATGAATGGAGTAAAATAAAAGGAGAAAACATGAATAAATAAATAAACAAAAGTATGGAGCAGCAGCAGAATAAGCGTTTGCATTTCACATAACTTTAAAAAGTTCCGTTGCCGGGAATCGAACCCGGGTCTCCTGGGTGAGAGCCAGATATCCTAACCGCTGGACGACAACGGATGATTGTCATTATTGCGTCACGTATTTTAATTTGAATTCTCTTTATGTGATCAACACAAACTCAACTTAGCGATCTAACGCCTACTTCTAAATTACAACAACATATTAGCTGATTACTAATACTCTACTAGAATGTAACCTTTAAATTATTTTAGACATCAAGAGAAATAGGTCCTTTCGAAGCTTCATTATAATACAATTTGTTTCAATATTTTTGTGGTCACTTAGGTAACCTATGTCGCATTAAGAACACTAATGACTACCCTACACAGCTTCCAGAAACTTAGCTTAGTTAGGTGACAAATCAAACCTCTATTTGCTTGAATCCGTCTTGGCCGATATTCAAATCCACATGAGCATGTTGGTCATTTGACAAGTCTGTTAGTCCTTCTAACATTCCAGCAACCACTTTGCATCTCAAAATCCAGACCGGTTTGGTTCGACAAAGCAGCCTACTTCCTTTTGACGATTCAACATGAACAAAACCACTACACAATGCCGGAAGGCAAGTTATTCTTTGGTATCTGATAACATTACAGCCACAACAACAACAATTACCCAGTATATTCCCACAGTGGGAGTGGGGTAGAACATTACAACCACAAATTTCATGAAACTCAGACTCTTCTAGGGAAATGGTCAAGAACCACATTGTTTAATTCATCTTCACTTAAAGGCAACCACAACTTATGCAAGAGCCGGGTACGTAATGGAGCAGGAAGATTAATCAAGGACCAACAAACCATATATATCGTTATTAAGTACTAGTACTAGAACTTGGAAGGAATTGAACATTCTATTCCATGTTCAGTACTTCAATACAGATTTCTCCCACGCTAAGAGAAAGTTCGCAACAAGAACAGAACACAAGATCTGTATAAAAGAACCAACTATGCTAAAGCTAGATCATAGGAGGCGCAAAAAGAGGCAAAGTGAAACTTAATAAATATCAAAATACAAAAATAATTGAAGCAGATAATGCCTAGATAAGTATAACAAAATCAGAAGAGCTCAACTGCTCTCTTTAACAGCCAAGAACTTTTTACATTTCTGTAACTTTCTACTGAATTTCCAAGCACACGGAGAAAAATTACCCCAAAAAATTCCTCACTTCAAAGCACAAAACAAATCCACGTCATTGAATTGCAATGGAATCCCACGCTGCATCCATATTGCAAGTGTACAAGCCAAAAAACTAACAACTTCAAGCCAATCAACTTTCTATCCTTTTTATGTCCTTTTAATTCTCTATACCAGATAAGTTATACGTTATCTGTTTTCCACCTACTCACCTCGAAAGGTGCAAAAATCTGGCCTCAGCAGGGTCAAAATTGAAGCACTGATGTACCTGTCAATTTTCCAAAGACATGTTCCTTCAAGACAAGAACTATCCAACATAGTCCAACAACTATGACTGAAGATGCAAAAACTCTCAACCAACTTGACTGCTTCCTGCGTGGACGGAACAGATTTCTTCAGCATTACCTTCCTGAACCAATTTTGACTGGTTAGTCAATTCCTCCGACAAGGAACTGACAGCCACCTCGACTTGAACATCTCGCTTATCCACATCATTACTTTTGTCATTACCTGATTCACCCAAAGAGACCTCCTGGAACGAATTAGTTAGAGCATTTTCCGTCGATCCACCAGGAGTTTGAGAGCCTGAATCAGCTGTAAGATGGCCAGAGGTATGTATCCATTTCTTCCAATCATCACGTCTCCTTACCTTATCATCCTGTGAAAAATAGTCATATTTAGAACATACAATATCAGAGTTCAATTTTCAACAGCTCAACAGCCCACTACAACATGTGAATCCAGTGATACAGTTGGTGCATGTTCTTACTACATCACATTGGAAATTTCTGATGAGTATATGACATAGGCAGATCCAGGATTTAGTTCCATGGGTTCAGGACCCTAGTTCCAACCACTGAATCCAGCACCTTGTTTGAGCTATGGTTCATAGTTCAGTATTTTCAACAATTCCAGTGGGTTGGTTTTACACGGATAAATCCAAGTCTAGGTTAACAGTTATGGTTCAAATGAAGCCACATCAATAGTGCTAGATCCACCCCTGTATATGGATTTAAATAATTGGTTCAATATAGAATTTCTGCGAGTATATCACCAACCACAAAACGCTTAAAACAACAGCTCTGGAAACAAATACAGGTTGTTAGAATCAAAGAAGCTTTTTAACCGCTTCCCAGTCCCCAGATAATTAACCCAAAACCGGTCGTGACGTTATAAGATATGACTTAAAGAATTAATAAAAGACCTGTTACTGCAATTTATTTGAATTGAAAATAAAAAAAAAACAGAAAGAAAAGAAAACCCATTGAATTTATGCAGGGAAATTTGGAAATCTCACCCACGTCTTTTAAATAAGAAACATTACATCATGCATTAAACTCAAGCCGGACAATTCAAAGACAAATAACTTTAGCAGCCTTTATGCATCAGTGGTGCCATCGTTTATAATAATGGACAAAAGAAGAGCAGGTAAGCAGAACGATCATGTAATTTTCCAAAAGGCAGTGGACAAATACTTATCAAACTGCAGCAATTCCCACAAAATGTTCCAAGGCATTAGCTGCCTCCTCCGATATGATAACAACAAGAGTTGATTTAGAATTTTTATTTCACACAATACCTGCACTTCCACAAGCATTGAAGCCCTCAAACAGTCCAAGATAAACTGGATGTTGTTTGTCAAATGCCTAACCTGAAAAAAGAAACAATAGAGCAAAACCTTGATCTGTGCATGGGCAATACTAACACATAAATGAAAAACACCTAGAAGGCAAGAAAATGTTGTTCGGTTGTCAAAGCTCAGCGTATTGTACAGAAGAAGAATGTTCAAAAATATAATTACAATTTCAAGTCAGAACTCCTACATTTTAGAAAAAATGATTTCAATACCTCAAGACAGAACTCACTCATTGAAGTCTTTATCTAGTTGACATGATGAAGAATAAAATAATTTAGGAACTTTCAATGATGTAGCAGTAGCTTAACCACAAGATCAAACAACAAAGAAAATAGAAATAAATAAGATGGGTTTAGTAGCAAGAAGCCAAACATCCATTATGAAGAATCATATAAGCCACTGGTACATATTGAAATTGGATATAGACACAATGCTCCTGAAAACAGTTGGGTGAAAGAAAAGGCAACGTTTAGATCTTTGGTAAATTTCAGAACTCAGAAAAAGTTAGCAAAACTTAAAATTTGGACGTCGAGTTTGAGCTGAATATAGGAGTGGGAATGAACTTACATTTTGACCTTAGAGTTCAAAAAGAGCAAGAAATGTAACAAAACAAGAAAGTTATGAATGAAGCTGCAAGATAATTAGTTTAGCTTAAATGAAACCTACTTCTGTCAATTGCAATAATATCCTTCATTAGACAGACAGTATCAAAACATGTAAATATAATGCTAAAATCAACAGGAAACATTGACATGAAATGGGAAGGTATTACAATCCAGCAACAATCCTTTTTAAGTAGTCTGAGTAAAATACTTATCAGAGATATCATTCCATAAGTGGAAAAGAAAGATGTTTAATCAACCAATAGAATCTTCAGCAAACAGGTTCAAGATAAGTTGATGTATCAAATAAGTATCAGTATTCACTGCTAAACAATTTACGTATTAATAACAGGAAGACAAGACGAAGGAAGAGGGGACATGAAGCTACTTTTCATGGAGGTATCTGAGGTCTCAAAACCATTTATATCTAATAGAAGGCCATAGGAGGTAAAAATCTTAGGACTTCTCAAGAAGTGATCAAACATCTTCCCATTAAAACCGAGAACCAGGTTAAATCACTTACACGAGGAAAGTTAGCAATCAATTCAATAGAAACCCATCCCTCTTCATCCATTTTGGACCTCAAAAAGTCATCTTTCACCAGATTATCATCACTGCAACAAATAAAAGATTCTGTCAGCAGATTCTCTAAAAAGAACTCAAGATTAAGGGGGGAGATGTTGAAAGGGACCACAAAATTGGCTTTCATAAGGGAGGGGAGGGGGGGGAGAAGGAAAAAAAGAGAAGAAAGAAAGAATAGTCCGAATCACAAATACCTGAAGTAATATTCTATTTGTTTAACCAACAAGGCAGGTAAGTTTGGATCCACGACTGGAAAAAAGAAAGGTGGTGGTGGTGGTGGAGGTGGCGGGATAATTGGAACACCCCTAAAGGACTCTGGAGGCATCGTGGGGACATAAATGAATTGAGGTGGCATATCTGAAAGGAACCAAAGAAATAAGTGATAATTTTAGCTTCTAGATAATGAACAGATGCTAAGGAAGACTTACCATATCCCACTGGACCAGGAAAGGGTCTCAAAGGTGCAGGCATAAATGGGGCAGAACCAGGGGACTGGGGTGTTATGAACCCTACTGGAGGAGGAACAAATTGAGGGGCTTGGTGGACATCTCTCCGATCTTGATCACGCCTACCATGATAAGATCCATCACCACGGGGTCGGCCCCCAAAGTTTCCCTTCCTGTTTGAATTTCTATGCGAAGATTGATCACCTCCGTGTGGCTGAGACGAAACTCCTCCAACGGGTCTAGGACCTCTTACACGAGGATCAAGAACAGGCGGTAACAAACTCCCATAAGGCATCATAGGAAATGGTGGTGGCAATGGCGGTGGGGGTGGAGGTGGAGGTGGAGCCCGACTAAAGCCGCTCTGATTAGATCCACTACCCGGACCACTACCAACACTGTTGCTGCTTCCCCCGCGATTCTTCATTGATCTTTGTCTAACCGGCATTGTGTGATTTGCATTTGAATGTGAGTTTGCATTACTATTAGCTTGTTTTTGCGGTAACGCTGAAATGACAGGTCCCTATTCATAAAAACACCGACATCAATCAAACATACAGCTAAAACAAATCCTATTTCCTCTACATCAACACCAATGCAGCCATTTTTTAACTCGGTTTCGTAAGCCTAACTATACACATAAACATATATGAACAACATACTCGGAGCAACAGTAAAAAAAATTAAAATATTAGAAAATCCAGAGAGAATGAACCTGAGAGAGTGTTTTTGATCCATCTGCAACTGGTTTCGATGAATCCAAAGACGATTTTGGGATGCCCCGAGTAGACTCAGAGAGAGCAGGCCAAGCAACAGCACCACCCATAACCGAACCGGCTTCAACGACGCCATTTAAAGGTTTGTTCCAAGCAGGCTTTTTCGGAGGACCTAAAGCATCATTAGTACCACTGGAGCTATCGGAAACCTCATTCTCCGGAGAAATTTTCTGAGCCGAGCTATCGGGAACCGAAACTTGCTCCGGCGGTGATGGTGATGCTGACGGGGAGCGAGGAGCGGTGACCGTGGTTGTTTCAGCGTCGCTGCCACCGCGGACGACTTGTGCCCAAGCTGAGGCTAAACTCCGACGAGACTGAGGACTGTTTACGGCGGCGGAGCTACCGTCGGCGGTGGTGACAGGCGAAAGCGGCGAATTGTTAGATGCTGAAGAATCGGCCGGCATGGCCATCAAAAAATAGAAAACTTCAGGAAGCTTCAGCTGGAAGATTCGAGAAGAGGACTGATCAGAGGACAATGAGGGTTCAGGTGAGAAGCTGAACGGGAAAATTAGGGTTTTCAGTGATCAATGCGAGTGTTTCTCTGTCATTTTCAAAGTTTTATTTTCCTATTTTATTAAAAAAAATTAATTGTCGGGAGAAGAAAATGTGATTTACTTACTAAAAAGGCTCAAACATCATACTTTTGACCAAAAGTAATTACCCAATATTATCCTTGTTAGTGAATTAAACAACCTTAATAATGCTAGGTGGTAAAGGACAATTTTGGATGAACACCAAACATAAATGAACATTTTTGTCATTTACCACCCTAGACACATGGCGAAACCTTGTTTTCTCATAAACAATGTAAATTAGGGAGTATTAAAGAAGTAATCCTCGTTTACAAGCCAATTAGGAAATATAATCTTCCGTGAGATTGTAAGCACTAAGATTTCAATTGGATTTTCAAGGTCCACTTGCACCTATGGAATTCAATTAATCTAATCTCATTAGGGTTGAACAATTAATTTGGATAATAGATGAGTTCATTTTATTAGTTTTAAGGCCGAGGTCCATTTATATCGAGACACAAACCTATGCCATATTGTCACGACCCGGATTTTCCACCATCGGGGTCATGATGGCGCCTACTAATGAAAGCTAGGCAAGCCAAATATTAATTACTCCTCCATTAATTACCGAATTCTTATTAAGACATTATAATTAAAAACATATAAATTACAGCTGAATAATCAAACTTAGCGGAAGGCTTAGTCAAATATGATAAAGAAAACTCAAACATGATACACTACCCAAGACTGGTGTCACAATACTCACGAACTTCTAAGAATAATACACATAATTGTCTGAAAGAAAATACAAGCTGTTTATCTCGATTACATGAGATAACAGAATGAAAAGCATAGATAGGAGAGACAACGGGTCCCGCGGACGCCTGCAAGGCTACCTCGTAGTCTCAGTAGTCGGAAAATCCACAAGTCGCTACTGCCGCTGCTGCTGTCCGTAACCTGTATCTGCGCAAAAAGAGCGCAGAGTGTAGTATCAGCACAACCGACCCCACGTGCTGGTAAGTGCCTGGCCTATCCCAGCGAACTAGTGACAAGGCTAAGGCCAGTCACCCACCTAAACCTGTACAGTTGCAATATAGGCATATATATATAATACATCATAAGGAAATACTCTACTCTGAAATAACAGTCAATAACTCACGATATCCAGAATAATCTAATCAACGTAATAAATCTTACTTTCATGTCTCAATTCCTCTCTCATTTCATATCTCGTGGTAGGCGTACCACCCGCTCCCCACTATCACAGTAATTATTATCTTGTGGTAGGCGTACCACCCGCTCCCAAATATATCAATAAGCTACCGGCAACTATGGCCAATGCCAAGATTTAAATCACTTTGTGGTCGGCGTGCCACACGATCCCATTTCTTATTATATAAGTGGTCGGCGCGCCACACGATCCCAATTCATAAATATATAGGTGGTCGGCGCGCCACACGATCCCAATTCATAAATATATAAGTGGTCGGCGCGCCACACGATCCCAATTCATAAATATATATATTACCGGCATTTAGCCAATAATCTGTACATCAACAATATTTATAATTACCGGTTTTAAACCAATAATTGATAATAATTTCAACAATTTATCTCCATAACCGGTATAACACCAATAACTCTTAATCAATAATTTATTCATAACTAAATTCCTATTCCTTCAAGCTAGGATAGAACAAACACTTACCTCAAATGTTTTACGAACAATTCAATCTGTGACAATGCCTTTTCCTTTCAAATTCGGCTCCAATCCAATCGTATCTATGCACAATTGATTTAATATCATCAATACTACTCAACAAACTAATTCATAAAGCCAATTTCAACTTTTACAACATTCTGCCCGGAATAGTGAAATTCGACCCCGGGCCCACATGGTCGGAACTCGGGGTTCGGACCAAAATCCGGTTACCCATCCCCCCACGAGTTCATGTATATGATTTGTTTCAAAATCGGACCTCAATTCGAGGTCCAATTTCCCAATTTATGAAAAACCCTATATTCTAACAAAAACAAGAAATTCTACCATGAAAACCTTTGATTCTTATTGAAAAACATGTTTAATGATGTTAGGAATAGAAAGAATTAAGTAAAAAGTGACTTACAATTGTTTTGAAGAAGAAGAAATCCGTGAAGAGTCGCAAATGAGTGTTTTTGGGTTGTGAAAAGTGAAGAAATGAACTGAAAATCGTGATTTACAGGTCTCTGTGTTCGCATTTGCGAACATGGGTTCGCAATTGCGAACCCCGACCAATTTCTGGAGTTTGAAACATAAGCTAAGGCTGGGAAATTCGCATTTGCGAACTTTTGTTCGCATTTGCGAACACCGGCAGGATAGGGGAATGTTCGCATTTGCGAACAGGCTGACTTCTGGGCTTTGTCGCAATTGCGACACATTCTTCGCAATTGCGAAGACATGCAATTACTGAAGGCCTCGCATTTGCGAACTATTGTTCGCATTTGCGAACACAGGCAGTATATGGGGATGTTCGCATTTGCGAACTATTGTTCGCATTTGCGAACAAGGTTGGGCATGAGGGGACTTCGCATTTGCGATCAGGGTTCGCATTTGCTAGCCCTTCCTTGATCTGCCCCCTTCGCAATTGCGAGAAATGCTTCGCAATTGCGAAGCCAACAGCTGGGTGAAAAACCAGCAGTGCAAAAATTCAGAAATTGATCCTACGGCCTATCAAATCTTTACCCGAGCCCCCGGAGCTCCCAACCAAACATGTACACAACTTCAAAAATACATTACGAACTTGTTCGTGCGATCACATCGCCAATATCACATCGTTTTCATCAAATCAAGCCTCAAATTCATGATTTTCATACTTTTGGTTTTCAAAACTTTCAAACTTGGAACTCAAGGTCCAAAACGTCTCAAACGACATCCGAATGTCACCAAACTTTACGTAAATCACATATATAATATTTAAGACTTGTACCGGGCGTCGGAACCAAAATACGAGCCCGATACCAAGGTCAATTAATTCATTTCCTTTAACAATTACATCAAAAACAATTTCATAGAAAAATTCATAACTTGGGCTCTAGGCCTCGGAATTCGACTCCGGACGTATGTCCAAGTCCCATATTTTCCTACGGACCTCTCGGGACCATCCAATCTCGGTCCGGATCCGTTTACCAAAAATGTTGACCGAAGTCAACCATATCAATATTAATATCATTTTTATCCAAATTTCTCATAGAATTCATATTTTCTATCATAAAATCTTTCCGGCTACATGCCCGGATCGTGCACGTAAATCGAGGCAACATAGAATGAGGTTTTCAAGGCCTCGAAGCTCGAAATGATTAATAAAATAAGTGATGACCCTTCGGGTCGTCACAATCTCCACCTCTAAAACAACCGTTCGTTCTCGAACGGACAAAAGAAAGAAGTACCCGAGTCGGGAAACAAGCGTGGGTAGCGGCTCCGCATATCGGACTCGGACTCCCGTGTCGATGCCTCGGAGGCCGACCTCTCCACCGAACACGCACGGAAGGATAACTCTTCGACCTCAACCGTCGAACCCGCCGGTCTAGTAATGGCCACCGGCTCCTCCTCGTAAGATAGATCATTGTCCAATTGGACAAGACCGAAGCCTAACACATGTGTGGGATCGCCGTGGTATCTCCGAAGCATAGATACGTGAAAAACCGGATGCACGACTGATAAACTAGGCGGCAAAGCTAGTCTGTAAGGCCACCCCTCCCACTCTGTCTAGAATCTCAAATGGACCAATATACCTAGGGCCGAGCTTGCCCTTCTTCCCGAACCTCATCACGCCCTTCATAGGCGACGCTCGGAGCAATACTCGTTCACCAACCATGAAATCTACATCTCGAACCTTACGATCCGCATAAGTCTTCTCTCTGGACTGAGTGGCACGCAATCTCTCCTGGATAATTTTGACCTTATCCAAGGCCTCCTGAACTAAGTCCGTACCCAACAACCGAGCCTCTCCCGGTTCAAACCATCCAATTGGTGATCGATATCGCCTACCATACAACACCTCATACGGAGCCATCCGGATGCTAGATTGGTAACTGTTATTGTAGGCGAACTCTGCTAATGGCGTAAACCGGTCCCACGAGCCTCCGAAATCAATAACACGAGCTCGAAGCATGTCTTCTAGAATCCGAATAGTCCTCTCGGACCGGCCATCCGTCCGAGGATGAAATGCCGTACTCAACCGAACCTGGGGTGCCTAACTCCCGCCGGACCGCTCTCCGAACCGCGAGGTAAACCGCGTACCCCGATCGGAGATAATAGATACTCTGGCACTCCACGGAGACGAACAATCTCCCTAATGTAAACCTCCGCTAACCTCTCCAACGAGTAGGAGACAGATACTGGAATAAAGTGTGCTGACTTGGTCAGCTTATCAACAATGACCCAAATAGCATCAAATTTCCTCCGAGTCAAAGGAAGTCCAGGTAACGAAGTCCATAGTGATCCGCTCCCATTTCCACTCGGGAATTTCAATCCTTTGGAATACACCACCAGGTCTCTGGTGCTCATATTTCACCTGCTGACAATTTAGACACCGAGCGACATACGCAACGATATCTTTCTTCATTCCGCGCCACCAATAGTGTTGCCGTAAGTCCTGGTACATCTTCGCGTTGCCCGGGTGAATGGAATACCGCGAACTGCGGGCCTCCGCTAAGATCAACTCTCGAATCCCTTCGACACTGGGCACACAAACTCGACCCTGCAATTTCAATACCCCATCATCATCTAGATTTACCTGTGTGGCACCTCCCCGCTGTACTGTATCTCTCAACTCACGCAAATGAGGATCATCAAATTGCCTCTCACGGATACGCTCTAATAAGGAAGAACGAGCGACCGTGCAGGCTAACACTCTGCTAGGCTCGGAAATGTCTAATCTCACGAACCGGTTGGCTAAGGCCTGGACATCTAGAGCTAATGGTCTCTGATTGACCGGAATATATGCAAGACTACCCATGCTGGCGTACTTTCTACTCAATGCATCGGCCACCACATTGGCCTTACCTGGGTGATATAATATAGTAACATCATAGTCTTTTAGCAACTCTAACCACCTTCTCTGCCTCATATTCAACTCTTTCTGCTTAAACAAATACTGAAGACTCTTATGATCGGTGTATACTTCACATGCTACACCATACAAATAATGCCTCCGGATCTTCAATGCGTGAATAATCGCCGCCAATTCTAGATCATGCACTGGATAGTTCTTCTCATGAATCTTCAACTGCCTCGAAGCATAGGCAATAACCTTGCCATCCTGCATTAACACTACACCAAGCCCAATACGGGAAGCATCACAATAAATAGTATAAGGTCCCGTACCTGTGGGTAAAACCAATACCGGTGTTGTGGTCAAGGTTGTCTTGAGCTTTTGAAAGCTCGCCTCACATTCATCGGACCATTCAAATTGAACGCCCTTCTGGGTCAATCTGGTCAGTGGGGTTGCAATAGACAAAAATCCTTTTACGAATCGGCGATAATAACCCGCTAACCCCAAGAAACTCCGAATATCTGTGGCTGATGTCGGTCTAGGCCAGCTCTTGACTGCCTCAATTTTCTTCGGATCAACCTGAATACCTGTTGTCGTCACAATATGACCCAGGAATGCAACTGAACTTAGCCAAAATTCACACTTTGAAAATTTTGTATATAGCTGGCTATCTCTCAGAGTCTGCAAGGCCACTCTGAGATGTTGCGCATGCTCCTCCTGACTGCTGGAATATATTAATATATCATCAATGAAGACTATTACAAACAAGTCTAAATAAGGCCGGAACACCCGATTCATTAATTCCATAAAAGCTGCTGGAGCATTTGTCAACCCAAAAGACATGACCAGAAATTCATAATGTCCATACCGAGTGCGGAACGCTGTCTTAGGGACATCGGATGCCCTAATCTTCAGCTGATGATAGCCAGATCTCAAATCTATCTTTGAAAATACCTTGGCACCCTGAAGCTGGTCAAATAAATCATCAATTCGCTGAAGTGGATATTTATTTTTGATAGTCACCTTGTTTAACTGTCGATAGTCAATGCACATTCTCATCGAACCATCTTTCTTCTTTACAAATAATACTGGTGCACCCCACGGCGAAACACTGGTCTAATGAAACCCTTTTCAAGTAAATCCTGCAATTGTTCCTTCAATTCTTTTAACTCTCGCGGAGCCATACGATATGGGGGAATGGAAATGGGCTGAGTGCCTGGAGCCAAATCAATGCAAAAATCAATGTCCCTATCGGGCGGCATACCCGGCAAGTCTGAAGGAAATACTTCAGGAAATTCGCGAACCACAGGCACAGAGTCAATAGAAGGAACCTAAGCACTAGAATCACGGACATAGGCCAAATAAGCCAAGCATCCCTTTCCAACCATACGCTGAGCCTTAACATAAGAAATAACATTGCGACTAGTATGACCTAAAATTACTTTCCACTCTATACGAGGCAAATTCGGCAGAGCTAAAGTCACAGTCTTGGCATGGCAATCTAAAATAGCATGATATGGAGATAGTCAGTCCATGCCTAGTATAATATCAAAGTCCACCATATTTAGGAGTAATAAATCAGCACGGGTCTCGAGACCCTCAATTACTATAATACATGACCGATGAACTCGATCAACCATAATAGAATCGCCTACTGGTGTAGACACATGAACAGGAACACTCAATGGATCACTGGGCTGAATCAAGTATGGTGCGAAATAGGAAGACACATACGAATATGTAGACCCAGGGTCAAATAATGCTGATGCCTTTCTATCACAAACCAAAATAATACCTGTAATGACGGCATCAAAAGACTTAGCCTCTGGTCTGGCGGGAAGTGCATAACATCGGGGCTATGCCCCACCACCCTGAGCAGTATCTCTAGGACGATCAGCTGCTGGCTGGTCTATACCTCTATTGGTCTGAGCTCCACCTCTATGACCTCTACCTCCACCTCTATGTCCTCTACCTCCGCCTCTAGTTGGCTGGGCAGGCTGTGAGGGAACTGGGGCCTGAATCATGGCACGAGAACCCTGCTGGTGAGATCTGTCAGAAGCTCGAGGGCAATACCTTGCAATGTGCCTAAGATCACCGCACGTAAAACAAGCCCTCGGCTGCTGAAATGGCGAAGTGGTGATGCACTGATAGGCTGCTGATCAGAGTAGCGTGGCTGAGGATTACGATCACCTGAAGCATTATGAGAAACCCGAAGAGCTGACTGATAAGGCCTAGGAGGATGGCCTCTATCATAAAAATCTCTATCTCCAGACGAGGTACCACTGAATCTACCCGAATTATGAGATCTCTTATCCGATCCATGTCTCGCTCCCCGTGACAGAGCCATCTCGATCCGGCGGGCTGTATTAGCCGCCTCCTGGAAAAGTGATTTCAGTTCCTGCCCCCATAGCCATCTGTAGCCGAATTGGCTGATTCAAGACATTAATAAACCTCCTCACCCTCTCCCGATCTGTGGGAAGTATGATAATAGCATAACGAGCCAGGTCCACGAACCTAGTCTCGTACTGTGTGACAGACATAGAACCCTGATGAAGACGCTCAAATTGTCTGCGCATAACCTCCCGCTGAGTTGCTGGAAGGAACTTCTCCAAGAATAATTCTACAAATTGCTCCCAAGTCAAAGATGACGATCCCGCTGGCCTGGAGAGACAATAATCTCTCCACCAAGTCTTGGCGGAACCAGATAATCGAAAAGTAGCAAAGTCCACACCATTAGTCTCCACAATACCCATAGTACGGAGAACTTCGTGGCAGCTGTATAGGAAATCCTGTGGATCCTCTGAAGGAGTGCCACTGAATGTGGTAGTGAACAGCTTGGTAAACCTGTCCAATCTCCATAACGCGTCAGCGGACATGGCTGCACCATCATTAGACGGAGTCACAATAATAGGCCGAGCTGCCTCAACTGGCTGAATCACAGGAACCTGAGCCTGGGGAATTACTGGCTCCGGAGTGCGCGTAGCAGGAGTCTGATTACCTCCTCCAGCCTGAGAAGTGGCTGGTGCTACTGGTAATAAACCTGCTCCGGTGATATGATCCATAAAACCTGCTATCCGGACCAAAGCATCCTGAAGATCCGGTGAAAACAAAACTCCTCCTAGGACCTGAGCTGGGCCTACTGGAGCTGCTGGGGCTGGGACTTCCTCCTCGATATGAACATGAGGTTCTGCCACTCGTGCTGCTACTCGGGGTTGAGCTCTGCCCCTACCTTGGCATCTAGTACAACCTCGACCTCGGCCTCTACCCCTAGCGGGAGCTGCCGCTGCTGGGACCTCGGGCTGCTGGTCATTAGATGAAGATGCACGTGTTCTTACCACCTGCGGAAGAACCGAGTAGAAATTCAATTAACATTTGAAAGATCAAGTCGCACGACTGGAAAGAATAAAGGGGATATTTTCCTAACTCTGTAGCCTCTGAAGGATAAATACAGACGTCTCCGTACCGATCCTTCAGACTCTACTAAGGTTGTTCGTGAGTTGTGAGACCTGTGCAACCTAGTGCTCTGATACCAACTTGTCACGACCCGGATTTCCCACCATCGGGGTCATGATGGCGCCTACTAATGGAAGCTAGGCAAGCCAAATATTAATTACTCCTCCATTAATTACCGAATTCTTATTAAGACATTATAATTAAAAACATATAAATTACAGCGGAATAATCAAACTTAGCGGGAAGGCTTAGTCAAATATGATAAAGAAAACTCAAACATGATACACTACCCAAGACTGGTGTCACAATACTCACGAACTACTAAGAATAATACACATAATTGTCTGAAAGAAAATACAAGATGTTTATCTCGATTACATGAGATAACAGAATGAAAAGCATAGATAGAAGAGACAACGGGTCCTGCGGACGCCTGCAAGGCTACCTCGTAGTCTCTGTAGTTAGAAAATCCACAACTCGCTACTACCGCTGCTGCTGTCCGTAACCTGTATCTGCGCAAAAAGAGCGTAGAGTGTAGTATCAGCACAACCAACCCCATGTGCTCGGTAAGTGCTCGGCCTATCCCGACGAACTAGTGACGAGGCTAAGGCCGCTCACCCACATAAACATGTACGATTGCAACATATATATATATATATATACAATACATTTATAAGGAAAGACTCGGCTCCTGAAATAACAATCAATAACTCGTGATATCCAGAATAATCTAATCAACAGAATAAATCTTACTTTCATGTCTCAATTCCTCTCTCATTTCATATCTCGTGGTAGGCGTACCACCCGCTCCCAACTATCACAGTAACTACATCTTGTGGTAGGCGTACCACCCGCTCCCAAATATATCAATAGGCTACCGGCAACTATGGCCAATGCCAAGATTTAAATCACTTTGTGGTCGGCGTGCCACACGATCCCATTTCTTATTATATAAGTGGTCGGCGCGCCACACGATCCCAATTCATAAATATATAAGTGGTCGGCGCACCACAAGATCCCAATTCATAAATATATAAGTGGTCGGCGCGCCACACGATCCCAATTCATAAATATATATATTACCGGCATTTAGCCAATAATCTGTACATCAACAATATTTATAATTACCGGTTTTAAACCAATAATTGATAATAATTTCAACAATTTATCTCCATAACCGGTATAACACCAATAACTCTTAATCAATAATTTATTCATAACTAAATTCCTATTCCTTCAAGCTAGGATAGAACAAACACTTACCTCAAATGTTTTACGAACAATTCAATCTGTGACAATGCCTTTTCCTTTCAAATTCGGCTCCAATCCAATCGTATCTATACACAATTGATTTAATATCATCAATACTACTCAACAAACTAATTCATAAAGCCAATTTTAACTTTTACAACATTCTGCCCTGAATAGTAAAATTCGACCCCGGGCCCACATGGTCGGAACTCGGGGTTCGGACCAAAATCCGGTTACCCATCCCCCCACGAGTTCATGTATATGATTTGTTTCAAAATCGGACATCAATTCGAGGTCCAATTTCCCAATTTATGAAAAACCCTATATTCTAACAAAAACAAGAAATTCTATCATGAAAACCTTTGATTCTTATTGAAAAACATGTTTAATGATGTTAGGAATTGAAAGAATTAAGTAAAAAGTGACTTACAATTGTTTTGAAGAAGAAGAAATCCGTGAAGAGTCGCAAATGGGTGTTTTTGGGTTGTGAAAAGTGAAGAAATGAACTGAAAATCGTGATTTACAGGTCTCTGTGTTCGCATTTGCGAACATGGCTTCACAATTGCGAACCCCGACCAATTTCTGGAGTTCGAAAAATAAGCTAAGGCTAGGAAGTTCGCATTTGCGAACACTGGCAGGATAGGGGAATGTTCACATTTGCGAACTATTGTTCGCATTTGAGAACACAGGCAGTATAGGGGACTGTTCGCATTTGCGAACTTTTGTTCGCATTTGCGAACACTGGCAAGATAGGGGAATGTTCGCATTTGCGAACTATTGTTCGCATTTGCGAACATAGGCAGGACAAGGGGATGTTCGCATTTGCGAACAATTGTTCGCATTTGCGAATAAGGCTGGGTCATGAGGGGCTTCGCATTTGCGATCAGGGTTCGCATTTGCGAGCCCTGCCTTGTACTGCCCCTTCGCAATTGCGAAGCCAACAGCTGGGTGAAAAACCAGCAGTGCAAAAATTCAGAAATTGATCCTACGGCCTATCAAATCTTTACCCGAGCCCCCGGGCTCCCAACCAAACATGTACACAACTTCAAAAACACATTACGAACTTGTTCGTGCGATCACATCGCCAATATCACATCGTTTTCATCAAATCAAGCCTCAAGTTCATGATTTTCATACTTTTGGTTTTCAAAACTTTCAAACTTGGAACTCAAGGTCCAAAACATCTCAAACGACATCCGAATGTCACCAAACTTTACAGTAATCACATATATAATATTTAAGACTTGTACCGGGCGTCGGAACCAAAATACGAGCCCGATACCAAGGTCAATTAATTCATTTTCTTTAACAATTACATCAAAAATAATTTCATAGAAAAATTCATAACTTGGGCTTTAGGCCTCAGAATTCGACTCCGGACGTATGTCCAAGTCCCATATTTTCCTACGGACCTTTCGGGACCATCCAATCTCGGGTCCGGATCCATTTACCAAAAATGTTGTCCGAAGTCAACCATATCAATATTAATATCATTTTTATCCAAATTTCTCATAGAATTCATATTTTCTATCATAAAATCTTTCCGGCTACATGCCCGGATCGTGCACGTAAATCGAGGCAACATAGAATGAGGTTTTCAAGGCCTCAGAAGCTCGAAATGATTAATAAAATAAGTGATGACCCTTTGGGTCGTCACACATATATCACGTAAAGTGTCTAACGATATGGTCTAACCAATTAAATACAATCGTATAAAGTTCTTGGTCGGCATAATTACTCATATGAGATCGCACGTAATGACTCTGTTTAAATTGTTTTAATATATCATCCATTTGAACCGAAAAACATTGGTTAAATTGTTTTAATTAATATATTATCCTTCTGAACCAAAAAATACACAAAATTATATTGGTTAAGACTTAGATAAGAATTATAACGACTTAATCGGTCTTTTTACTTTCCAGAACCCCGTTCCCCTAAATAAGACTTTCTGTACTTGCTTTTACTGATTTATGGCTTGCGGGAATGAGTAATTCGAAATTTGAAAGAGTTTGGGTTGAAATCGGAATACTTGGTTTCTTAATGTTGGCTTAAAAGGTCAAGTTTGACTTCGGCCAACATTTTGAGTAAACGACCTCAGAATCAGAATTTGACGGTTCCAATTGGTTCGTATGATTTCGGGCTTGGGCGTATATTCGGATCGGATAATGGATGATCCGGGAGCGTTTTGGCGCCTAGTAGTTAACTTTTGGAGCGTGTTTTGGTGATATCGAGTCCAAACAGAATTTCGAGATCAAGAATAGTTCTGTAATGACATTTAAGACTTGCACGCAAAATTTGGTGTCATTCCGAGTAGTATAAGTACGTTTCAGCACATTGGAAGTAAATTGAAGAACTTGAAGTTCTTAAGTTTGATTGAATTGGTTTTATGGTGTGATTCTTACTTTTAATGTTCTTTCGGGCGTCCGAGAGTTCAAGCGAGTCTGTTTTATGATTCCAAATTTGTTGGTATGTTCGGGTGGGTCCTTGGGCGCCCTGAGTGCCAATCGAATGAGGTTCATATCAAGTTGAGAATTTGGAAGCACACCTGAATGCACTAGATATGTCATAGTCACACTTGCGATTGGTCAACCGCAGAAGCGAGCTCGCAGGTGCGGGCTAAGTCTCGCAGATGCGGCCAAGGGAGGGCAGCCCAAATTCTGTAGGTGCGGTCCCTCCTCCACAGAAGCGATAAAGCACCTATAGAAGTGGGCCCCAATCAGCCCAAGAACTTCACAAAAGTGGACTCTTGTTCGGAGAATTGAGGACGCAGATGCGCCCCTTGGACCGCAGCTACGGAAAAGTTGGAGGCAGTGAGGTTCATTTAATATGGGACTTAGACCAATTTTTACACATTTTACTCATTGGGCGAATCTTGGAGCTTCTTGAGAGGGATTTTTATCTAACTTTTGGAGGTAAGTAATTTCTATCATATGTGAGTTAAATACTTAGATTATGAGTTGATTAACATGTAAAAATTATTAAAAATTATGGGTTTAGAGGAAAACCTAGGATTTTGATAAAAATGGAGTTTTACCACAAAAATGGTTATGGAACTTAGTGAAAATTATATATTTGTGTTTCTAAGGTCATGGGTAACAACTTCCTTAAAAAAATTTGGAATCAGGGCACGTAGGCCCGGGGATAAATTTTGGGAATCTTGCATTTGGAGTTGGGAAATTACTTTAATAGTTGGGATATGAACTTTTAAGCCTATATCGATTAGTTTTTACACTATTTGGATAGTTTTGTATTGCTTTACACCAAATTGAGGGTTTGGGCATATGCTTGGATCGGACGGTAGGCATTGAGGCGAGGTAAATCTCTTTTCTAACCGTGTAAGAGGGAAATTTTCCCATAGGTAAATTTAATAATTTGTGATTAATTATAGGGGGGATAGGTATGCACGAAGTGATGAGAGTCCGTACGTAGCTACTATTCCGTTTGTGTCCGAATAGTTTTAGGCTTACATCATGCTTTGTGGATACCGTTATCTGATCATATTTGTTGATTTGCATTGAATGGAACTAAGTTAAGGATTTCAAGATTTCAAAGGTGTCATGTAAATTATTATTTTGAAAAGAATTGAGAAAAGTTACGTTATATATATATTTAACCGCGTACATTCCGCGAGAGGTGTGACTATTTCCACTACTCTTATGGGAGTGGGTTGTTCGCCTCGGCATGTTACTAGATGCATCAATGGTTCGCATCGTTTGACCCTCGATAGTTGACAATTCATATTTTATGTTGGGTTGGCCGAACAGCCTCGATGGAATTTGTGTGCGATAATAGAACTGGAAGCCCCCTTTTATAATTGGTATTAATTTACTATTTTAGAGAACATTTACGTTAAATGAAGGAAGTGTTTTGGGTTCTTAAATATACCATCTGTGATCCATGGATCTCCGATTGGGAAATCGTATCCAAGCTCTGTGGCTAGTTTGCGCTCTTTGGACTTTTCAAACTTAGCAAACTGAAACATCTTAGTAGCTAAAGGAAGGGAAATCAACCGAGACCCCGTTAGTAGTGGCGAGCGAGAGCGGATTAGGGGTTTAAAAAAAACCAACATAAAGCTTCGTTCCCATGTGCCAGTCTCTAGAAGCTTCTGGAATGTTCAATTTGTATGGCCTCAATGATGAGAATATTTTGTGTGCCACTTCTGATGATGCGTGCATGGGCACAAGTGTATGTCAGTCCCGAAGATCAAGGCTTTCAAGGACTCCTGAGTTGGTGATCGGTCACCAGGCAACACATTACACATTAGCAGATGGATGCTGTAAATTCCTCCGAAAAATCATAAAATACTATAAGATAAGATACAGTTCTTGTACTACTTGATTGACTGGTAAGAAAGAGCTTTCGTAAGAACTGGAAGACTCTTGTATGTGTGGTAACCCTCTCTTCCGCTACTTGTGGACTACATTCAAGAGGAGAAAAAAAACTTTGAATATAAGGATCAGGGCTTGTAGCAGTCCTGGAGTTAGGTTATGATGGTCGTGATGAGCTCTACTAGAAAGAAAATCTCTTCTATTCATAGATGAAGTCCTATCTAAGGTCCTTCGTTACCCTTGAATTCTGTTTCATACGATCTAGGTAAGTGGTGATAACAAAAAGGTGTTTAAGCCTGAGGGGCAGTGAGCGAGGTAGGATAAAATGGTATTTGAACCAGGGCGGGCTGAGATGAACGAATTGTTCAGTTATTTCCTGTTATGAGTTTATTATTAGTGTCACACCTCCCCCTTTTACCTGAAAAGGTATAAAGTAGTTGTTTTCAATTAAATTGACCATAACCGAAATAGGATTATTTATTCAGATTCAGAATCGCCACTTGGAATAATTTATGGTGTCTCAAGTTACCGATTTAAAATCCTGAATCGAGGAAAATTTTGACTCTGTTATACAGTCCGCGAAAAACAAAAATCCGGATAAGGAATTCTGTTAACCCCAGAGAATGTGTTAGGCATTTCCGAGTTTTATGGTTTTAGCATGATCACTTTAATCATACTTGGCTAAATACTTATTCTTAAACCTATGTGCATCCACACCTTAACCGCTTTTAAGTGCTTGATTTATTCGTAATTATGGAGCTACTTTAAAACGAGTTACGCGTACGTGTTCTCATTTCATTTGGTGCGTCAAAAATCATGTCATGCATACGTGTCCACAATTAATCACGCTTTATTATTATTAAGAAATTTTGGTCGAAGTTGCGTGAACGCATACCTTAATTTATTTTTAGATTCATAATTATGTCACGCAAAAGTGTACACAATCACGATGATAGATTATGTCGCGCCTAAAGTACTTTCTACGAATATTCATTTTTAAATCGGACTCGTGTCAT
The DNA here is from genome assembly GCA_032618575.1 of Nicotiana noctiflora. Classification (NCBI taxonomy): domain Eukaryota; kingdom Viridiplantae; phylum Streptophyta; class Magnoliopsida; order Solanales; family Solanaceae; genus Nicotiana; species Nicotiana noctiflora. Next base: position 544,668 of record JASVEL010014179.1, on the reverse strand, counting down.
GCGAACATGTACACGATTAGTAGCATTTTATTATTATTAAGATTGTTTCGCGCAACACTGTGCGAACGCATACATTTGTCTTAATTGAAACCCGCAATTATGTCACGTGAACATCGAAAATCCTAATAATTTCCTACCCGCATATGGTCGACCTAAGCATGCTACTAGCGGCCCCAAATAGATAAAAGTAGAAATCAAAGTTAGAAAATTATTTGAACGAATACCAACATCAAAGAGAAAGTGCCAACGCAAAGCCGACCACCAGAAAATCGAGCAAGAAAATCCCAAAACAGGCGATTACCTCTGACTAAGGGCATGAACAGTGACCAAAGATACCACAGGGACACTGTCGATGCCCCTTTTTTCCCTTAAAGGAAAAATCGGGTTTGCGACATTTGGGCGAACAACTCTATTCCCTTTGGGAATTTGGGTTGGAGGTTTAGAAGTGTCACTACCTAAAGATTAAGTACATTAGGACACCAAGAAGGGTATGAGTTGAAGAACTAGAGTTTGGGTAAAGGCTAGAAATTATCTCGAGGGAAAGGTGTTAGGCACCCCTCAAGATCCACTAGTGTGGTTCCCGGCCATGTTATAATTGTGACTTCTATAACCAAGTAAGCAATCAAGGTCCCAAGTAAAGGGACAGCAATTGCAAATAAGTTGAAACTTTTAAAGAAGGCAGAAATTTATAAAGAAAATGATTAAGCAATTTTGGAGAAAGTAAAATAAAACAAGTAAGGGGGGGGGGGAGTCCTAGGTTTATGATTTATATGGATCACATAAATGCAATATCCAGCAATTACTCCTCAGAAGAGGGGTCACACGTGATATTAGCGTACCGGGCATCATATCCATATCTACTCATTTCTACCCTGCTAAGGTATTAAAAAGCAGAATAGTATCATTGCTTATTGCATGCTATTACCCGTCTCAATCCTATCAGCCCCGGAGGCATTTGGGACTACTAATCCTAAAGGGAAGGGAATTGGGGCTTTTCCGAAGTTTAGGAAAGGATAAAATCTAGGCGACAAGCAATAACAAGTAGTACTTAAAGGGGAAACAAATAACAGTTAGGGCTTAGGTAAGCCTCCTCATTCAAATCAGCAAATCAATTAGCATGAATTACAAGTACTAGTTTGGTTTGAATTAAATAAACTTAGCGTAGAAAGGTGTAACGACCCGGCCCGTCGTCACGAGAATTACCATCCCGTTATGTTGTAATTATATAGTTCTTGCTTTTATATTAGTATTAAAGTCTATTGGGGGAGTTAGGAGTGAATTGGATTGAAAATAAGGCATATAGTCTTTTTGAAGGAAACTTGAATAAGGAAAGTTAACCCGGAGTTGACTATTTAGTTAGAGGGCTCAAAATTGGATTCTGATGATTCGGTTAGTTCCGGGAGGTGATTTGTGACTTAGGGGAACAATCGGAATTGAATTTGGAGGTCCGGTGTAGAAATAGGCTTGAATTGGCTAAGGTTAAATTTTGGCGAAATCCGGACGGTAGGTGAGATCTTGATCCGGGAGTCGGAATGGAATTCCGACAGTTGCAGTAGCTCCGTTAGGTGATTTTGGATGTTCCTGCAAAATTTCAGGTCATTCGGAGGTCGTTTGGTCGGGTTTTTGATCGAATAAGAATTTTGAAAGTTATAGTTAAACTTAAGCTTGAATTTACTGAAAACGGATGATTTTGATGTTAACGATAGTGATTTTATGATTCAAGCAAGTTGGAATGAGGTAATAGATCATGTCTGTATATTTGGTTGAGGTCTCGAGGGTCTCGGGTGTGTTTCGGATGTCCAACGGGTCATTTTTGGAAGATTTTTGCCGTTTTCAGCATAAATATAATGATCCAAAGGTCTATTTTTAGTTCTAGAGATCCAAATTTGATTTCGAGACTTTGAGAATTTGAATTATAGGACTGATCTGGAAATTTTGGTTTAATTTCATCAAGTCGCGATTAGGTTTTTGACGCGATATGTGAGTTAATTGTTTAACGAGCAAAATTGATGTTGCAATGAGTAAATGAGATCCAAATTCAGTTTTGTTTGAACCACTGGATCCGCATCGAAATTACATCATTTTAATATGAAATCCTTGGTTAATTCCCTGTAAATGAAATATTAAAGGTGGGTTTGAGCCCTAGGCCTAAAATTAAAAAAATACTGATTTGAGTGGGAAAATGGAGTCCGGTTTTGGTAAATTTTATATGCCTAGACTCGTATCGAGATGAGGGTTCCGAATATGTAAATTTTATAATTTTTCGAGAAGCGCACCAAAAGTCGGGTTTTGACAACCTTGTGGGTTTTGATACAATTTGGATTATTTCGAATGAATTGCGTGAAATTAGCATATATTGATGCATTCCCTATGATTTTGAGCAGATTTGGCATCCGAGGAGATTAATTTGCGAGGCAAGCGCAAGGCGGATTGAAGTTTCTACCGGTTCGAGGTGAGTGGTAGTAGTAAACAATTTATTGAGGGTTTGAAACCCCGTACTAGCACTTCACAGTGCTATATTGAGATGAGACACGCGTTCTATGACGGGCGTGGTGACATTGTGATTTGGGGTTCGGACTTAGTCCTTCCCGACTAATAGTATACTGTGTGTTATGACTGATAATAAGTTTATAACTGTGCAATTGGGCCGATAGCCATGTTTGGGGCCTTGTGCCGATCTGTAGAGCATTAGGGAACCTATAGAGCTAGGTGACCCTTATATCGTGTTGGAAACATACACTCAGCCGTAGCTCTAGCCGTATAGCATAATATGAGCCCGTACTAGATGTGTACATTGAGAGAGATTATCTAGGGTGGAACTCCCTGTTCTAGCTGAGCGGGCCTGAAAGGCCAAGTCTATACCGATTGAGATAAGATAGGGTCAAGGACCCACTATGAGATGTTATATTGGGCCTGAAAGGCCAAGTCTATATTGACTGAGACATGGTCAATGACCCACTGTGATATATTATATTGGGCCTGAGATGCTAAGTATATACTGATTAGGATAGGGTCGAGGACCCATTATGAGGTATTATATATATATATATACCTATATTAGATCGGGATGCACGCCGCAGCAGTATATATATTGGATCAGACTGCACGCCGCAGTAATATACATGTAATATACATGTGGGACGGACTGCACGCCGCAATAATATACATGTAATATACATGTGGGATGGACTGTACGCCGCAGTATTATTGCGCTTGGGCTGTAGGAGCCCCTTCGGAGTCTGCGTCAGCACACATTCTCAGTGAGCGTTGTATATATTATGGGATCGTGTTGCGCGCCGCAGCAGTATAAATATATATACATATATATATTGGATCGGACCGCACGCCGCAGTAATACATGTGTGGATCGGGCTGCACGCCGCAGTATAATAGTGCTTGGGCCTAGGGAGCCCCTCCGAAGTCTGTATACACCCCCAGTGAGCGCCATCGACGTTAAATGGAGCGGATTGTGCGCCGCAGCGGTATATGTATTGGAGCGGGCTGCACGCCGCAACATTATACTTATTCATATCCTATTACCTACTTAAATACTTATACATTATAGACATAGGTATGTGTCTTCATATATTGAGATGGCCGTACACCATAGGGGTACGAGTGAGGGTTTGATCAGTGTGGGATCTTGTAGAGATAGATGTGGACTGGAGATCAGAGTACTTACTACAGTGATGACGTTCCTGTGAGGGTTTCCTTAGAACTACTAAGTGATAGCACACGAGTTCTTACTTTCAGTTATTATTTATTATTGTTACTCAATGAGTTGAAATATACTCACCCCACTCCCCTGCACTTTCTGTGCAGATCCACAGGTGCCCGAGAGCAGTTGAGACATTGTAGCTACTGATCCTTGTCTACATTTGCGGAGATTACGAGGTAGTTGCCAGCATCCGCAGAGCTTGTTTTCTCCTTCTTTATCATCTTGTTGATTACCTATTTGCCTAGACTTGTTTGTATTAGGATGTTATTCTGTAGAGGCTTAGTCTCGTGACACCACGATATGGTTGGGACCGTATTTTGTATGCTTTACATTTCGCTTATCACCTGATATGATCATTTACTGTTTAAGTTTAATTTGATTAATAACTGGCTGGTTTGAGGGATAATATAGTCGGGCTTGCCTAGCATTGTGTTGGGCGCCATCACGACCAGGGTTTGAGGGTCGTGATAAGTTGGTATCAGAGCCTAGGTTAACAGGTCTCGCGAGTCATGAGCCGGTTGGTAGAGTCTCGTGGATCGGTACGGGGACGCCTGTACTTATCCTCGGGAGGCTGCAAACCTTTTAGGAAAAGTTTCAATTCTTGGAATTCTTGTCGTGTGATTACTTTTGACTTGAACTGGACTTTAACATTCTATTCTCTCGCAGATGGCGAGAACTTGAGCATCCGGACGTGGAGGAGGACCACCACTACCACCTGCTAGCGGCCGTGGTCGTGGCGGAGGTCGGGCGGCTGATGCAGTACCAGCTGACCCACATCCCCCAGTTGCAGAGGTGCCAGTAGCACCAGATCAGGCACCAGCTGTGCCCATTGTTATTCCGGGTCTACATGAGACCCTGGCTCAGATACTAGCAGTCTGCACTGGCCTAGCACAGGCGGTTTCAGTTACTACTGCAGCAGCTGCATCGGGGATCGGGGGTGGTCATCGGACCCCCGCAGTACGCACTCCAGAGCCAGCAGTGCAGGGCATACAGACACCAGAGGCTCCTCCAGTTCAGCCTGTGGTTCTGGTTCAGCCAGCAGATCAGATTCAGGGGGACAGGGTCCCAGCTATGACGGACGATGAGCGGCGTCGTCTCGAGAGGTTCACTAGACTATCTCCTCTAGTGTTCACTGGTGCTCCGGGCGAGGATGCCCAAGGTTTTCTGGACAAGTGCCGTCGGATGCTTCGTACGGCAGGGATCTTGGAGTCTAGTGGGGTATCTTTCACTACCTTTTAGTTTCAGGGACCAGCCTTCGCTTGGTGGGAGGCTTATGAGCGCCGCAGGCCAGCAGGAGCAGCACCACTATCATGGCCAGAGTTCTCCACTATGTTTTTGGAGAAATGGGTGCCTCGATCTCAAAGAGAGAAGATGCGTAGGCAGTTTGAGGGTCTCCGTCAGGGGGACATGTCAGTGTCAGAGTATGAGATCAGGTTTACAGAGTTGTCCAGATATGCACCGTGGTTGGTCCATTCCGACAGAGAGAGGATTGGACGTTTCGTGGACGGCCTCATTTATCCCATTCGTATTCAGATGACTCGGGAGAGGGTTTTGAGCCGTACATTTGAGGATGCTGTGGATATTGCTCGCGACATAGAGACATATCGTCGCAGAGAGCGGGATGAGAGGGAGGCCAAGAGGCCTCGAGGTGCAGCTAGTTCTAGTGGCACTCAAACCAGAGGCCAGAGTCAGCAGAGCCGAGGTCGCTCTTTCAGGTCTTCGCAGTCGGGCCGCTCAGATCGTCGCAGATGGTCTTCTAGACAGGGTTATCAGGGTTCACACCAGAGCCAGCCATTTCTCAGTGCCATGCCAGCTCAGAGCTCTTCACAAGCCCCATCTGCTCAGGGTTCATCTCGGCCTAGTTCATCATCTGGCCACTCCAACGCCAGAGGTCCTTATCAGTCCCAGCCCCCAGCACCGGCGAGTTGCTACGAGTACGGAGAGTTTGGGCACCACCGTAGAGTGTGTCCTCGTCTTATTTCCAGGTCTTATCAGCAGAGGGGGCAGCCCTCGTCATTTGGTCCTTCTACTTTAGAACCCGCCCCGCCAGCTAGGGGTGAGGGTCAGTCAGATAGTTGTTGCCCTTGAGGGGGAGGCCGATCGGGCGGACATGCTAGATGCTATGCTCTTCGGGGCCGATCTGAGGCCATTGCTTCTAATGCCATCATCATATGTATTATTTTAGTCTGCCACAGAGATGCCTCAGTATTGTTTGATCCCGGTTCTACTTATTCTTATGTGTCTACATATTTGGCTCCCCATTTGGGCACGACCCAAGGGTGTCTTAAGCTGCCAGTGCATGTATCTACCCCGGTAGGGGATACTATTGTTGTGGACCACGTATACCAGTCCTGTTTGGTCACTATTGGGGGTCTGGAGACCCAAGTGGACCTGTTGCTTCTCAACATGATTGATTTTGATGTTATATTGGGTATGGACTGGCTATCTCCATGTCATGCTATTCCGGATTGTCATGCTAAGATAGTCACCTTGGCTATGCCGGGTATTCAGGGGATCGAGTGGCGAGGCACGACTGAGTATGTACCTAGCAGGGTAATATCTTTCCTCAAGGCCCAACGAATGGTCGGGAAGGGATGTCTCTCTTATTTAGCATTTGTGCGGGAGGTCGAGGCCCGGACTCCCAGTATTGATTCTGTTCCCATTGTGCGAGACTTTCCTGATGTGTTTCCCTCAGACCTGCCGGGCATGCCGCCGGACAGGGATATTGATTTTGGGATCGATTTGGTGCCAGGCACTCAGCCTATTTCTATTCCTCCATATCGGATGGCACCAGCTGAGCTGAAGGAATTGAAAGAGCAGCTCCAGGAACTCCTAGATAAGGGGTTCATTCGGCCGAGTGTGTCGCCGTGGGGTGCACCGGTCTTGTTTGTTAAGAAGAAGGATGGATCCATGAGGATGTGTATTGACTACAGGCAGCTGAACAAAGTTACAGTGAAGAATAAGTATCCTCTGCCTCGTATTGATGATTTATTTGATCAGCTCCAGGGAGCTAGGGTATTCTCGAAGATTGATCTTCGTTCAGGCTACCATCAGCTGAAGATTAGAGAGTCCGACATTATGAAGACTGCATTCAGGACCAGATATGGTCACTTTGAGTTCCTTGTGATGTCTTTTAGGCTGACTAACACCCCAGCAGCATTTATGCATCTGATGAACAGTGTGTTCATGCCCTATCTTGATTCATTTGTGATTGTGTTCATTGATGACATTCTAGTCTACTCTCGTAGCCGGGAGGAGCATGCTCAGCACTTGAGTATTGTATTGCAGAGATTGAGAGAGGAGAAGCTGTATGCCAAGTTCTCCAAGTGCGAGTTCTGGCTTGAGACCGGGGCATTCTTAGGACACGTGGTGTCCCGTGATGGTATTCAGGTAGATCCGAGGAAGGTAGAGGCAGTGCAGAGTTGGCCCAGACCGACCTCAGTTACTGAGATCCGTAGCTTTCTAGGATTGGCAGGGTATTATCGCCGATTCGTTCAGGGATTCTCATCTATTGCTTCACCCTTGACTAGATTGACTCAGAAGGGTGCTACTTTCTTATGGTCTAAGGAGTGCGAGGAGAGCTTTCAGAAGCTCAAGACAGCACTGACCACAACACTAATTTTGATTCTGCCGTCAGCTTCAAATCCTTATACTGTGTATTGTGATGCCTTAGGAGTTGGCATTGGTTGTGTGTTGATGCAGGAGGGTAGGGTCATTGCTTATTCTTCTCGTCAGTTGAAGCCCCACTAGAAGAACTACCCTGTTCATGATCTGGAGCTAGCAGCCATAGTTCATGCTTTGAAGATTTGGAGGCATTACCTGTTTGGTGTCTCATGTGAGGTGTTCACGGATCATCGCAGCCTTCAGCACTTATTCAGACAGAAGGACCTAAATTTGAGACAGCGGAGGTAGTTGGAGTTGCTTAAAGATTATGACATCACCATCTTGTATCATCCAGGGAAGGCCAATGTGGTGGCCGATGCTTTGAGTCGGAAGGCAGTCAGTATGGGCAACCTAGCTTTCATCCCAGTTAGGGAGAGGACATTTGCTTATGACGTTCAGGCCCTAGCTAATCGACTAGTGAGGTTGGATATTTTGTAGCCGAGTCGAGTGTTGGCTTGTGTTGTTTCTCGATCTTCCTTATATGATCGCATCAGGGAGCGACAGTATGATGACCCACATTTGCTTGTCCTTAAGGACAAAGTGCTGCACAATGATGCTAGAGATGTGACTATCGACAGTGATGGTGTTCTGAGGATGCAGGGCCGTATATGCGTGCCCAATGCAGATGGTTTGCGGGAGTTGATACTTGAGAAGGCACACAGTTCGCGGTACTCTATTCACCAGGTGCCGCAAAGATGTACCAAGACTTGATACAACACTACTGGTGGAGAAGAATGAAGATGGATATTGTTAGGCATGTAGCTAAGTGCCTCAATTGCCAGCAGGTCAAGTATGAGCATCAGAGACCAGGCGGTGTTCTTCAGCGTATGGTCATTCCCGAGTGGAAATGGGAGAGGATCACCATGGATTTTGTTACTGGACTCCCTCAGACAGCAAGGAAGTTTGATTCTGTATGGGTGATTGTTGATCGGTTGACTAAGTCCGCACATTTCATCCCAGTTAGTACTACTTACTCATCGGAGCGGTTGGCAGCGATCTTTATTCGGGAGATTGTCAGGTTGCATGGGGTCCCAGTGTCTATTATATCTGACAGAGGCACTCAGTGCACTTCTCAGTTTTGGAGAGCATTTCAGCGAGAGATGGGTACGCGGGTTGAGTTGAGCACCGCATTTCACCCCCAGACAGACGGGTAGTCTGAGCGCACTATTCAGATCTTGGAGGATATGTTGCGAGCATGTGTGATTGACTTTAGTGGTTCGTGGGATGAGTTCTTGCCACTTGCTGAGTTTGCCTACAACAACAGTTATCAGTCGAGTATTCGGATGGCCCCGTACGAGGCATTGTATGGCAGGACGGTATAGATCCCCCGTCGGATGGTTTGAGCCTGGTGAGGATATATTGATAGGGACTGAGTTAGTTCAGGATGCTCTGGATAGAGCAAAGTTGATCCAGGAGAGGCTTCGCACAGCACAGTCTCGCCAGAAGAGTTATGCAGACCGTAGAGTTCGAGAGTTGTCTTTCATGGTTGGTGATAGGGTATTGCTGAAGGTTTCACCCATGAAGGGTGTCATGAGGTTCGGGAAGAAAGGGAAGCTGAGTCCCAGGTACATTGGTCCTTTTGAGATACTCAGGAGAGTTGGAGAGGTGGCATATGAGTTGGCCTTGCCACCCAGCTTATCCAGCGTTCATCCAGTATTCCATGTGTCTATGCTCCGGAAATATATCGGGGATCCGTCTCATGTATTAGACTTCAGTACCATTCAGCTTGATGGTGATCTATCATATGATGTGGAGCCTATTGCTATTTTGGGTCGTCAGTTGAGAAAATTAAGGTCGAAGGAGATTGCATCAGTTAAGGTTCAGTGGAGAGGTCGACCCGTGGAGGAGGCCACTTGGGAGATTGAGCGGGAAATGCGGAGAAGATATCCTCGCTTGTTTGAGACTTCAGGTATGTTTCTTGACCCGCTCGAGGACGAGCGTTTGTTTAAGAGGGGAGAATGTAACAACCCGGCCCGTCGTCACGAGAATTACCACCCCGTTATGTTGTAATTATATATTTCTTGCTTTTATATTAGTATTAAAGTCTATTGGGGAGTTAGGAGTGAATTGGATTGAAAATAAGGCATATAGTCTTTTTGAAGGAAACTTGAATAAGGAAAGTCAACCCGGAGTTAACTATTTAGTTAGAGGGCTCAAAATCGGATTCTGATGATTCGGTTAGTTCCGGTTGTCACACCTCCCTTTTTACTACCCCACAACTCTGCTTAAAAGCGTATAAATATACTCGTAGGGTATACCCCGACGCTCAATTACCCGAGACGGATAAAATAACGTAAGGGAAGGAGTTTTTCCAATTGAAGGACAATCGGTTCGGGATTTTGTTAGAGATTAATCAGAGTCGCCACTTGGGAATGACAATGGTGTCCCAAGTCACCGGTTAATCCCGAATCCGAGGAATTTTGACTCTTAAAATGTCCGCGAAGCAGAGGTCCGGATAAGGAACTCTGTTAACCCGGGAGAAGGTGTTAGGCACTCCCGGATTCCGTGGTTTTAGCACGGTCGCTCCACTGTCGTTCTTGACTTTTGTTTGACTCAATTATAAGTTTTAACAACATAATGTGCTTTTAAGTTAAATATTATTTTTTAGGAATTTGCGGTATCGCGAAAACACGCCTCGAGTCATACCGCAACCAGGTACGCCTATGACTTTTGGTGTATTTCAGCTTTACCGAGATTTGGATTTGAGTCGCACCAAGTGCACACTCATTCAATGGAAGGTATATTAAAATCGTGCCCTGAAGAGCCTACGTCTTGTTAACTTCGGGAAAGACCGTGAAATTTACTAAACGGTTCTTCCGAGTCTAAGATTTTCATTACAATTAATTGAGGGCCCCGCAATTGTGTAGTTTTGTTTGGCGAGGCTCGTCTCATTATTTTATTTAAGGTTAATCCTAACATAACTATGATTTTCTATTTAATCGGTCTCTAATAATATAAAAAAGTCCTGATTTATTATTAAGAAATGCCATAGCCTATCAATTAAAAATTAACGGGCCAAAATGCCATTTTAAACTTAGGTCCAAAGAAGTCCAATTCATAACTTGCCCCCTGGAGAATCTTATTTTAAATATTGGGCCTGAGACAGGCCCAAAAATAGAAAATGCAGAGGCTGGCCAGATGAATTTACAGTGGGTCACGTTAGGAATTAAGCATTGCCTCATCACTTTCGTTCAAATGAACTAAGCTTATTAAAAAAAATCCAAAATCCTTATTATGCTAGCAATTAGAACTCGAAATACTGATACACGAGTTGAGATTATTATCAAATTAACACTAACTGACAGATTTTAACTGATATACTAATTAGCTAACTAAATTAACAGATTTTATTAAACTAATAATTTTCCATAGTTGAGTCTAATTTACCGGCAGGCATTAACCTTTATCCTTATGAATGTAGTTCTAAGGCCTATGCGGCAAAAACGTGTCTTAATTCTAAACAAGCTTGCTACATATTAACTCCCTATCACAGTTTCAGGATATAGTTCAATATTTAAACATTATCACACCTAACAATAAATCCTAAGGAAACATCATTAATTACAGTCCAATTTCACCATACTGATTAACACATCAGATTTACAATACACAACTAGTATTTCTTGAACTCAATAGCGCAGTAAACTCAGCCATAGAAACAGTCCGAATGAATCAAACAACAAAAAAAAATGCTTCTTCAATTGATTTTTCAAGTCCAGTTTTCATTGATCCTCCATAATATATGTACAAGATTGAAGAGAGTACCTGGAAATTGACAGAAGTAAAGGAGTAAGAGGTCAGCCACGGCACAGTAATAACAGCAACCAACGGCAGTAATCGAAATCAACATCAACAGTGAGAAGACCCAAGAAGATTTTCAAAATTTCAACTCATTTTGCAACCAAATCTCACTCAAATAACAGTGTCTTACTGATTTATGATGAATTCTCTTATTGTTTTTGGATTTTTGGATGTGTATTTGAAAAGAAAAGAGAAGAAAATGAATCTGAAATATTAATTTCAGATCTCGAATTTAAAGATATTTTTTGAGATTTTTCTAGGGTTCATATGGTTCAAAAATTCTAAAGAAGCTCTAAATTTCAGATTGAACCCCCTTTTCTAAAGCTGAAAATACCTATTTATAGACCCAAAATAAGAAAAAATCTGAATATTATTATTTCACTAAAACCCCTTCAATTCTTAGCTTGTTGCACAAGTTAGTGCAATCATTCTAGTGAAAACTACACTATAACCCATTCTAGAATACTCTACCATGTTCTATTTCCTAGGTATTACCTATTGTGCCCTCATTCTCTTTTATTATTAACTAAAATACCTTTTGTTATGACCAAATTACCCTAAAAGCTCTATATTTATCACAACTATGCCAATTCCTATCCCAATTGTACCCTTTTCCTTTCAACCTTATTACAAGTTTACCAACTTCCTTTTCCCCATTTACCCCTACTTTTTAAGGCTAATTACATTCCTAAATTCTGTAATTTATCCCTATTTTAACCCATTTTCAGATTTGTATTTAACAAATAGCCACAATTAAGTGACTATTGCTCAATTAGCCAATTGGCCTTTTCAACTACTTTAAATTCAGATTAATTCAATTAATTAGAATCACATTGCATCAATAGCCAATCCTAGGTGGTCTTACAAACATAGCCACTTTTGATCTATTACTCAATTAACAAGACTCGGGAAACAATTGATAGATGGTGAGTCTTATTAATCAAATAACTAATCTCTTTTGAATCTATCAAGTAAAACACCTTAGGTTGCTATGAATCGTGTGATTTCAACTATCGACTTAATTGAATCTATGGTAGTCTAAAGGCGAATTCACTTATCGAGCTTAATCACTAACTACAGCTATAACCAATACATCCTATTGAACAATATTGGATTCACTAATCACAATTGAACAACTTCAACAATCAGCATTTAATCAATTTGAATTTCGAAACAGGGTCAAAAATACTTGTCAAGACAGATTCACTAATTGGCAAATGGGTGGGCCTTTGAGACAGTATTGCATATTAATCAACTACTAACCAAAATCATTATTAGAAGCAATTAACTCTAACAAATATCAGCATGAAAAGATTAACACCAAATCAACCGATTTCAGTAAACAGATTACTCTTACTTTGAACTAATGGATATTGTTTATTAAACTTTGAACGAAACAAAAATTCAAACAATTCCCCTATAATGTTACTACCCATACTGTTAAAACAATTGAAGGAAATCAGAATTCCATGGTTCAACATAAATAAAAAACGACCAATCCCGTGAAATCTGAGGAATCTACAAATAGGCGAAATTAACAAAAGTCTAACAGAATATAAAACCTAAAATTGTTAAAACTCTCGGAAACTAAAATAGGATCAAAATCGAAAATTACTCAATCAGAACAAACTAATAAAAATCAAATTTAAACAGAAAATCTAGCCATCTAATTCGGATTAACAGAAAAGAATAAGAAGCAATTCACAGTGTATTCATTCGAAAAATTAATCGGAAAATATATGAGACGAACATACTTTATTCGACGAAAATCAAACATACACAAGAATAAATAAATAAAAAGGAAAAACTTAGCTTTGATTTTTCTGTTTTTCTTTGTTTTTCCGTTTGCTTCTTTTTTTTTCTGATTTTCTTCATTGTCTTCATTTCTTGAATGAACTCGAGCCTTTCATTTGTTTTCTTTGAATCGACAACCCTTCTTGAAGACCAGATTCTGTCTTGGTAATTCTCGGCAGTCTTTGGGACTCGATTTTCTTGTGTCACGGTTGAGAGGTGTGGAGAGAAGGGTAGGGGTTGATTTGGGGTAGTTTTTGAGGCGGCGCCGCCATGGGAGGGGGTGGCGGCGCAACTAGGGTTTGGTATTTGGAGGGGTTTCGGTGGTTTTTGGACGAAATGGCTTGTAGAAACGGGATGAAGAGGAGATGGGGAATCGTTTGGTATGATTTTTGGCCGGGATGGTGGCCGGCCGCCGCCGTGGGAGGCGGAACCCTAGCGGCGGCTGGGAGATGGAGAAGAAGCATGGCTGTTTTGGAGAAGAAGAGAGAGACACGAAGTTTATGTTTTTTGTTTAGTTAAGGTTTTTGTGTTTTATGTTAAGGTTGTTTTGGCTTAGGTATACTAATGTAATAAAATATCTGCAGCCGTCGGATTTATTATGACGGACGGTCGAGATTAAAGGGGAAAAACCGGTTGGGGCTGGGGCGTTTTTTGGGCTGGAGGGATTTCATTTGGGCCGGGGTGTTGGGATGGAGATTTGGGATCCGTTTGGGCTGGGGTGTTTGGCCCAATTCCTTTCTATTCTCCTTTCCCTCTTATCATAACTTGTATTTTTGTATTTTAATGCATTTTTTATTTTTATTTTTTTATTTTTTATATTCTTCCTACTTTGTAATTATTATTAAGCACTAATTAAAAAACTAAACTAATTACCTCTTTTTGATAATTTTCAATTTAAAAGCTAACTAATTTTTTTGATTTTCTTTAATTTGTTAGAAAAAAGAATTAATTTCCTAAAGATGCAATTTTTTGTATTTTCATTTATCACACGCAAATAACATGCAAACGACTAATCACAAAATTCACACAAAATTATAAAAAACAAGGAAAAATTATTTATTTTGAATTTTATAGGAATAACTCATGTGTAGGGTAAAAATCACGTGCTCACACCGGTAGGTGATTTGCGACTTAGGGGAACAATCAGAATTGAATTTGGAGGTCCGGTATAGAAATATGCTTGAATTGGCTAAGGTTGAATTTTGGCGAAATCCGGACGGTAGGTGAGATTTTGATCCGGGAGTCGGAATGGAATTCCGACAGTTGCAGTAGCTCCGTTAGGTGATTTTGGATGTGCTTGCAAAATTTCAGGTCATTCGGAGGTCGTTTGGTCGGGTTTTTGATCGAATAAGAATTTTGAAAGTTATAGTTAAACTTAAGCTTGAATTTGCTGAAAACGGATAATTTTGATGTTAACGATAGTGATTTTATGATTCAAGCAAGTTGGAATGAGGTAATAGATAATGTCTGTATATTTGGTTGAGGTCTCGAGGGTCTCGGGTGTGTTTCGGATGTCCAACAGGTCATTTTTGGAAGATTTTTGCCGTTTTCAGCATAAATATAATGATCCAAAGGTCTATTTTTAGTTCTAGAGATCCAAATTTGATTTCGAGACTTTGAGAATTTAAATCATGAATTATAGGACTGATCTGGAAATTTTGGTTTAATTTCATCTAGTCGCGATTAGGTTTTTGACGCGATATGTGAGTTAATTGTTTAACGAACAAAATTGATGTTTCAATGCGTAAATGAGATCCAAATTCAGTTTTGTTTGAACCACTGGATCCGTATCGAAATTACGGAGCTATAAGAAAAAGAATCGTCGAATTCCGAGTTCGTATGATGGAGTTAGAGCCATTTTAGTGAAAATGGCTGTGTGCTGCAATTTCTGTATTGCTGCTGCATTTTTCTGCAGCTTATGAATAGTAACTCCTGCGCGTAAACAGTAACCGCGCGGGTGAACAGTATCGACGCGCATGATAATAATCCATCATTTAGTAACTCCCGCGCGTGATAAAAATCGATTTTGGGTCATTTTTCCACCATTTTTGAGTTCTAAGAGAAGGTATTGACAAAAAATTGCTGGGAATTCATCGAGGATTCATCGGAGGTAAGTTTTGTGGCTTAATTACATCATTTTAACATGAAATCCTTGGTTAATTCCCTGTAAATGAAAGATTAAAGGTGGGTTTGAGCCCTAGGCCTAAAATTGAAAAAAAATACTGATTTGAGTGGGCAAATGGAGTCCGATTTTGGTAAATTTTATATGCCTAGACTCGTATCGAGATGAGGGTTCCGAATATGTAACTTTTATAATTTTTCGAGAAGCGCACCAAAAGTCGGGTTTTGACAACCTTGTGGATTTTGATACAATTTGGATTATTTCGAATGAATTGCGTGAAATTAGCATATATTGATGCATTCCCTATGATTTTGAGCAGATTTGGCATCCGAGGAGATTGATTTGCGAGGCAAGCGCAAGGCGGATTGAAGCTTCTACCGGTTCAAGGTGAGTGGTAGTAGTAAACAATGTACTGAGGGTTTGAAACCCCGTACTAGCACTTCACGGTGCTATATTGAGATGAGACACACGTTCTATGACAGGCGTGGTGACATTGTGATTGGGGGTTCGGACTTAGTCCTTCCCGGCTAATAGAATACTGTGTTGTACAACTGTTAATGAGGTTATAACTGTACCATTGGGCTAATAGCCATGTTTGGGGCCTCGTGCCGATCCGTAGAGCATTAGGGAACCTATAGAGCTAGGTGACCTTTACATTGTGTTGGAAATATACACTCAGCCATGGCTCTAGCTGCATAGCATAATATGAGCCTGTACTAGATGTGTACATTGAGAGAGATTATCTAGGGTGGAATTCCCTGTTCTAGCTGAGTGGGCCTGAAAGGCCAAGTCTATACCGATTGAGATGAGATAGGGTCAAGGACCCACTATGAGATGTTATATTGGGCCTGAAAGGCCAAGTCTATATTGACTGAGACAAGGTCAAGGACCCACTGTTATATGTTATATTGGGCCTGAGATGCCAAGTATATACTGATTGGGATAGGGTCGAGGACCTATTATGAGGTATTATATATATATACCTATATTGGATCGGGCTGCACGCCGCAGCAGTATATATATTGGATCGGATTGCACGCCGCAGTAATATACATGTAATATACATGTGGGACGGACTGTACGCCGCAGTATTATTACGCTTGGGCTGTAGGAGCCCCTTCGGAGTCTGCGTCAGCACACATTCTCAGTGAGCGCTGTATATATTATGGGATCGGGCTGCGCGCCGCAGCAGTATAAATATATATACATATATATATTGGATCGGATTGCACGCCGCAGTAATACATGTGTGGATCGGGCTGCACGCCGCAGCATCATAGCGCTTGGGCCTAGGGAGCCCCTCCGAAGTCTGTATACACCCCCAGTGAGCGCCATCGACGTTAAATGGAGCGGGTTGTGCGTCGCAGCGGTATATGTATTGAAGCGGGCTGCACGCCGCAACATTATACTTATTCATATCCAATTACCTACTTAAATACTTATACATTATAGACATAGGTATGTGTCTTCATATATTGAGATGGCCGTACACCATAGGGGTACGAGTGAGGGTTTGATCAGTGTGGGATCTTGTAGAGATAGATGTGGACTGGAGATCAGAGTACTTACTACAGTGATGACGTTCCTGTGAGGGTTGCCTTAGAACTGCTAAGTGATAGCACATGAGTTCTTACTTTCAGTTATTATTTATTATTGTTACTCACTGAGTTGAAATATACTCACCCCACTCCCCTGCACTTTCTGTGCAGATCCACAGGTGCCCGAGAGCAGTTGAGACATTGTAGCTGCTGATCATTGTCTACTTTTGCGGAGATTACGAGGTAGCTGCCGGCGTCCGCAGAACTTGTTTTCTCCTTCTTTATCATCTTGTTGATTACCTATTTGCCTAGACTTGTTTGTATTAGGATGTTATTCTGTAGAGGCTCAGTCCCGTGACACCACGATATGGTTGGGACCGTATTTTGTATGCTTTACATTTCGCTTATCACCTGATATGATCATTTACTGTTTAAGTTTAATTTGATTAATAACTGGCTAGTTTAAGGGACAATATGGTCGGGCTTTCCTAGCATTGTGTTAGGCGCCATCACGACCAGGGTTTGGGTCGTGACAGAAGGGTGGCGATTTAGCACATATTTTCATATAAGAAATTCGAATTAGACCTGCCTACTGGTTGTAATAATTAAAGACTGGCCTAGTTGATTAATTACCTACATGTTTGCCTAGATGAGGCCTACAATCGTGGTATCTAACATTTGCAGAAGGCATACTGATTTTAAGGAAGGGTTACTGATTTGAGAGACAAATAAATTCTGCAGGGATTAAACGACATTTATTACTGATTTTAGGCTTGCAGACGAATCAAATTCAGTTAGTTATTCATATAGGCATGCTTTGTAAGCGTGATTAATTTTTAAAACGTTCGTAAAAGTGCAGGAATCCTATAGGCATGGTATCTAGAGTGCATTTGTTATTTTAATCTATACATTATTTGCCTAATGTGTATATGCAAAAGTGTAGAAACTTATAGACATATTTCTTTCTCCAGCAATATAAGGTAATTTGACACGGTTAATCAAGGGTACAATCAATTAATCACTATACAAAATGTAGTTGAACAATCATAAAATAAATTCGGCTCGATTATAACAAATCAACCAACAATTAGTTCCATCAACCCTAGATAATTGTTTGGCTAATCATGACAAAATAAAATAAAATCACAAAGCTGTTCATAATGTATAATTGCAAGAATTAAAAGGAGATAGAAAAACTTTAATGTTTGGTTGATCTTCCCACGCTTGTTCTTGCCTCCAAAGTAGTCTAAAACATGTTTAATGATATATTGGGCGAGCTTCAAGACTTTAAAAGGGTTTGTAATAAGTTTTACCCGAGTTACACTTTGTTCCCCTATTTTTTGGCAACTGAATAGTTCACCACAGCCGTAGTGCGACCGCGTCGTGATTGCGGTGAAGGCAAAACATTATACCTCGCGTAATTATCTGCGCGGTTCAACCACGATCCCACCGCAGTCGCGGTAGATTTCACCTCAGTCCATTTTTGCTTCTTTATGCTCTGGTGCCTCTTGATTGGGCGTTTTTCACATTATTGACTCCAAAACACTCCGTAGTGCTCCTTAACTTAGATTATTTCTTGCGAAGCAAAATAACACCAATGAGAGCATTTGTTATCAATTTCCCTATAAAACAATAATAAAGGATGGTAATAATAAGGTGTAAATATCATCTATATAGCCTAATATCACCTTCCCCGGTAGATTTTATGACAGCACTAGGCTTCTAGGCGGTCATGGACTGTATGTTATGATTCATGGATTTTATGACCCAGACTAGTTTATTCCAGCAGACCCAGCCACATCCTAGGTGGTCTGGGGAGCACAGACTCCGGGTAGGGTCAGATGTCTGTGACTGATTATGAGGTGAAATTTTTTGAGTTGTCTCGCCATGCAATCATGATACTTCCTAAGGACGCAGAGAGAGTGCCGCGATTTGTTGCAGGGTTGTACCCCAGTGTTCGGGCTAGCATGGATAGAGAGGTTGGGATAGGTACTGATTATCAACTGGTAGTGGAGATTGCTTGGATGATTGTGGGCTACCGCCAAAGGAGTAGAGAGTAGATGCAGCAAGACAAAAGGGCCCGATTCTCTAGAGAGTTTAGAGGTGCCCGCCTAGAAGAAGAGGTCAGTTTGGTAAGGGTCATCCTAACATGCCCACATATCCATTACCACCACTACCTCCTGGGGTGCTCCAGCACGACCCTATTTCAGTTATGCTAATGAGTTCTTATCGGCCACAAGTTCATCAGGGTTCTTCCGGTGCCTATTTCAGTGCTATCCTAGAGAGTTCATATCGCCCACCAGCCATCCAGGGTTCTCTCAGTGGGTATTCAGGCCATTAGGCTCAGACTTTAGAGCAACAGTATATAATACCGAGGGGTTGTTACGAGTGTGGGGATCTGGGTCAAATAAAGAGATTTTGTCCCAGACTTAGGGGCAAGGCAATACAGTAGGGTCATCAGCCTGTGGTTACAACACCAGCCATCCGACCACCCAAAGGCGGAGGGCAGACAGGTAGGGGTCGTCCTAGAGGTGAAGGCCAGACAGGGGCAGGTCAGCCAATGATTGCTCAATCAGGCGGAGGCTAGCCAGTCGGCGGTCCAGCTAGATTCTATATTTTTTTGGCCAGACCAGATGCAGTGGCCTCAGATGCCATGGTCACATGTATTATTTTTTCTATGATAGGGATGCCTCAATATTTCTTGATCCAGGGACTACCTATTCATATGTGTCATCTCTGTGGTTGTGGATCGGATTTACCCGTCGTGTATGGTTACACGTTACGAGACTAGAGAGGCCTTTTGTTACTTCATATGATCAACTTTGTGGTCATCCTGGGTATGGACTGGTTATCCCATATCACGCCATTCTTGATTTTCATGCCAAGACTATTACTTTAGAGATGACAGAGTTTCCGAGATTGGAGTGGAAGGGTTCCGCCGTTAGTACAGCTAGTCGGGTCATCTCTTTTTTGAAGACTCGACATATGGCCGAGAAGGGTTGTGTAGCTTATCTAGCTTATGTTTGGGACAATACCACAGAGTTCTTGACGATTGATTCAGTGTCAGTAGTCCAGGAATTTGCGGATATGTTTCCTTCTGACCTTTCAGGCATGCCACCAGATCGCGACATTGATTTCTGTATTGACTTGGCTCCAGGTACCCACCATATATCTATCCCACCATACCGTATGGCTATGAAGGAGAAGGAGCAGGTTGAAGAGTTATTAAAAAAGGGATTTGTCAGACCAAGTGCATCACCTTGGGGTGCACCAGTGTTATTTTTTTTACCGACAGTTGAGCAAAGTTACCATAAAAAATAAGTACTCGTTGCCACTTATTAATGATTTATTTGACTAGTTACACGATACTATGGTGTTTTCTAAGATCGACTTTAGATCGAGGTACCATTAGTTGAAGATTCGGGACTTAAATGTTCTGAAGACTACCTTCCGTACTAGATATGGCCATTTATGAGTTTCTAGTGATGTCCTTCGGCTTGACTAATGCCCCGACGATGTTTATGGATTTGATGAACCGGGTGTTCAGGCCTTATATTGATTCCTTTGTTATTGTCTTCATTTATGACATCTTGATTTACTCATGTAGCCTGGGGGAGCATGAGCAACGTATGAGGGTGCTGCGTCAGACATTGCGAGAACAAAAGCTATATGTTAAGTTCTTCAAGTGTGAGTTTTGGCTAAAGTATATGGCATTCTTGGGACATGTTGTATCAGGAGAGGGTATTAAGGTGGGATCCCAAGAAGATTGAGGCAGTTCAAAGTTGGTGACTGAGATCACGAGTTTCCAGGGGTTAGCAAGATTATCACCGGTTTGTTTCATCCATTGCGGCACCTCTGACTAGATTGACCCAAAAGGGTGCTCCATTCCGTTGTTCCAATGATTGTGAGGCGAGCTTTCCGAAGCTCAAGACAACTTTGACTACAACACTGATTCTAGTGCTACCTTCTAGTTCTAGGATTTATACTGTGTATTGTGACTTTTCTCGCGTGGCTTGGGTTGTGTATTGATGCAGGAGTGGCGAGTTATTCAGGGACGGATCAAGCCTATTACTAGTGGGTTCTCGTGAACCCATTAGCTTTTGTATACCCTATATATGTATTAAAAATCCACTAAATTTCCATAAATATTTGATTGTAGACCCATATACTTATTGTATATTTACTTAAGGTCACTATAGGAACCCATTAATTTTAAATTTTGGATTCGCCTCTAGAGTTATTACATATGCTTCCATTTATTTATATTACACTTGTAAGTTTCTAAATCTTTTAAACAAATAAGTCAAGAAAGATATAAAATCAAAGGAAAAAAGAAGAGTTGTTCCTTATTTAAAGTTCTAATCTCCCATTGATGTTAGTCCTTAACTCATTATAACCTTATCTAGTATTTGAGGGTGCATACCTTCCAAATAAAACACTTTTTTTTTTGCGTTTTATCATTTCATTGTCCAGAATAAAGAGATGCTAATTTTAGACTTTGACTGTTGACAAGCTAAAATCAAAACCTAAGGCAATATTCTCTCCTCGGACGAAGTGTATGTTGAAATTGGCAAAATGAGTTTCTCCCACGTCGGTGGGTAGAAGATTCATTTGTTGAAATTTTCCCTATAAAAGAAGGCCTAATGTTTAGGATTTAAACACACCTCTCATTTGCCTTCTTATCTTGTTAAGGCATTTGTATCTTCTCTCTTTAGTATTATTTCACTTGTATTTGGAGTGGAATAAAATATTGGTTGTGTCCGAGGAGTAGGCAAAATTAGCCGAACCTCGTAAATTCTGGTATTCTTTATATTGTTGCTTTATTGTCTTATTTATTATTTGGCGGCTGCCATAATTTTTGGTATAGTAGTTATGACTCATTCACACTATATACATTTGGATTCCGCAACAATTGATATCAGAGCCAAGGTATTATCTCGGTATGCTCTGTGGTTGCAGCGTAGTCTGATCTTGCACATCAGAAAAGATTTATCTTGGTAACTGAGTCAAGGTTCTGTCTCGGTATGCTCTGTGGTTGCAGCTTAGTCTGATCTTCCACATCAGAAAGGAAATAATCTTGATTTGTGTCGTCAGCTATTAAATAATATTTGTGTCAAAGATGGGAGACAATAAACAAGAAGAATCTACATCAAGTGTCAGCAATATATCATCATTGGCATCTTCGCTTATGACAAGAATTGTGTCAAATGCGAAATTTGCGGTAGAAATTTTTGACGAGTCCGGACATTTTGGGATGTGGCAAGGCGAGGTTCTAGATGTCCTTTTTCAACAAAGGCTAGATCTTGCTATTGAATAAAAGAGACCAGATAGTATTGGAGAAGAAGATTGGAGAATTATCAACCGTGTTGCTTGTGGTACCATTCGATCCTACCTTGCTAGAGAGCAGAAATATCCATACACAAAGGAAACTTCTGCAAGTAAATTATGGAAAGCACTGGAGGATAAATTTTTGAAGAAAAACAGTCAAAATAAATTGTACATGAATAAGAGACTGTTTCACTTCACCTATGTTCCTGGT
Source organism: Nicotiana noctiflora (assembly GCA_032618575.1). NCBI lineage: Eukaryota > Viridiplantae > Streptophyta > Magnoliopsida > Solanales > Solanaceae > Nicotiana > Nicotiana noctiflora. The sequence goes on along the minus strand of JASVEL010014179.1, from coordinate 522,493 downwards.
ACCACGATGAATGAACATATCACCAGTTTCACTAAGTTGGTCACATATTTGCAAAATATGGATACAACTTATGATGATGGTGACTTGGCCTTGATGTTGTTGGCGTCACTTCCTGACGAGTACGAGCACCTTGAAACTACTCTACTCCATGGAAATGATGAAGTTTCTCTCAGAGAAGTTTGTTCGGCTTTGTACAGCTATGAACAAAGAAAGCGAGAAAAACAGAAGGGCGGAGAAGGAAAAGCACTGTTCGTGAGAGGTCGTCCTCAAAATCAAACGAGGACAAGGAAAGGAAGATCTAAGTCAAGATCTAAACCCAGCAAAGATGAATGTACCTTTTGTCGAGAAAAAGGGCACTGGAAGAAAGACTGTCCGAAGTTGAATAATAAGGCCAAACATAACAGGAAAGGCCATTATGGATTCAAATGTTGCTGATTGTGATGATTCGGATTTCTCATTAGTTACAACGGAGCCGTCAACGTCATCAGACATATGGTTGATGGATTCGGCTTGTAGCTATCATATGTGTCCCAACAGGGATTGGTTTGTGGACTTTCAAGTAGGAGAATATGGAGTCGTCCAAACAGCGGATAACAACCCTCTTACCTCATATGGAATTGGTTCAATACGATTAAGGAACCATGATGGAATGATCAAAACATTAATAGATGTTCGATATGTACCGGGTTTGAAGAAAAATCTCATCTCTGTGGGAGCCCTGGAATCAAAAGGGTTCAAAATTATTGCGGAAAATGGAGTGATGAGAGTATGCTCCGGTGCACTAGTGGTAATGAAGGCCAATCGGAAGAACAATAACATGTACCGTTATCTCGGTAGTACATTTATTGGGACAGCGACAGTGACGTCTAGTGATAACAAAGAGGCAGAAGCAACCAGGCTATGGCACATACGCTTGGGACATGCTGGAGGAAAATCCTTGAAAACTCTATCAGATCAAGGATTGTTGAAAGGGATAAAGGCTTGCAATTTGGAGTTTTGCGAGCATTGTGTCAAAGGGAAACGGACAAGGGTTAAATTTGGTACAGCAATCCATAATACTAAAGGCATTTTGGATTATGTACACTCTGACATTTGGGGTCCTTCCAAAACACCTTCATTCGGTGGGAAGTACTATTTTGTGACCTTTGTTGATGATTTTTCCCGAAGAGTATGGGTGTATGCAATGAAGAGCAAAGATGAAGTGCTGGAAATTTTTCTCAAATGGAAGACAATGGTGGAGAATCAAACGGGCATGAGGATCAAGTGTATTCGCACAGACAATGGAGGTGAATACAAAAATGATCATTTCAATAAGGTCTGTGAAAATGATGGCATCGTCCGACACTTCACTGTGAGACATACACCACAACAGAATGGAGTGGCAGAACGCATGAACCGGACCTTGCTGGAGAAGGTACGGTGTATGTTATCCAATGCTGGCTTGGGCAAAGAATTTTGGGCTGAGGCAATTACATATGCATGCCACCTCATTAATCGCTTACCATCTGCTGCTATTGATGGCAAGACACCATTTGAAAAATGGTATGGAAAGCCTGCTGTAGATTATGACTCTTTGCACGTATTTGGCTCAACTGTATATTATCATGTGACGGAGTCAAAATTGGATCCAAGGGCAAAGAAGGATATTTTTATGGGGATTACTTCTGGAGTCAAAGGACAACGCTTATGGTGTCCTATGACAAAGAAAGTAATATTCAGCAGGGATGTTACCTTCGATGAATCTTCTTGTGACGACCCAAAGGGTCATCACTTGTTTTATTAATCATTCCGAGCTTTTGAGGTCTTGAAAACCTCATTTATAGTTACCTCGATTTGCGTGCACAGTCCGGGCACAAAGCTGGAAAATTTTTATGTTGAAATATGTGAAATAGGTGAAAAAGTTGAAGAATTTTGATATTAATATTGATATAGTTGACTTTGGTCAACATTTTTGGTAAACGGACCCGGATCCGTGATTTGACGGTCTCGGAAAATCCGTAGAAAAATATGGAACTTAGGCGTATGCCCGGAATTGAAATCCGAGGTCTAGAACCCCGGTAAAAGAATTTTTCTGTTAAATTGTTTTCTGAAAATGTTTAAGGAAAATGAAACTGAAATTTTATTAAAAAGTACTGGTATCGGGCTCGTATTTTGGTTCCGACGCCCGGTACAAGTCATATATATTGGTTAAGCGCTTCCTGTAAAGTTTGGTTGAAAACGGACGTCGTTTGACATGTTTTGGCTTTAAATTGGAAAGTTTGAAAATTATGAAATTTGAAAGAATTCTTGAGTTTTAAGGCTCAATCCATTGGTTTTGATGTTATTTTAGCGATTTGATCGCGCGAGCAAGTTCGTATGATGTTTTTGAGTTAGTGTGCATATTTGGTTTGGAGCCGGGGAGCTCGGGTAAAGATTTGATAGGCCGTTGGATGAAATTCTGAGTTTTTGCACTGCTGGTTTTTCACCCAGCTGTTGTCTTCGCAATTGCGAAGTATTTCTCGCAATTGCGAAGGTGGCGGGTCAAGGCAGGGTTCGCAAATGCGAACCCTTGGTCGCAAATGCGAAGGTGCCCAGGACCGTTTGGGTTCGCAAATGCGAACCAAACCTCGCAATTGCGAGGCCTCCAGTGAAAAGGCATGCTTCGCAAATGCGAAGCATTCTTCGCAAATGCGAAGGTCCCTCAGCCCAACCTTGTTCGCAAATGCGAACAAACATTCGCAAATGCGAAAGTCCCTGGAAGCAGCCTAGTTCGCAATTGCGAACATATGTTCGCAATTGCGAAGCCCCCAGATTTGCCTTGGCTTCGCAAATGCGAACAAAAGTTCGCAAATGCGAACTTCCCAGCCTTAGCTTATTTTTCAAACTCCAGAAATTGGTCGGGGTTCGCAATTGCGAACCCATGTTCGCAAATGCGAACACCGAGACCTGTAAAACACGATTTTCAGTTCATTTCTTCACTTTTTACAAAACAAAAACACCCATTTGCGATTCTTCACGGATTCCTTCTTCATCAAAACAATTGTAAGTCACTTTTTACTTAATTCTTTCAATTCCTAACATCATTAAACATGTTTTTCAATAGAAATCAAAGGTTTTCATGGTAGAATTTCTTGTTTTTGTTAAAATATAGGGTTTTTCGTAAATTGGGAAATTGGACCTCGAATTGAGGTCCGATTTTGAAACAAATCATATACATGAACTCGTGGGGGGATGGGTAACCGAATTTTGGTCCTAACCTCGAGTTCCGACCATGTGGGCCCGGGGTCGAAAATTACTATTCCGGGCAGAATGTTGTAAAAGTTGTAATTGGTCTTAGGAATTAGTTTGTTGAGTAGTATTGATGATATTAAATCAATTGTGTATAGATACGATTGGATTGGAGTCAAATTCGAAAGGAAAAGGCATTGCTACGGATTGAATCATTCGTAAACTTTCGAGGTAAGTGTTTGTTCTATCCTAGTTTGTAGGAATAGGAATTCAGTTATGAATAAATTGTTGATTAAGAGTTATTGGTGTTATACCGGTAATGAAGATAAATTGTTGAAATTATTATCAATTATTGGTTTAAAACCGGTAATTATAAATATTGTTGATATAGAGATTATTGGATAAATGCCGGTAATATATATATTTATGAATTGGGATCGTGTGGCGCGCCGACCACTTATATATTTATGAATTGGGATCGTGTGGCGCGCCGACCACTTATATATTATTGAATTGGGATCGTGTGGCACGCCGACCACAAAGTGACTTAAATCTTGGCATTGGCCATAGTTGCGGTAGCCTATTGATATATTTGGGAGCGGGTGGTACGCCTACCACAAAGATATAATTACCGTGATAGTTGGGAGCGGGTGGTACGCCTACCACGAGATATGAAATGAGAGAGGAATTGAGACATGAAAGTAAGATTTATTCGGTTGATTAGATTATTCTGGATATCACGAGTTATTGACTATTATTTCAGAGCATAGTCTTTCCTTATAAATGTATTGTATATATATGTATATTGCAACTCGTACAGGTTTATGTGGGTGACCGGCCTTAGACTTGTCACTAGTTCGCCGGGATAGGCCAGGCACTTACCAACACATGGGGTCGGTTGTGCTGATACTACACTCTGCGCTCTTTTTGCGCAGATACAGGTTACGGACAGCAGCAGCGGCAGTAGCGACTTGTGGATTTTCCGACTACTGAGACTACGAGGTAGCCTTGCAGGCGTCCGCAGGACCCGTTGTCTCTTCTATCTATTTTTTTCATTCTGTTATCTCATGTAATCGAGATAAACAGCTTGTATTTTCTTTCAGACAATTATGTGTATTATTCTTAGAAGTTCGTGAGTATTGTGACACCAAATCTTGGGTAGTGTATCATGTTTGGGTTTTCTTTATCATATTTGACTAAGTCTTCCGCTAATTTTGATTATTCCGCTGTAATTTATATGTTTTAATAATAAGTCTTAATAAGAATTTGGTAATTAATGGAGGTGTAATTAATATTTGGCTTGCCTAGCTTCCATTTAGTAGGCGCCATCATGACCCCCGATGGTGGGAAATCCGGGCCGTGACACTTCTATGGTAAACAAGGTAACAAATGAAGATACCAAACAAGATGATGGTGCTTCTAAGCAGGTGGAGTTTGAGGGAAAATTTATTTTTCCTACACAAGAAGCGGAGGAGGAAACAAATAAAGATTATCCTCTGGGAGGAGAGCCAGTAGAGGAGATTCCAAATCAGGAACCTCAACAACAACTTGAATCAATAACAACCAGCAGGCCAAAAAGGAAAGTAACGAAACCTGTTCGTCTCATAGAGACAGTTGCTTGTGCAACCGCAATTGCAGCCGATGATGTTCCCACCACTTATAAAGACGCAATCCAAAGTTCAGAAGAAGATAAGTGGAGGATTGCCATGAATGATGAATTACAGTCCCTTCATCAGAATCATACATGGAGATTGGCCAATCTCCCGAAGGAAAGAAAGCAATTGGGTGCAAATGGGTATTTGCAAAGAAGGAAGGATTTCCTAACCAAGTAGATGTTCGCTACAAAGCAAGATTGGTGGCCAAAGGATATGCTCAAAAGGAGGGAATTGATTACAATGAAGTATTTTCTCCAGTTGTAAAACATTCCTCCATTCGAATTATGTTGGCTTTGGTAGCACAATTAGATTTGGAACTAGTTCAGATGGATGTAAAAACTGAGTTTTTAGATGGAAACTTGGAGGAGGAAATCTACATGACTCAGCCAGAAGGATTCAAAGTTGCTGGAAAGGAAAATATGGTGTGCAAACTTGAAAAATTATTGTACGGGTTGAAACAATCTTCTAGACAATGGTACAAACGATTTGACAAGTTTATGTTGCAGCAAGGGTACAAGAGAAGCAAATACGATCATTGTGTATATTTGCGCAAGCTTAAAAATGGTTCCTTTATATATCTTCTCCTATATGTTGATGATATGTTGATAGCTTCCAAGAATTCGGAAGAAATTGATAAGTTGAAGATTCAACCGAAGAAGGAGTTCGAGATGAAGGATCTGGGTGAGGCGAAGAAAATTCTTGGCATGGAGATAATAAGAGATAGACGTTCAAAGAAAATTTGTTTATCTCAGAAAGAATATTTGAAGAGAGTACTACAACGTTTTGGCATAGATGACAAGACTAAGCCAGTTAGTACTCCACTTGCTCCCCATTTTAAGCTAAGTACTAATATGTCACCATTGGATGAAGCTGAACAAGAGTATATGTCAAAGGTACCATACGCAAATGCTGTTGGTAGCTTGATGTATGCAATGGTCTGTACGAGACCTGACATTTCACAAGCTGTTGGAGTTATTAGCAGATATATGCATAATCCGGGAAAGGAGCATTGGCAAGCTGTGAAGTGGATTCTACGGTATATTCATAATACCGTAGATGTCGGGTTAATTTTTGAGCAGGAAGACAATGAGTCTGTAGTTGGATATTGTGACTCAGATTTTGCGGGTGATCTGGATAAACGAAGATCAACTACTGGTTATGTGTTTACTTTTGCAAAGGCACCCGTTAGTTGGAAGTCTACTTTACAGTCAACAGTTGCTTTGTCTACAATAGAGGCAGAGTACATGGCTATTACAGAGGCTGTGAAGGAGGCAATTTGGCTTCAAGGATTGCTAAAGGAGCTTGGTGTTGAATAAAAAGGTATCACAATTTTTTGTGATAGTCAAAGTGCTATTCAATTAGCGAAGAACCAAGTTTATCATGCAAGGACGAAGCACATTGATGTTCGGTATCATTTCGTACGAGAAATCATAGAAGAAGGTGGAGTCACGGTAAAGAAAATTCACACTACGGAGAATCCTGCTGATATGCTGACAAAGGTGGTGACTGCGATCAAGTTTCAACATTGTTTGGATTTGATCAACATTGTTGAACACTGAAGATTGAGGATGAAGACACAACCAAACTTTGTTATAGAGAGAAAATTGAAGATGTGGAATTTTTGCCAAGGTGGAGATTTGTTGAAATTGACAAAATGAGTTTCTCCCACATCGGTGAGTAGAAGATTCATTTGTTGGAATTTTCCCTATAAAAGAAGGCCTAATGTTTAGGATTTAAACACACCTCTCATTTGCCTTCTTATCTTCTTAAGGCATTTGTATCTTCTCTCTTTAGTATTATTTCACTTGTATTTAGAGTGGAATAAAATATTGGTTGTGTCCGAGTAGTAGGCAAAATTAGCCGAACCTCGTAAATTCTGGTGTTCTTTATATTGTTGCTTTATTGTCTTATTTATTATTTGGTGGCTGCCATAATTTTTGGTATAGTAGTTGTAACTCATTCACACTATATACATTTGGCTTCCGCAACAATGTACAATTTCTTTCCAAAGTTTATAATGCAGTTAAAGCAGGTACAAACAAACCATGCTTAAACAAATCTTTCATCAAATCCTTTCAAACTTGACCACAAAACATACAAAATATGAGCTTTGTTTTTTTTTTTCATTTGATCCTTACCTCTTCTGAAAAAATTAATCATAACTACACAAATAATGAAGAGTTTCCAATTTACATTAAAGAAATCAGGCTTATCACCTAATTAACAAATCTACAGTCCAGCCTAACCTCTTGTCCACCACCATTAATACTACTCATCTTGATCATAGAATTGGCAAATGCTTTAAAGAACTCATCTTGGGAATTAGCATAATTTGAAACTAATGCTTTGGTTCTTGAAGAAGTGAGCAAAGCTTCATCCGAAGAAAAAAGGCTTTTGCCCTGCATTAGTAATTTGTAGTAGGCGTTGTCGAATAATGTTGTAGTAGAATCCATTGTAGCTCCTGCATTCTTGACCTTGTTGTGCATGGGGCAAACATTTTGCAAACTGGCTGCAAATGATGCTTGTAATGTTGGATCAATAGTGTGACTATTGTCGAAGTTGTGGATTCTATTTTGGAAGGAAGAACAATGAGAGAATCCAAGAGTGTGCCCTCCTATAAGTGAAACAAGAAATATTATATTGTGAATTATTTCATTAACTAGCATTATAAAAATCCACTAAATAGAGCACATGCAATGGGTATAGAGGATTCATATGTCCAACACTGACTAGTTTAGGATTGAGTCATAGTATTAATTAGTTGACTAAAGTGTAGTTGGTTTACCTGAAAGTGCAACCAAATCATCCAATGAAAGGCCTCTCTTAGAGAAACTCTGTTTCAGTTGAGAAATGTTGAAGGTGGGAGCTGGTAATTGTCGCGTTTCAATGGCCTTTGAGATTCTACCATCTTTTCTTCCTTTTGGCACATCCCAAGTAGGACCTCCCGACTACAATTATATGTCAGAAAAAAAGTTATTTCACCTAATTACTCTTTAAAGTCAAAAATATATAAAGGCAAGCCCGATACATTAAGTTCCCGCTATGCGCAGGTCCAAAGAAAGACCGGACCACAAGGGTATATCGTACGTAACCTTATCCTACATTTCTGTGTACGATATGAGTTAAAATCTTTAAACGGACTGCTACTTAAAAAGAACATATGTAGTAATATAATATGTGTGTGTGTGTTAGGCTTATCTTGGAAGGGTAATAATCAGTATTTTTCCTTTTTTAACAAAAACTAATGTTGCATTATTATTCTATCTTCTTTGCATGGGAAAATAAATTGTAGTTGAAGCAAAACTCACAAGAGCAACAGCATCTCTAGCAGCAAGAGCCACAATATCAGCACAAGAGACAACTCCAGGACACATATCCTCAATTTGTTTCTTAGCAATGTCAATTACGTAGAACGCATGCAATGAAATATTAGCTGGTCCATCTTTCTCTGCTTTGTTGTTTCTTGTCGAATTCAGCAGCACAGATCCGTCACAACCCTTTCATATATTATAACAAGTATACCACAATAAGTTACTAAAGAAAATATGTAGCTGTTTCAAAATAAAGATTATGATAAGTGCTAATTATATATACTCCATATAGCAATAAGAGTAGAAGTTTACTCTGATGAAACAATCATGGAATTGCATCCTTAGAAGCGCGGCTGGAATTGTTTTATCATTCAACATAGCTTTGTTGACGACTTTGGTGATTGTAGATTCGGCCATGGGGCATGTCTGGTCATAGTAATCGGGACTAAGCGCGATCACAACAAGTTGGAGAGAAGTTGAAAAGAGTACAATAACATAAACTAAAGCAATAAGAGAGCTAGTTAATGTCATCATAATGATTGAAATTTTCTATACTTATGCTCAATCTAGACTTGGCAGTTGATTGTGAGAGCTAACGAGCTAAGTACGATAGGTATTTAAATGGTACAAGGAGAGTTGTTATAGGGGATTGGATATGTTCGTTAGTAAGTTTGTTGAACTAGAACAATTATAGGGAACTGAAATAAGACTTGTTTAATTAGCACATTTTTAGTAGCTAGCAAAATATTGTCAGTTAATTCATTTTAAACTATTGTGTACTTATACCAAGAAATAAATAGTTTTAAAAAACACAGAATAAGTTGGTTCGAACAAGATTAACAACAGGCTTAATTAAACTTAAGCGTTATTTTTAGGCTTGATTAGCAGTTGTAAAGTGTGTTTTTCTGAGGTAAGCAAAATGATCAAATTTTTCCACTTTGAGGAATGTTATTGTCGCATTGATGGACCAGTTGAACCAATAAAGGGAATGCCATTTACTAAAGTAGCCGAAATTGTTGCTGAGGGTATTATTCTAAATTTAAAATTCTAATTTCCAACAACTTCAAACTTTACAATAGAACCAATGACAGAGGAACGTTTGCCGGGTAACTAAGCAAGTTACTGTTAATTTTTTACTGATCTGGCCAAGGGCGGAACTAGAGTACGTTATTGGTTCGGCCGAACCCAGTAACTTTGGTTCAAATTGTGTATTTGTCTTAAAAAATTCGTTGAATATGTATAAATTATTAATTTAGAACCCAGTAAGTTAAAACGATTAGAATCTCGAACCCATAAACTTGAAATCCTAACTCCGCGTCGGGATCTGGCCAAATACTTTTTTCATCGCATGTTTCTTGGGACTTTACCTTCTAACCATACTTCGGATTTGGAATTTAAAGTAAGTAAATTTAATTTTTTCGTCTCCCATGCTTAATCTCACTCCAATGTTGTCAAAACAGATTTCTATTTATCTTCTCTTTTGTGGATCACTAAGTAAAGAAAAATAAATTAATGTCATCAAAGAATTTTTTTGAATTTCGAGTATATTCATCTACATATTTTACGAAAATGAGATTTACTGTTTTAAAATCTGAGCACAGTCACCATATTACAAATAACAATAAATCCATTATGGTCCGAGCAAGTGGAGTCAGGGAAGGGACATGAAAATTATCATATTGAAAAGTTACAAATGTAAAGCACATGTATTCAGCTTCAACATTGCAGCTGAGGCAAAATGTCTTATTAATCTTCTACTACAGAGAAATACCAGTAGTCTACATATAAAGAAATAAGTATTTCAACAACTTCTGTTACACCAACTTTGGACTAGAGTTCATGGGCTTATTTACTTCCAGCTCCTCAATAATCAACAACAATAATAATCCAGTGCGATCTCCGAAATGAGGTTTGGGGAGGATAGTGGATACGCATATCTTACCCCTACCCGAGGGAGAAATCCTCAAAAATCAAGACTCCAGAAAATAAAAAAGAAAAGCAAAGGTCAGGGCGGGGCTGCTTTCGTTAAAATGTAAGCACACCATCCACTGCATATGAATCCAAGAACTCTAAAATCCTATTCTTTACGAGAACTGAGTTGGGCTTGAGAATGTTTGCCCGAATCGCCAATTAGCTGGGACAATGTTTAAGAATGTTTTTGTGACACCATCTGTTGTAGTGACCCTAAAGGACAGTGATTGTCCATTGAGATAAGAGTTGGATTGAAAATTGGCTCCCCAGTTGTTAGACATTGTCATCCAGTTTGTTCTTGATCCTTTGATTTGAACAGATCGAACAGATCCAGCCCCTCCTACATTGCTTACCATTACTAGCTCAAAATAGTCCCTTCCATTGATTGTGAATCTAACTCCACCACGTTTCTTGCATGGAACCCTGCACCACAAAAAAGAAAAAAAGAAATTAAAAACCTACTTTGTCAAGTTTACTTCCCTAAAAAGTTAGTATTATAAACTGCCAAGAATCTTATTCATAGTTGAGCTATAATAAGTAATTTATTTAAGTCATTGAATGAGCAAGTGCACATATTTTTAGTAGCTAGGATTCAACTTATATACACACGCACCGGAAAAGAACTTTTGCTATCAGTATTTTAACATGTTATAGCAGGTAACTTGTCTTATTTTTCCCGGTCGTTAAGGAGTATCAATAGTGCAAAAACTTTTATACAATGTGAGTGTATAGAAGTTAATGAAGTCATTTTAAATACTATTATTGCTTGTTAAACCCTATGTTGCTCGGACACTCCGAAAATGTGGCAGGATACGTGTCGGATCCTTCAAAAGTAGTGCATTTTTGAAGGATCCGACACGGGTGCGGCTACATTTTGGAGAGTCCACGCAACATAGGTTAAACCCAGTGAACTACGTGATATAATTCAAGCGAAGAACCTTGAATCCAAGAAAAACTATTTTCATTAAGAAGATATTGCAATCTACCTTTGGTAGAATACAGGAATAATGCCACCTCTGTAAACGCCAATCTTTTCCCAAGCAGGTTGAGCCATATCGAAATGTTGTCGAGGAGGGTTACACCAGCCTCCATTGTCACTAGGAAGTGCATAATTTGGTGGACAAAAGTTCGTAGCAGTGATAGTAACAGATACTCCTTTCTTGCACCATCGCGGTTCTGCGTAGAAATCGCAGATGATCTTGTAGCATTGGCCACAAGATCCTCCACTGTTGAATAGTGCAGTACTCAATGCTGCACTTCTTGTTCCATATCCTGTTGAATACAAGTTGCCATATCCACAAGCACCCCCTGTCGCACGTTACATAAAAATAGTCAAACTATATTCATATAGCCGACCTGAACTAGTTTAAGGATAAACCTACGTATATAGTTGACATAATATGATAAAGGTTGAGTAGTTTGTTTGGAAAATATTGGTACTTACCCATTGTGCCAGAAGCATCAGCCCCACCATAAAAGGTGGCATGAGCTCTCATCCAACCAGAAGCTGTGAAAGCATTTGCATTGAAGTAAAGACTAAAGAAACCTATTATGAAACCCAATGCAAGAATGCCAAATTTGGCCATTTCCTTTGTAGATGCAAATTAGCAGAAGAAGAAATAAGATTGAGGAAATGGAATTAAATGTATGAATGGGTTTACCAAGAAAAGTAGCTGCTACTTAAATAGGTGCTCAGTTTGTTTAATGCAACGACCTCACGTACCCAATCGGTGCAAGTTGGGGTGAGGGGGCTAGGAGATAAGTAATATTTTTTATTCCCTCCCATTCAATTTAAATAATTTTTTTTGGCTCTTTTCGTACGTATTAAAAATCCACATAATCTTAATTTGGTCGTTGAAAATATAATAAATGCTCGTAAGTTCTTTACTCCAAATGCAACTTCGGAAGATAAAAAAGTTAATTCTTTCTTAATATTTTAAAAAAAATTGAATATTATGAACCACAAAAAAATACCAAAAAATTATTCAAAATGTACCGAAAAGATTATTGAAAATGAATTATCTCTACAGAACTAAATTAATTATTTCCACGTTCGTTATCTTTCCCTCAAAGTCCACACTGTTTTCCCAACAGATAAGCCGTGAAATAATGAGTTCTATTATTGAATTAAAGACTAGCATCTCACTTGCGACATAAAATATATTTTTTGCCTTGAATTTGTAGGCAAAATCACATGCCTTTGCTTTGACCTTACATTCTTTAGTCCTATCATTTTTCATGTATGCATGTTGGTGAATATATTCTTTTTAACTTGTCTTCCAAGCCTAATAATATGCAATATATTCTTGTAACCTTATACTATGTGCTCATTCTTTTCTATATCCGATATGACTTTGTACCTAAAATATGTCTCGCTATTCAGAGTTTAGTTTCTGAAATAGCTAATGTACGGAAATTGTCTCACATGTTGTACCATGATTTTCCACCTTTCTCAGATAAATGGAAGAGGTTTTGCGACACTACAAAGATAATTAAAATCTCTTTGGCAGTACTATGAACGAGGAATTAAAAAATGCTGAAATAGCACCGCTAAAGTTGAACTTATCAACTACTCCGTTCGTTTCAATTTAGATGAGATAGTTAACTCGATACAGAATTTAAGAAAAAAAATATTATAAAACTTATCGTCTTAAAAGCTTAAGGGATAAATGTTCGGATCGAAAAACCAAGTGTCATGCGGGAGCCAGTAAAGCAAACCTTGATTGCAATAAATTAAACATTGAAGAGAAATATAAAAAGAGACAAATGTTTAACGTGATCAATTGACCTACGTGCACGGTAGAGATGAACAATCGACTATATAAAAAGAGAGTATAAAATATTGTGAGAATAACCACACGAAGAGGCAAACACAAGTGACATATTGACATTTGACCCATAAAGTTCTCCCCCTAAAAATAACTCGCAAACCCCATATGGCTAGCTACATTGTAGATGCATGCTACTGAATGAGAACGAAGGATCCTCAATTTACAGAAGTCCAAACTTTTTTCCTACAAGAAAATGGACTAGCCAAATATAAGAGATTTATAATTTTTCCAATTATGGTAAATGTGTTGCACTTTCCTTCGAGAGATAGGAAAACCAAATGTGGCAATAAAATCAGTACAACACCTAGCAGTAAAAGTTTTGTGGGGTCATCATGATATTTGTGTGGTTATAAAAGCTTCCCACTAAGGGTAAAATGGGTAAAATGAAGAGCTTAAAGTTAAATTATATTCAAATTTAAAAATATATCATTTATTTTGGAACAGACTAAAAAGGAAAGTATCTCTTCTATTTTGAAACGGAGGAAGTAAAATATTTTTGGACCTCCTTTGCTGTTACACTTGAAACTTAACTACATTGTATATATTAATAGATTAAACAATCAAAATATATACAAGAAAAAGATTAACTTATGCATAATGTGAGTTGGTGACAAAGCTGATTGACAACTTCTCCATAGTGGGAGGGTGTGGGGAAAGGACTGAAGCCCTAGGTCTAGCTTGGATTGGGTCTAGTTTTTGGTTCTAGTCATGTAGTCGAGCTAACATCATTTCTTACTGAGCTCACAACTAATAGTTTTGTACTATAAAAAATGATGGGATTCAAAGTATGGAGGTCATAAATTTTACTATAATTTGTTTATTTTTGCGTTAGTCAAACAAATTTTCTGGATATGACGCAGTCTGATATGCAATTGTATTTATCAACGTCAAAAGAAAAGTAAACGTACTCAAATTCATTTATCAACGAAATGAACTTGATATTCTGTATTGATTGAGTAGTTGAATAATATTCCTTTGATGATTGATGCCATGTTGTTTGCTTAAATCATGGTATGCGTAGAAAAAAAGGAAGAGAGAGGTGTCTTTATCCTTTAGTCTTCATATTATAGTAGTAGAATTATAGAATTGTCAAACAAGTACAGAACTAATCATCTTTACGTACGTAACTTTCAGGAAAGTGGCCATGTGCTCATGCATAAACCTAAGTTTATTACGAGTATTGAAATGTATATTTTAATTCTATATAGGTTTATTTTTTGCTTTTATATATATAGTTTAATTCCGAGATACTGGATTTTGCAGAAGGAGCTAACAATTTTTCAATCCATAACTGCAATTAAGGAATTTATGCAGAATGATTCCAAATTAAGGATAGAATAGAACAGCAAAGCAAAGGGGTTGACCGTACAAAGTCATTTTAACAACTGCCAACTAAACCAATCAATTACAAGATACTACACTAAATATTAGTAAATGCCAATTATTAGGAAATCATTCGTTGTTAAACTTAATTAATGGTTCAAGGCCTTGTAGTACGCTTGATTTCATTTGCATAAATAGAAGAACGAAATTGTACATAAGTACGTCAGGAATGACGAGATTAATAAAAATTTGTGATTATAGTGGTCTGAGATGCTATTAGTCCATCATTTTACTAGCGCAACAAATACTAGTTCTCTTATACTGATGCTTTCTCACCATGATATTCTTGTTTATAATTACATAGTCGATCGCCTATACATTATCGTCTTAATATCTCAAAGCCCTGAATTCTTTTGCATTTAACTCCTTAAGCAAAAAGTAAATAGGGATCGGACATGCATCAACCTAATTATCTTCTAGGCCAAATGTGGATTGGACATATCCAACACTATACAAAAAAATGCATGCATATGCTTTAGGTTGTCTCAAAAGCGGCATCTAAATTCAATGAGTTCAACTTTAATTTTAAGCTTTTCAACAATAAATTCAATGCACTGCACTAAAATAACATACTAGCTCAAATTCAATATTTGTTGAGATTTTTGCAAATCTTTAAATATATATATATTCCGTATCAAAAGTTATGGGTTCAGATGAACCCAAAACTAAAACTCTATATATATATATATATATTCCGTATCAAAAGTTATGGGTTCAGATGAACCCAAAACCAAAACTCTACATACCCCGAGTCGTCTGACATATATTATTACTACCATTTCATGTGTGAGAGACTCCTCTCCTTTACAATTGGATAATCAAAGTTGATAAGATTACAAAAAAGATTGTGCATGTATAATGTCATGCGTGGCTTTCCAGCCATTCCCCATGACTCCTTGGATGCGCCACATGGTATCCTAGCAAGCCTCCCAATGCCTAGAGTCACGGACGACCCTGTGTTCTTGGCTGCGCCAAGTGATTAGCGTGCATGTGCCTCTATCGCCCCACCGATATTCCTCTCCAACGCCCATCCGCAGGCAGAGGCCAACAGCGCCACACGTGCAGATCGTGGTGCCAAAGACAAGGTTACTGGCAACGGACCTATTTCTACCTCGTAGAATACTAAGTCCTTTTCATTGTAATATAGAGTATTTTTATTGCATATACTTCCATTATTCTCTAGCTTAGTTAGGTCTAGTCTTGAAACATTGGTTTATTTAAGCACTAATAGAGGATCAAGCAATCAAACTTTTTAGCAAGCAAATAATTCACTGTACTGGTGTCTCTCCCCCTCGACACCGTGTTGCTTTTCTATAATAGATTTCATTAAGCAATCAATCTTTCTTTCATTCTCAAGTCTCATTTATGTTCTCTCAATTGCTCTTGACATCACTACAACAAATTGGATTTTTAGCAGCAATATATAGTAGCGACCATAAATATTGCTACAAAAGTAACATATTTAGCAGCGATGTTACAAGTCGCTACTACAAGTAATTTTTTAGCAGCGACTTTCCTGAGGTCGCCTGTAATGTGGCTGAAATTTTTAGTCCCCGCGAAAACTAAAATTTTGGCTCCATATTATTTGTGGCGACTGTAAATTGTCGCTACTAAATGCGTGTTGGAGCGACTGGGTCGCTACTATACTGTGTTATTTTTAATTTAAAATAAAATAAAAATTCAAATCACATAAAATTGTTGTATCTCTCTCTCTCTATAGACTGTTATGCAAAGTCTATACGCAGAGTTCCATGTCTTTCTCTCTCTCAAATCTCTCCCCCTCTCTCTAAAATTCCTTCTAAAATCACGACTGGTTTGCTCCGAATCTCTCATATCAACAGAAGAAATTCAATTATCAGGTTTGTGGTCAAATCCCTAATTTCCCCCTTTTTCTTTTATAAAAAATTTGATCGATTTTTGCTCCAATCCGATTTCTCTCATCTTGTTGCTGAGTTTTCCCTAATCTCAGCGAGATTTCTGAGTTTTGTTCATATTTTTATCCGAAACCTACATTAATTTTATATAAATTTATGTTTGGGTTTTTTTAATAAGGATTCTTTACTCAATAAGGTAAAATTTTCAACATGCAGTTAGGGATTATCATTATTCCAGTGATTTTACATTTGTATTATTAGATTTATCTAGAATTTCTCTGAACCATTGGATAATCTACAGGAATACAAAAAAAAATCATAAGCAGTGACTAGTACACTCGGTTCTCTTGTAAGCAGCGACTAGTACACTCGGTTCTCTTGTGGCCAGACGTATAAGGTAACCTTTTGACAAAACAGACTCTGTTATTTATTAAAATTGACTGGAAATTATTCTCATGTGTTTTTATGTAATGAATACTCCTATTCTATATCAGTCTCTTCTATAGGTAAAGTGATTAACATTGCAAGATGCATGTCTTTGGTGCTGTTTGTATGATTAATGATATAGTGCGAACTGCTTGGTTAAAAATTAAAAGTTAAAAATTGTGCGCATAACTGGAGTTGGGTGCAACTGGAGCCTTTTTTTGTTTGGTTTTGGTTGTGGCTTGTGCTTCGATTTTTGTTTTGATGCTAACATATGCTGATGATACTGTGAAAAAGGTTGAATTTTACGTTCACCTTGTTCTATTCTGAAACGTTAAGTAATCTTAATGAACTGAAGATTCTAAGGCGAATATGATACAAATAGATCTAGCAAGACAACCGAATGTGATGATTATCGCAAGAGAACTACATATGGAAACCATTTATTTCCCAAAGTTGATTAACACATCATTAGAAAGTAGTTTTCAATACCATAACTAATCTCCAAGTAAGAAATAAAATATTCAATGGAATAGAAGAATGCCATACCTTGCTTAGTGACAAGAATCAAGTTAGAAATTTCTGCAATAATGATGGTATTACGTGTGATTAATAGCTGGTGAATTAATAAAACAAAGAACAAGATCAATCAAGTCCTTTTGCAGTTAACAATGGTATGGAAAAACCATACTTAAATTGAATTGTGAAGGAGTTAGTCTATAACAGTCGTAGGAAATCAATGAGTTAGCGAATTAATTGAATGTAAACATGCAAAAAAAAAAATCAAATGCCAGAAAATGAGATGTAATGATCTATTATCAGTAAAGGCCTAATTAGACTTGATCGAAGTCGGGTTCAAACCTCCAGTGATGTGCTTCACTATCTTAACACCATGTTTATCAGCTCTTGACAAGAAAACAATTAATGTTGAAAGAATTACAGACAGCAATGGCGCCATTGCAGATAACAAGAAGAGTTTCTTGTGCTTTCTTGCCTGAAAAATCATCGTATATATTGGCACAATACTGTTAGAAGTTTGATTGTTTTCAAATCAACATCAAATTAATTCATTGTGACTGTCTAATTATTGTTGCGTTTTCCTTATGGAGTATCGTAAAAACTTAAAAAAGCTGTATCATAATTTAAGAATATACTCCCTCCGTTTCAATTTATATGAACATATTTCCCTTTTAGTCCGTGCCAAAAAGAATGACCCATTTCCTTAATTGGAAATAATTTACCTTTATGCAATGATTTATAGCCACACAAAATAAAGGTGCCTCATTTTACACCACAAGATCAAAAGTCTTCTCTCTTTTCTTAAACTTCGTGCCCAGTCAAATGGGTTCACATAAATTGAAACGGAGGGAGTATAATTTAAGGATTTATATAGCTACTTGCCAGATAGTACTTGGTAAAAAGATGAAGATCAAGAATGAACTCCCAATCATAAAGCTAAAAGGATTCCACTGCCAAAACAAATTAAACACTGGAATTAGCTGTCTAATTGAGAATAAAATAATATAATACTATATTAAGCTGTGGATATTAATTGAGAGGACAAAAAACAACAAATTAATTTACAGTATGCATTGATTTGCTGGTAGAAGTTAAGACAGAGATGATATCAGTATTGTTTGTAAACTTTGAAAGCCCAAGCAAAGATTTGAGTTGTTGTAGACCAATCACACAAGCAGCACCAGCCATGAAACCAACAATAGCAGTATGTGAAAAAAGCGAAAACGTGACTTCCCCAAAAGTGCTTACAATTGGAGGAAGAAAAGTATATTTTTTCAATTGCCTTATTGGAGTACTCTTTTGTTACGACATAACCTTGATGTGATGCACATAGAGAGAAATGTATCTGACAATATAATATCAACTTTGATGAATATGGTTGGAAAGACAAAGGACACATTAAAAAGTAGATATGACTTGGTGGACCTTGGTATTAGGCAAGAATTGCATCCAATTGAGGATGGGGATAATGTATTGTTACCGGCAGCATGTTACGCATTGTCCTCGGAGGAGAAGTTGAAGTTATGCCATTTTTTGGCTAATATGAAGGTTCCTGATGCTTTTTCATCAAATATTTCAAGGTGTGTAAACATATTAGAGAAAAAGATCTATGGATTAAAAAGTCATGATCACCATGTATTATTGCAAAACATTCTCCCAGTTGCAATACGTGGTTTATTGCCTAAAGAAGTGTGTGAACCAATTATAGAGCTTGGAATTTTTTTCAAGAATCTATGTTCTAAGACCTTGACAATCGAAGGTCTTGACATCTTGGAGGCTGAATGTGCATGCATATTATGCAAACTTGAAACTATTTTCCCACCGGCATTCTTTGATGTCATGGTTCATTTGCCAATTCACTTGGCAAGAGAGGCAAAGCTTGGTGGACCAGCTCAATTTCGATGGATGTACCCTTTTGAGAGGTAGTTATTATATAATGTTAATGCCATAATTTTATTGGCACATTATACTGATGAGTTATTTCAATATAGGTATTTGCGAACACAAAAGTCATATGTTCGCAATAATGCTCATCCAGAAGGTTCAATTGCTGAAGGTTATTTGGCTGAGGAAAGTCTCACATTTTGCTCCAGATACTTAAAGAATATGTCAACCAAGTTCAACAAACCCGACAGGAATGACGATGGATCTATGTCAAATGGGGAGATGTCTATCTTCAAAAAAAGTGGGCAGAAAAAAGGTGGTTCAGAAGGCATCACACTCTCTCATGATGAGTTCAAACAAGCATGTATGTATGTGCTTCAAAATTGTGAAGAGGTTCTGCCATTCATGGAGTAAGTATCATATTAATCTCAAGATAGGCTCACATTTAAATGTTTCAACAACATTATCTTGACTGACTCCATTGTCAAACTATAGGGAATACCAAGGAGAGATTGGAAGACAAGGTTCAATGAGTGATAGGATGCATAACAATGGGTTTGTTGATTGGTTTTGTGCACGTGTAGGTGTCTAGTTAAGTGACATTTTTAATATTATTGTAATATTACGACGACGTTATTAGTTACAACGATGTTGTTTGGCTTGTAGGTCTTTGTACTAGCTGCACAAGGCCGCGCAAACGAGAAGCTCATAAGCTTAGCCGTTGGTCCTGCACCAATGGTGCATCGCTATTCCAAATTTGTGGTAAATGGATTCAGATTCCATACAAGAGATCTTGAGATGAGAAGAAAAACACAAAATAGTGGAGTCCTCGTGAGAGGAGATGATTCAGACTCTAATAAGGAGTATTACGGTGTATTGGAGGACATTTACGAGTTGTCCTATATTGGAAATAGGAAAGTTTATTTATTCAAGTGTCACTGGTGGGACGTGGCTCGATTGGGAAGGGGATATAAGATTGATAAATATGGCTTCACAAGTGTGAATACTCATTGTGCCTTGAACACAAACGAGCCATTTGTATTGGCATCTCAGTGTGAACAAGTCTTTTACTTGGACGACATGGTTGATAAAAAGTGGCTTGTAGTTGTAAAGACAAATCCTCGCGACCTTTTCAATATGCCTGAAAATGATGATTGTGTAGAAGTTGACGAGGAAGCATTGCTGAATGAAGGAGCTTATCAACAAGAGGAAGCTGAATTGAACATTTTGCGTACCAATGACCATGAAAATGATATTGGTTTGTCATTACACAGGAATGATGTTGAACCACAAAGTATTAACAACAATCATGCAAGCAAACAAGCACAAACAAGTGTGCATCATGATGAAGAGAATTTTATTAATGACAATCTTATAGATACATCTGAGGATGAAGAAGAAGAAGATTTTATTAATGACAATCATATAGATATATCCGAGGGTGAAGAAAGCGAAGAAGATTGGCTTTGATAATGATGGATAAGATATTGATGATGCTCTTGAAGACTTGAAGCGAGATAATGTAGATGTTTACTTTTTGTTTTCAAAAGTTCTCTGTATTTTGAAACATGACAATGAAATTAATTCATTATGCTTGTAAATTTTAATTTCATAACTAGATTATATATTAAGCTTTTGTGAAATGTTATCGTTAGTTGCCAAGTTGTAATCATCAATGCAGAATCCTTTGCAGTGCATTTGTAGATTGTTGGCTCTTTCATTATATGCAGATTGTTGTTGGCCTGCAAGAACCTTTGAACTGCTTGTTGCCTCTTTCAATATGTGCAGATTGCAGTGCACTTCTATTCTTACTGATGTTTTTCTACATCATACAGGAGGGTCCAAATGACAAGACGAGGTAAAGGTCGAAGTGGAACTGGTCGGGGACGTGGCCATTTTCAAAGACGTGGTAATGCTGGAGCGATATCTCAGCCACAAGTACAACCAATAAGGAATATTGCGACATCTGTGTCTCAGCCAGAAGTACAACCAACAGGGAATACTGCAGCATCTCCTGAGACAGGAGAATCAAATAATCCTAGTCAACAACCTCTAGAGACAGGACAAATATCAAGTAACCATTTGCAGAGACCTTCTATAGAGACAATATCGTCAAGGAATCTGGATAGAAGTGTGCTTCCCTCTCCTGAAGTTGAAAATGATAATGGTGCAGGTTAGTTTTGGAGTATTCAGTTTTTATTCTTCTTCACCAGCAACTTCTTTCTTCTGAAGTTGAAGTTCTGCAATTTTGATTTTCATTCTTCTTCTTCTTCTTCTTCTTCTTTTTCTTTCTAAACATCCGAAAAGTGCCGAAATGCTGGCAATTTTTTTTTGTTGCCTTTAATTATCTGCCCAATTTTTCCAGTTTCTTTCTAACATGACTGCGCCTATGTAAACTGATCACATATACTATTTTATCTTTGTATAGTTTCTTCCAGCAGTAAAAAAAGAGGAAGAGGGAAATATAAATCCAAAACAGTAGATATAAAAACTAAGTATGGCGGAAAAATTACAATTACAATTCCAGATGATATTGATAGAGCAGTAGGTCCTGGTGCTAGAGATATTGTAAATTATTGTGGTTTAATCATGAGGAGCACTGTCTCGTTCCGTGATGGAAATTGGCAAAAGATTGTTTCAAAACATGGAGAAGCAATGTGGTTTAAGATCAAGGTAACATTATTTTTAATATCGTATCGACTTCATGTTGCATCATTTATTTTTTTGGTTAGAATATAAAATATAATGGTACATCTATGTTCAGGATAAATTTGAAGTTCTTGGCGGCGTGCGAGAGCATAAGCTTCAAGCCTTTGTTATCGATACTATGCGACGGCTTTTCAGAGCTTGGAAAGCTCGACTGAGCATTTTCTACTCTCGCCATGTTGCTGAAGGAAACATATATTCTCGTCGACCTATAGATGTTGAGCTAGATGACTGGAAATACTTAGTAGCGTATTTTGGAAGTCCGGAATTTAAGGTATCTTAATAACAATGTTTGGTTCACTGCCCTTTCAATAATGGCTTCTTAATCATTGACTTAATGCAGGTTGTAAGCGAGAGAAATAGAAAGAACAGGGAAAAGCAGATAACTACGCATGCTTGTGGTACGAGGTCTTTTGCAGAAGTAGAGGAATCGACGGTGAAATATATTTACTTTCATGTTATTAATTAAAAATCTTTGTAATTTATATATTCATTTATTTTGATTATGTATTATTTCCATGTTGAACTATATATTAGAAAAATCCTGCTACGGGAAAAAAGGAACCACCGGATAAAGTTTGGGAGATCCAACATACACGTAAAAATGATAGAGGAGAAACAGTGTGGGTGGATCCACAATCCCAGCAGATTCACGTAATATTCTTAAATTAATAGCTTACTATCTTTTACTCTTTTTCATTAGTTTTGGTGTAAATAGCTATGTGTAATTGCAGTGCCAGCTCCAGGAACTTGTGTCTCAGCAACAATCTGAAGAGATCGAGCATCCCATGACTAGAGATGAGATTTTATCCTATGTTCTTGGTGAAAGGACAGGCTATGTTCGTGGTAAAGGTTATGGAAAGAAGCCTCCAAAAAGTAGTCACACGCAAGCGGCAAACATAGAGGCTAGTGTGTCTTCTGCAATAGAAACCGTGCGTCAAGAGATGCAAGCTGATATGGATCGAAAGTTGCAAGAGGAACGTGAACAAATGGCTGCGGAGTTGAATAAGAACATGGATCAAGAGTTACAAAGAAAGTTGGATGAAAAGCTTGAACATGTGAATCTGGAAGTAGAGAACAGGGTCAGTGTAGAAGTAGCCAAGAAGATCCAAGAACAACTGGGTGCTCTTATGACCAAAATGCAACAGGTAATTTACTCTTAATGTTTTTATACTCTTCCTTTTTGATATTTCTTCTTCTTAGCGACTTGAATCTTCTCCCATCCTTCTTGACAATTATTTTCTTCATCTTCTCCTTCTTTAATTATCTTTATGACAATAAGTTGTTGGTTTGGTACATGTTCTGGTGCGATTCTGAAATTCTGATCGATTCTGAAATTTATGTTCGGGTGCAATTCTGAAATTCAGGTGCGATTCTGGTCTGTTTTGGACAGTTTTGTGTTTGGGACAGTTCTGTATTATTTGCCTGTTTGGACTGTTTTTTGGTGTGTTTGGACAGTTCTGTAAGTTCTGGTTCGATTCATATCACAAAATACAGTTCTGTATTTTCCTGAAGTTTGACCACTCCTTTTACTTCATTTAGCAAAACGCTTATAAGAACCGCAATGATATTAAACTAACAGAAAAAAATTGTATATGTTATTATTTTTGCTGCGTAAAGAGAAGGGTGGAAAAATGTCACTAGTAGTGTGACATGATATTTCCTTCGCTTCTGAAAAATCCAAGGACAGTTATGTGTTTGGATAGCTTTTGCCACTGTATATGTCGATCACTACTTTCATACGATGCAGCATTAGCTATGGTTAAATTATTGACATTTGCACCCATGCATCCTTGAATTCTGCAGATAAACACACAAATAATCGATTGAATCAGACGTGTATTTAGCTTCCGAAGAACCATGTGTGATTTTAATAACTGTTGAGCCGTCATTTCAGTTTACACTGATCTTATTTGTTTGTTCAACCTTCACTGATTTGACTACCTTATTAGTTGTATATTACTATGAATCATATGTTATAACATCTGTCTATGTAGCATGCTATATTTCATGGCCACTGAGGTGCTTCAGTGCCTAAAAGACCAGCTTCTTGTGCAAAACAATGCTGCATTCTTGGCTGATATGCTTAGTGATTGGTATATGCCTAGATTGTTATCGAACAGTTTATGCTCTTGTGGGCTTCTTAGTTTCTGCAGTGGCTCTAATTTGCTAGACGTTGTTCGGGATTAAGCCTTGTGATTTGCTAAGCTTCTTAGTTTCTGCAGTGGCTCTTAGTTTCTGCAGTGGCTCTAATCTGCAGATTGGCTCTAATAGGTTATTTGTACATTAAGAGAGAAAAATATTTTAGAAATGTGCTTTTATAGAAAAGGCTTGTGATTTGTTAGGTTAGTGAGCTTGTTACTGTATGACAAGAAAACGAGATAATACTAGAATGCGTACTGTTACACTAATGTAGTAACAGTACTATGGTTAATTAATATTACAGGATCCTAACTTAAAATCCTTGGAGTACTATGGTGGTCTCACTTCTTTTCATGGAATTAAAGCTTCTAATGTTTTGGAATTTGTTAAACTCCATTTAAGACCCAAAATGCTTAATGCTCGCTGGTACATTTGGTTAAGAAATATTTTGGAGTCTTTTGCTCATTCCAAGCATTTGAGTTTGATTTCCGAGAATGAACAGGTAAACCTTTCGTTTTAATTTCCTCTTGTTTTTCTGGTTCAATGACTCTAAATCCTACAAGCAAGGGATCCGTCACTGTACAACCTTTTTCACCCAATATGTTTACCCAAATAAGTAGATATATAGTTTTTTTTGTTGCAAATTATATTTAGTGTGTGTACCTATATTGTCGTTAGTCAGCAAGGTGAAATGAAATTTCATAAAAGAAGGTAACATTTCTTTGTAGAGGATGTTTATTTGATTGTGTATTATACTAGTTTGAGTGGAAAAAAGTAATACTAGGACAATGGTTGAAGTTAGTTGTTAAAAATTATTATCAGGCTATACAATTCGAATAGTTACATGGATTTCTTTTTTTTTTGAATTCTTATCTAGAACTGTTTCTTTTGAACTCTTGGAATAAAAGGCATTTTGTTTGATTGAAAGTAAAGTTTGAAAAGCTAATTCGGCTTTGAATATTATGGGGGTTGGATCATCACTAATTATTGTTCTACTCTCTTCCTAATTTGTGAAAGAAATTGCATTCTCCTCATTTATGTTCTTGTATGAGATATTTGTAGTGTTGCTAAGTTGCTGAAATCTTTTATGCAGTGCACTTACGGTACATGCATTAAAGTGATCTTGTATTTTTTTGTGTAATAGCAGGGACAAGGTTCTTAAACAATAGAGACAATCAAGGAGGTGCTTCAAGGCACTTAGTATTTTGCTCTTTTGGGATGTATATGCATACAATTACAATGAAGTATTATGCATTGTATATGTAATTTGCATTTTAGTAATGGAAGTATGTAATATCCAACTTAAGATATTCTTTTGGTGTTTGTGAAATACTATTGGATGCGTTTATATAATTTTGGTCATTATAATTCCTGAATTAAATGTTACAGTGGCGACAAAATTTCATTTTGCAATATTGAAGTTCCCATTGATTGTTTAATAGTTTTTGTAGCATTTATCATTGCCACTAAATGTCATTCTGCAACAATGAACTCATAGTCGCCACTGATTATTGAGTTTTTTGTGGCAACATCAACTGCTACTAAAAAAAACTCTATAGCAACGAGTTCATAGTCGCCACTGATTACTGAGTTTTTTTTTGTAATAGTCAATTGTTTTTGTGGCGATTTCAACTACTACTAAAAGCAACTCTCTAGTAGCGATTAAAGGCTGCCACTGATAGTTATAAATTTCTTGTAGCGACAACAGTCGCTGCTAAAAGAAACTATTCAGCGGCGACTTGTCCCTGAAACTGGTTTGTGAAACATAATTTGTGGTAATTTGGTATTCTTTTTGTGGCGACTGTGTCGCCATTAAATGGAGACATTTTGTGGCGACTCTATGTAGTCTTCACAAATAATATTTAGTAATGGCTTGAGGTGTAGCAAGTCCAACGTCGCTGCTATACACATTTAGCAGCGACAATTAGTTATTAGCAGCGCCTTTTGTCGCCGCTAAAAGGCGCATTTCTTGTAGTGCATGGTTTTTCCGTACGTCACTGACAAGTTCGTCTAGCGTACGGAGGGGGACATCAGTTGGTGGATATTAACTATATTGACATCAGTTATTAGCAAGCTGACTCAGTAGTATGTATAGCCCATATCTTTCTTTACCAATATCCTTCACCCTCCCATTGAAGAGATCCTGAAATATACAAAAATAAGGATAGAAGGTGGTTGCACAAACTAACTCTTTAGTCATCTTTGAAACAGACATTAGATTAAACTTAAACTGAAGGAGTTGAAAAACATTTTTAAGCGTACCACTAGCTGAAATTGAGCTAGTTCCCGTGTGGGTAACATGAGACACTTCACCATTGGGTAGACACACCCTCTTAGGATTAATGTTCTTAACAATAGAATTCTCATATAGCATTTCAATATCAAACACCATATGATAAGTTGCACCAGTATCAATGATCTACTCCTTTGGACAATTGGATACTAACAAAGCACTACACTTACCTGCTATAATTGCTACATAGATATTGTAAGCTTCTAGTGTTGGTTTTGTTTAGAATTTGTAATATTTGTTCATATTGATCTTTGTAGAAGGCTCCTATCTGAGGCCTTGACAATGAGTCATCAACATGTCCTAAGTTTTGATAAGTGTTAGACTTATGTGTTTGTGCTTGTTGATATGTTCCCATTGAGTTCATAGCAGGTTGATTATTCGTTACTTCTGCAAGAACATTATATGCTACAGATCCTCCTGTTCCAATATTTCCTTTTTTCTTGAACTTGAAATCAGGAGGATAGCCAACTATCTTGAAACATTCCTTTCTATGACCTTTGAGTTTACAAAATTCACATTGAATATTATAGTTCTTCTCATACCTTTGATTTCCCATATTTCTTGTGTACATTTCTACATCATAATTTCCTGTAGTGATTGATGGATTTGCACCTAATATCCCAGATGTGGCAGCTACTGTCTTTTGACTTTCATCACTTATGATCATTGAATATGCTTGATTGACAGTTGGAAGAGGGCTTCTGATGAGAATCTGACTCCTAGCTTGAGAGTATGATTCATTAAGACCCATGAGAAATTGATATACTTTTAATTATTGGAGATACAACACAAAATCTCTAGACATTGGGTAGTCACATCCAGGAAATGATATTAATGCCTCAAATTCTTCCCACACATCCTTCAATTTTGAGTGATATACTGATACATAAGAAGTATCTTGAGCCAAAATAGCTATTTCTTTGAGCAAATTAAATTGAACACTCTTGAGTCATCTACTTTATAAAATCTTTCATATATATCATACCAAACAGACTGTGCGTTAGACACGTATATTATACCACTAAGAAGACTGTTATTCATAGAATTCAAGATCCAAGACAACACATATCATTTACTCTTTCTCAATGATTCTACATAGTTGCAGGAAAGTTTTCTTTCTTACAAGAACCATCTACCATCCCTAATTTGTTCCTTTTTAACAAAGCAACATGCCTAGATTGATTAGATCGATACCAAACTGAATAATTTTCGATACCTGTTAGTTGAAAGGAAATAGTTTGTATTCCACTCACATCTAAGGGATGGAGGAACGAAAGATGGTTATAATCCATATCAATCGGTTGAGTTGAAGTTCAAGTCGTTTGACTCAATTTAGCAGCATCATCTTGTTCATTGTTTAAATTCTTCTCTACAAGTCTTGAGTTTGTCGATACAAACAAGAAATTATAAAAACTCTATTCGAATTGTGGAAATAGAATTGGATCAATTCAAAGTTGAATTATCTTGCTTTGATTGCTCTAATACCATGCTAAAATTAATAGATAAAATGAAGAATAAGAGAATCGGAGAATGAAGAAGAGAGGAGAAGTAAGAGCAGCTTGATAGAGAGAAGTTAGAGAAAGAAATAAAGTATCTTCATTATCAAAAAGTTGATGAGATA
This sequence comes from Nicotiana noctiflora, assembly GCA_032618575.1. NCBI lineage: Eukaryota > Viridiplantae > Streptophyta > Magnoliopsida > Solanales > Solanaceae > Nicotiana > Nicotiana noctiflora. The sequence continues at coordinate 494,673 of JASVEL010014179.1, read as the reverse complement.
TGGTATATACACGTGTATCTATATTGGTGAGCTAGATTATGCTAAGTAGGGCTAACTATCTAACTAACTTAATCCCCGATAGTTAACAAAATAACTAACTTATGGTAAAATTACTAAAGTGCCCTTATTAGTAAGTGACATTTTCCTCAACATAGTTCAACAATAACGAAAGACAATTATGTGGTGGTTATAAAATATAACATCTAGTTAATTATTAAACAAGTACTTACTTTTTTTCGGGGGAGGGGGGCACAAGCTTTGTAAGAATTTCATAAGCTTTCAATTTGGTCGCCCCTTTTAACTTGTATCATATCTTTTTTAATAAAAAGTTTAAATAATAATCGAAGTACAGATAACTTAAGACCTTTTTCTCATCCTCCTCCTGCCCCTTCTTCTTCTTCTTCTTCTTAGTTGCAAACTAGATTTTTTAGATTTGTTGTTGTTTTGACAAATTGATAGTTGAAATTTGTTGAGATCATTTAGACTAGATTTGTGTGTCGAATCGTGTGTTGATTCGAAGAATTTTTTTTTATGTTTTTAGTCAAATTGCACTCCATACTAAAAAGTTTTAAAAGTGTATGCAAAAATTAGCCGCACTTTAGACCAATTAAGTCTTAAATGCATTTTAAGTGTGATTTTTGCACGCCAGGCTAAATAAAATGAAAAATATTTACCTCACTTAAGACAAAAGTCTAAAACTATCTTAAGTATGCAACTTCAGACATGATCCTAAAGTGAATAAATGTAAATTTTTATTCATTACTTTAATACGAATATAACTTTAATGGTATTGCCAAAATTGAGTATATATGTAAATCCAAAACCCACCACCCACCCACCCCACCAACAGGGGCGAAGCCACCTTTAACAAAGGGTGGTCAACTGACCACCCTTCACCGAAATATTACAAAAATTTATATTGTATATATAAGTAAAATATTGATTTTAGATGTATAAAATTTATATTGAACACCCTTTGTCGAGAACTTTTCTTTTAGTTCTTTCAAATTTGAACACTCTTGAAAATATTTCTGGCTTCGCCACTGCCCACCAAGCTTTTGTTTTCGATTTTTGCCGTAAGTCCAGCCCCCCCGACCCAAACCACCCACTCCCCAGAAAAAAAAGAAAAAAAAAGAAAAATCCTTTGATAAACATACAACTAGGGGTGTGCATTCGAATCGGTTTATCGATAAATCGAATCGATTATTTGTTATCGGTTTATATTTCGATTTCAAAATTTTCTTATTGAGTTATTGATTTCGATTTCGATTTTATCCTCCTCGGTTATCGGTTTATCAATAAACCAATAAGATATACTAAAAAAGCAATTTTTTTATCCTTATTCTATAATACCCTACCCTTTACCCTAAGTCCATAACCTTATTATTTCCTCTACCATATTTAAGGAATGATCATATTTAAATCTCAATTGAATGAAGTTCAAATTAATGAAAAACAAAATTAGCTGTGATGATGTATTTTTTTATACCGTTGGAGTGTTGGTAGCATACATTTGATCACTTACTTTAGTTTCGTTGCATGTGATTGTTGGCACAAATTTTACGTTATAAATGGTGTTGTCATATTTTAACTTCTTTTTGCCCATATTAGTTATACATGTTTATAGCGATATACTTTCCGTGGAATGCCGTAAATTTTCTTATTGGTGTAATGGATAACCAAATCGATAAGATCCAAAAATAGATAAATAGAAATAAAAAAAGTGGAAACTTTATTGAAACGATAACATAAGTATATTTACAAATCGGTAATCAATAAGTAATTAAGAATAAGGGTGAAAATCAAACAAAAAAATCCAATGCACACCCCTACATACCCAACATACAATGATTTGGATTCTTTTTGTAATAGTGACTCTGCCTTCTCTGTGACAATTTTAATTGCCTTCTTTTGCTTCATCAAAGTATGTTTTTGCCTTCCCCGCTTACCTAATCCCCGCAATAGCAGCCTGGTTTTCATTATTCTGCTTTTTCCATGATATAATCCTATTAGAAAAATAATGGAAGTTAGTTAGTATTGTTAGCTTTGTGGTTTATTTTGGAGTCACTAATACTTTTTCTTTTTCTTTTATTTTTGTTTTTATCCTTTTCTCGATATTTCGCCGAGGGTCGATTGGAAACAACCTCTTTGCCCTATCGGATAGGGGTAAGGCTGGCATACATATTACTATTTCCAGACCCCACCCTGTGGGACTATATTGGGTAGTTGTTGTTGTAGTTAGTATTGTTATCAGTTGTTAGAAAGTTAGTTAAGAGCTCACGTGAGTCGCACATGATAGGAGCTGAGGGAAAGAGAATTCCTAAAGTTAGTTAAAACTAAATTTCCCGCTTCTTTTCTATATAGGATGCAAATTGCTCATTTTGTACCATTCTGAAAAATATTGGAATAGAAATCTATTTTCCTTTTCTCTATTCCTTTCCATTACTTCAAAACTCCATTATTGAAGTTCTTTTTGAGTTTACTGTTCAAGACAACTTCTAGTAATTGCTCTTTAGGTGAACTTTTGATCCATTTTAGCTAAAATTCAGTTGAGTTCTTATCATTGGTATTGGATCAGTCCTTCCACAGAGCTGTGGAAATGGGCGATCATAACACTCGTATGCACGAATTGAGGAAAGAAGTTGATAGTCTCAAAGGATCGATTGAATCTGTGACATCAACTATGGCAGAATTGTAAAAGTCTGTCAATAATAAGGTGACCCAGGCGATGGAATAAATTAGAAGAATGTTGATGGGAAATTTGGTGGCATCAGGAGCCCAAAATGAAGAGTTTCTTGTGGAGAATGAAAGGCCAGAGGTGGTAGGTCCGCGTCCTAAAGGTCATCAACCTCCCAATCGCGACTATCATACATAATTTCCTATTTTTGATTGTGTACGATTGAAAGATTGGCTATACAAATGCGAACAGATTTTGCATATGAAGAGATACTTGAGGAATCTAAAGTGAGGGCAGTTTCGTGCAAACTAGAAGGAAGAGCCTTACAATGGCATCAATCTTATATGAAGTATAGGGTGACCATGGATTGGCCAAGGTGGGGCGAGTATGTAGCTTGTTTATATTCTCGATTTGGTTCAGAATTATTTGATGATCCTATGAGAGGCCTTAAGGATCTAAGGTAGGTAAATTCTATTCAAGACTATGTTGATTTGTTTGATGAATTATTGGCTAGGGTGGAATTATCAGAAGAATATGTTGTTAGCTGTTTCATTAGGGGTCTGAAACCTGAAATTGGATTACCTATTAAGATGTTGGACCTAGATCTTTAGCTAAAGCCATTAGTTTAGCTAGGATTCAGGAGCAAACATTGATAGTCCAGAAACAAGTCTTCATGATTCCCTCAAATTCTTCATTTTCAACCAAAAATAATCCTAGATTTCCATCTGTTAACCCCCAACAATCACAGTCCAATATTCACATACCTCCCAGATTTAGCCAACCAACAAATAAACCTACCAATTCCCAAACGTTACCTATTAACCTACCTACAAAACTGCCAAAAGATTAACCCCTGCTGAAATGAAGGAAAGAAGAAGTAAAGGTCTTTGTTATAACTGTGATGAAAAATACAGTTTTGGTCATGTGTGTAAGAATAAGAGACAACTATTTTCTATGGAAGTGGAGGAAGACTTAGATGGAGTAGAATTTGAGCAAGATGTGATGTTAGACTTGGCAGAATTATTGAGTATAATGGGTCAAGGGTGGGACACTGATGACGAGGGATTCATTTTGCCTCATGTGTCAGTCCATGCTATGAATGGCCTCCATGATTTTAGAACTATGACAGTTACTGTGTCTGTTAAAGGCAAGGTTGTGCAGGTCCTAATTGATACTGGTAGCACTCACAATTTCTTGGATCTCAATACTGCCAAGAAATTGGGTTGTGTGTTGATAGCTATAGCCCCTTTTGATGTACTTGTGGCTGATGGGAAGAAAGTTAAAAGCAACTACATATGTAAAAGCTGATTTGGAAGATGCAGGGTGTGTCATTTGATTCAGATATGTTGGTACTGCCAATTGGAGGGTGCAACATGGTTTTGGGTATTCAATGGCTTAGAATGGAGTTTAGAATTATGGTCCATAAGGTGTCACTAAGAGGAATACAACCTCCAGCTGCCAAGTTAATTCAACAAAGCAGCATGGACAAATTGTTGGCCAAACCTGCAGAGTTATGCATGATATCTGTAGGATTGTTCAAAGAACATCAACAGCAGGCTGTAGACATTAGCCTATTAACAATGGATGGGTCATCTAAGGAGCCTACTAAGAATGGAGAATTACAAGCTATATTGCAGCAGCACAGTGACCTTTTTGAGGAACCAAAAGAACTCCCTCCTTCCAGAATGCATGATTACAAAATCATTCTATAAGAAGGTACTTATCCTATTAATATTAGACCTTATAGGTATCCTAATGTGCAGAAAAATAAAATTGAAAAAATGGTGAATGAGATGTTAGAATCTGGGATCATAAGGAACAACACTAGTCCTTACTCATCCCCTATTGTAATGGTTAAGAAGAAGGATGGGTCGTGGCATTTGTGTGTGTATTATAGAGAATTGAACAGCTGTACTATCAAGGATAAGTTTCCCATACTTGTAATTTGAAGAGTTGTTGGATGAACTGCATGGTGCTAAGTACTTCTCTAAGCTGGATCTAAGGGCTGGCTACCATTAAATTAGGATGTTTGAACTAGACATACCTAAGACAGCTTTTAGGACTCATCATGGCCACTATGACTTCCTAGTTATGCCTTTTAGTTTAACTAATGTCCTTTCTACTTTTCAAACCTTGATGAATAAGATTTTTCACAAATTTCTCAGGAAATTCATCCTAGTTTTCTTAGATGATATACTTATTTACAGTCAAAACTGGACTGAGCATTTAGTACATTTGGAGGAAACTTTCAAAGTGTTAAGATCTCATACTTTGTTCATCAAGCAAAACAAATGTGTTTTTGGAGTCACTCAAATTGATTACTTAGGTCACATTATTTCTGAGCAAGGGGTATTTATGGATAATCAAAAGATAAAATGAGTACTAGATTGGCCCCTACCTTCTACTGTCAAAGGCCTAAGAGGATTTTTGGGCTTGACTGGTTATTACGGGAGATTCATCAAGGGGTGTGGGGTAATTGCAAGACCCCTAACCGATTTACTCAAGAAGGGAAACTTTTAGTGGAATGTTGAAGCCACTACTGCTTTTAAGGAACTAAAGAAGTCTATTACTTCAGCACCTGTGTTAGCTCTTCCTGATTTTTCAAGAACATTCACAATTGAAACTGATGCTTCTGGTGGGGGAATTGGAGCTGTGCAGACCCAAGACAATAAACCTATTGCTTTCTTTAGTAAGGGTTTGTCAGCCAAGAACAAGGCATTATCAGTATATGAAAGAGAATTATTAACTTTAGTATCTACTGTACAAAAGTGGAGGCCTTATTTGCTGGGAAGACCATTCACCATCAAAACTGATCAGGGCAGTCTTAAATACCTATTGGAGCAGAGGATTACTACTCCTAGCCAACAGAAATGGTTGGTGAAGTTACTTGGCTATGATTATACGATTGACTACAAGAAGGGAAAAGAGAATATAGTTATTGATGCTTTATCTAGAAAAGAAGAGGACATTCAACTATACATCATTTCCAATATCAGTTCAGATCTTTTAGAATCAGTCAAGACTTCATGGTCTCAGGATCTCAACCTTCAACAGCTGATCAAAAACATCCAAAAGGGCAATTCCGCTAACCCTTACTATAGGTTTCATAATGGAATTTTAAGCAGGAAGAATAAATTGGTTGTTGGTTCTGATAAAGCACTTAGAATTAAGCTCTTATCTTACTATCATGATAGTCCTATTAGAATTAAGCTCTTTTCAATGTAGCTCTTATCTTACAGCTACATTGAAAAGACTTAAACAGGATTTTTATTGGAAGAAAATGAAGCACGATGTGTACAACCATATAAGGAGCTGTGATGTGTGTCAAAATGCAGAAATGAAAATGTGGCTTATCTAGGATTACTGCAGCCTTTGCCCATACCAAAAAAGGTTTGGCAACATATATCCATGGATTTCATTGAGGGCCTTCCTAAGGTTGGTGGAAAAGAAGTTATATTTGTGGTGGTAGATCGACTAAGTAAAGTTGCTCAGTTCATAGCTCTCAAACATCCCTACACTGCTTTGGAAGTGGCTCAAATATTCATGGACGAGGTGTTTAGGCTTTATGGGATGCCTAAATCTATAGTGTCTGATAGAGATCCTGTGTTTACAAGCAAATTTTGGAAAGAGCTGTTCAAGTTGCAACAGGTTTCTCTTATTACTTCCACAGCCTACCATCCTCAAACTGATGGTCAGACAAAAGTAGTTAATAGATGTGTAGAAGCCTATCTTAGATGCATGACATTCAAGAAACCAAGAACATGGCCACAGTGACTACCACTAGCTGAATGGTGGTACAACACATCATATCATTCTAGCATAAAAATGACCCCTTATGAGGCAGTTTATGGCCAGAAACCCCCTCCTTTGCTTCCTTAATATGAGTTTTGACTCTTAATTAGACTTAGTTAATATGAGTTTAGAGAGGGTTCAGAATATGATGAAATCACAAGCTGATAAAGGCAGAACTGATCGAGTCTATGCAGTAGGTGATTAGGTTTATGTCAATCCACAACCATATAGACAACTCTCTCTTAAATCCCATGGGTATCAGAAACTATCTCCCAAGTTTTTTGGTCCTTTCAAAATTATTGCTAAGGTGGGAGCAGTTGCTTGCACACTGGACCTTCCTATTGGTGCAAAGGTTCATCCCACTTTTCACATCTCCCAGTTGAAAAGGAAGATTGGTTCTCACTCAGCCACAGTCACCTTACCCGTGGTTCTCTCAAATGAAGGCCATGTCTTATTGGAATCTGACGCTATATTGGATAGACGCATGATTCAAAAACATGGGCGTGCTATTTCTCAGATCCTAGTCAAATGGTTTAACGCTACTCCTGAAGATAGTACTTGGGAAGACTACCATGGAATGAAGCAGAGATTTCTATTATTTGATCCTTAAGGACAAGAATTATCTGTAGAGGGGGATAGTTGATACAATCCTATTAGAAAATTAATGGAATTTAGTTAGTATTGTTAGTAGTTGTTATAAAGTTATTTAAGAGCTCACGTGAGTCGCACGTGATGGGAGTTGAGGGAAAGAGAATTCCTAAAGTTAGTTAAACTAACTTTGCCGCTTCTTTTCTATATAGGATACAAATTGCTCATTTTGTACCATTCTGAAAAATATTGGAATATTCCTTTTCTCTCTTCCTTTCCATTACTTCAAAACTCCATTATTGAAGTTATGTTTGAGTTTGCTGTTCAAGAGCAACTTCCAGTAATTGCTCTTTAGGTGAACTTTCGATCCATTTTAGCTAAAATTCAGTTGAGTTCTTATCTTCCATGCATAAGTAAGGTATTGATATGTGTTTCTATGTGTCTCGCTGATGGAATTTGATTGCATCTTGCGGATTTTGTTGATGATTTTCTTTTTGATGTTTTAATTAAATGCATTCAGCATTTTTAATTGGATTTATGAGGTTAGAATCTCAAATTGGCTATTGAGACCCTAGAATTGAACGATTGAGGCTTCAATTGTGGTTTCCTTGTTTGATTTGACTTGAAAATAGGTCCATGTTTGTAGTTCTGGCGGAAATCCTAACTTCAAGTTACACAAATTTAAGCTCATTTTGTTATCCGGTTCTTATTTTATTTTAAGAATTTTGAGTCTGGTGCTTTCAATTGGTAATGTGATTAAGCAGGAATGTTTGAATTGATCTTCAACTTTGGAATTTAGGATTAATATGCACTGATTATATGCCATTTCCTGAATTTAATGTCTGCTATGTTATTTTGTCAATTGTATTTCCTTGTTTCCTTTGACTTGATATCAACTCAACTTACACACAATGAAGCTCGTTGTTGCTAAACATTTAGGATTCAAGAATTGTAATTTCAATTTCAATTGGTAATAATGTGGTTGAGTAGGAACGTTATCAGAATATAGGATTAGGTACTGATTATATGTTATTTCCTGAATATGTTGTCTGCTTTGTTATTTTGTCTGTGTAATTTGAATTTTATTCCTACTCTATTTTTCTTGCTTGCTTGAGTAGAAATATTAAGTTTATGTTATCAGGTAACTGTTAACAAAGAATATCCACTTAGTGTAGTGACACAAGTGGGTCTGGAAAGGGTAGCGAGTACACAGCCTACCCTATCATTATGCAGGTAGGGAGAGACAAATAAAGAAAACTATACTTAGAAAAATGAAAGACCCACAAAGAGATACAGTCTCATTAATCTTCCGTGGACAAGGCTATGTTAATAATTGGAAGTATACATTTCCATCTTTACTTCTTATGCCAGTAGTATTGCTGAATTAAAACAAAACAAAAACAAACAAAAAAAAGAGGGAAAAAAGAGGCATGGCTGCTTTCGGTAAAATGTTTAAGCACACCACTGCTTATGAACACAAGAACTCTAAATTCTTTCCTTGCTTTTGCTTTATGAGAACTGAGTGGGGCTTGAGAATGTCTGCCCGAATTGCCAATTGGCTGGAACAATATTTAGGAATTCTTTTGTGACACCATCTGTTGCAGTGACCCTGAAGGACAGGGATTGTCCATTGAGATAAGCAGTGGATTGAAAATTGGCTCCCCAGTTGTTAGACATTGTCATCCAGTTTGTTCTTGAGCCTTTGATTTGAACAGATCGAACAGATCCAGCCCCTCCAACATTGCTTACCATTACTAGCTCAAAATAGTCCCTTCCATTGATTGTGAATCGAACTCCACCATGCTTCTTGCAAGGAACCCTGCTCCAAAAAACAAGAAACACACACTTCGTCAAAATTTAGCTACTTCCTTTATAACTTTATATTAACTGCCAAGAATCTTTTCCATAGTCGAGCTAATAAGTTACTTATTTAAGTCATTGAATGAGCAAGTAATTTAACTTGTATATACAGAGAGTAGAAATAGAATTTTATTTGTTGCTGGTACTTGCCTGATTTCTAGGTTTTCCACCTTTATGGACAGTTACATGTATATGTGATTTGATACTGTAGAAATTCTAGTAGACTGTCCATGTATAGAAATTAGACTCATTTTTAATACTGTTATTATTAGCTTCTCCACCTGCGTTAGGCAGGGGTAAGGTCTGCGTACTGAATACCCTTCCCAGACCGCACCTGTTGGGATCATACTGGGTTTGTTGTTGTTATTGTTGTTTTAGTACTGTTATTGTTCAAGCAAGAAGCTTAAATCCAAGCAAAACTAGTATTGATTGAAAGCTTTACTCTACCTTTGGTAGATTACAGGGACAATGCCACCTCTGTAAATGGCAATCTTTTCCCAAGCAGGTTGTGCCATATCGAAATGCTGACGAGGGGGGTTACACCAGCCTCCATTGTCGCTAGGAAGGGCATAATTTGGTGGGCAAAAGTTTGTAGCAGTGATGGTAACAGATACTCCTTTCTTGCACCATTGTGGTTCTGCTTTGTAATCACATATGATCTTGTAGCATTGACCACAAGATCCTCCACTGTTAAACAGAGCAGTGCTCAATGCTGCACTTCTAGTTCCATACCCTGTTGTATATAAGTTGCCGTATCCACAAGCACCCCCTATTCCACGTTAAACAAATTAAAACATTAGTTAATAGTAATAAATATCGCAGTCACTTAACCCTGTGCAAAGTATAGTCGATCTCAACTCTGAACTAAAAGTAAAGTTGCTTTAAGATGATGGCTGGCACAAAAATAGTCAAACTATATATTCTTACAGTGGACCTCAACTAGTTTGGGAGAATGTCATACATAGTTGATATAATATGACAAAAGTTCAGTAGTATGTAGAGGTGGCAAAAAGGTAAAAGAAAACAGCTATCCATCCATATTATCCATAAAAAAATGAGTTGGATAAAGAACCATTTATAAACGGGTCGAATATGGATAATGAACCATATTATTTGCTTGGAAAATGATTAACCAAATGGATAACCAATGTGACTTTTACATTTGTAAAGCCTCAAATTGGAGTTCCTCAAGTTTGGAAGATTAGGAATTCTCTCATAAGTGTTCATATATAAGAAGCAATGGATAATATGAATATCCATATTATCCGCCGGAGAAACCCGTTTTTATCCGTCTGAAATACGGGTCGAGTTGGCTAATTTTTTTTTTTTTTTTAAATTACCCGTTTTAATCTGCTCATATCCGACCTGACCCGCCCTTTTGCCATCCCTAGACTAGTATATAAGTTTGTTTGGAAAATGGAACTTACCCATTGTGCCAGAAGCATCAGCTCCACCATAAAAAGTGGCATGAGCTCTCGTCCATCCAGAAGCTGTGAAAGCGTTTGCATTGAAGAAAAAGCTAAAGAAACCTATTATGAAACCCAGTGCAAGAATACCACATTTGGCCATTTCTTTTAGCAGAAGAAGAAAATAATATTGGTGGATGAATATTGAGGAATTGGAATTGGTATGAAACCTTAATGTAATGGGTACTTACCAAGAAATGTAGCTGCTACTTAAATAGGCCCTGCTCGATCAGTTTGTCTAATGCAACAACCTCACATGCAATAACTACAAGTGGGGGTGAAGGGGGCTTAGAGAAAAATAATTTTTATATAGAAATTGAATTCTTTCAGCTAAAAATTAATATCTGTACAGTTCAGAATCTCAATCAATTATTCCCCACGTTCGTCACTTTTCCCTCAAAAGTCCACATTGTTTTCCCAAAAGATAAGCCGTGAATCGTTCAATATATATCATCTCAATTCTATTATGAAACAAAAGACTAGCATCTCACTTGCAACATAAAATATAATTTTTGCCTTGAATTTGTATGCAAACTCACATGCCTTTGCTTTGACATTACATTCTTTATTCCCATCATTTTCATGTATTAGCACATGCATGTTGGTGAATTCTTTTTTACTTGTCTTCCAAGTCTAATAATACTATGTGCTCATTCTTTTCTCTATCAGATATATGACTTATACCTTAGCAACAAAGATGTGACCCGTTTTTCATGGTTTCCGGAGAAAGTTAAGTGTACGAAATCGGTCTCACATGTTGTACCGTGGTAATGTTCTTGGAATGTAAGTTATTCTTATAAATAATGTGGCCCAATAAGTTAAGGCCCATAATTAATATTTAATTAATGAATAAATCTCATCCGTCCGATTGGTTACTTGATGGACGTACCAGATTAAATGAAAGTCTCTATAAATTGGTCCTCTCCCCACCCATTAGGGTTACTGCTTTTCCTCTCTTCCATCCCTAAAGTCGGCGGTAACGAAAGTTAGGGCAAGGGGCGAGAAACCGATTTATCAATTAACGCTTCCGCTTAAAGATAATGGATCCCGCTTCAGGTATGTTTTCAATTACGATTATATGTAAGATTATCATGTTCAAGATCCTGGTGTGAATTATATTTATGCTTACATGTGGTATCACGAGCCTGGATTACTTGGACCGATAATCTTCGTGAAAGAATAATTGTTAAACACATATATGTATAACATGTGCTCATATATAAATTATGTGTTTATTTTTGGACTTCTTGTTCCTTTTGAAATCTTCAGAAGACAATTACACGTAATTGTTGACAAAAGAAGCCTTGCTGTTAAAGCTATAAAGCTACTGATCAAAATTTTCAATAAGAAATTACTCCTATCATGAGAACGTAAGCATCAGTCTACTAAGCAAGAGAGATTATTAATTTATGCATGAGAATTCATCAATTTTTACCTGTATGAATACGACTGAAACTGCGGTCGTTTTGTCAGATGTTTTGACCGGAGAATAAACATACAGGAAATTAAAGATAAATACCTATTCCTTCTTTTCAGTTTATTTCTTTTGGTTTTGTGGCGTGAGGAGGTTGATATTATTGAAGAATGACGAGTGTTTATTTGGTTTGGATGAATCTGTTTATTGATTGGGCTAGGGTTTATGTTTATTGGATCTTAACCTGTTGAAAAACCTTTACCTAGTACATGTGGTGGGTAGTAGTACCCCATAGTATTAATTGGGCTATTAGTTAATAAAGCTATTTATTGTTTATTTTATGTATGTGATTAATGTGTAAATAGTTTGTTAGTCACCAAAGTGACCAAACTAGATTATTTAAAGTACTCACATGCATAAAATTTTGCGATATTTATTTTATGTATACATTTATGTTTATATAGTTTGTTAGTCACCAAAGTGGCCAAACTAGTATGTTCATGAAAAGTTTGTATACATAAAATTATAGTTTATCCATTAAATTAATGAAATGCCTATAATTTAAAATTAGTGGATAAATTACTTTTTACTATTGCTAGAACTTAAGGATTTACCCAAAGGTGAATCAATTATTCTATGAATAGTGAATATGATGAGGTAAAATTAATATTTTTAGTCAAATATATATTGTTTGTCCAAAGATGGCATATATATTTGGTTAAAAATATTTAAATACACATTAAAGACTAAGTGGCATTTAAATTATGATAGTGTGTCGTAGTATTTACCCAAAGGTGAACTGCGATATGCTTTAGTTGTTTTGTTGAATCCATATTGATTTGTGAGCATGTATTATCGATTTTGCAGCTATTCCTTTTCATTCGCTTGCTTCGTCTGTTACTATGTTCAATGGATTGAACTTCTCTTAATGGCGTGAGCAAGTCCGGTTCCACTTAGGTGTGATGGATCTTGACTTGGCTCTACTTAATGATAAGCCCGCTGCTATTACTGAATCGAGCACTGCGGATGAGAAGTCTTTCTATAAAGCATGGGAACGCTCTAACAGGCTAAGCTTATGTTTATGCGAATGAATATTGCCAACAACATTAAGAGTACTATTCCACAAACAGAAAGTGCCAGGGAATATCTGAAGTTTGTGGAAGAACGTTTTCGCTCTGCAGATAAGTCTCTCGCTGGTACACTAATGGCTGAACTCACGACCATTAAGTTTAATGGGTCGCATAGTATGCAAAATCATATCATCGAGATGACTAACATTGCAGCAAGACTTCGGACCTTGGGGATGAAAGTGGATGAATCCTTCTTGGTTCAGTTTATTCTGAACTCGTTGCCTCTTGAGTATGGACCTTTCCAAATTAACTATAACACTATTAAGGATAAGTGGAATGTTAGTGAATTGTCCAGTATGCTTACTCGGGAGGAGTCACGACTTAAGAAACAAGGGAGTCATTCAATTAACCTCATGGGTCAAGGAGCTGGTAAAGGACTTAAAGTGAAGGCCAACAAGTTCAAGAAGAAGAAAGCACTTGCTAAAGCTCAACAGGATGCTAACAAGGAACGTAAGGCAGATACGTGTCGTTTCTGTCACAAGGAAGGACACTATCAGAAAGATTGCCCGAAACGTAAAGCTTGGTTCGAAAAGAAAGGTACAATTAGTGCTTTTGTATGTTTCGAATCAAATTTAGTAGAAGTTCCTAATAATACTTGGTGGCTTGATTCGGGTGCAACTGCTCATGTATCTACTACGTTGCATGGATTCCTTACGATCCAAACCACAAATCCAAATAAGGATTTCTTGTTCATGAGAAATCGTATGAAGGCTCCAATTGAAGGCATAAGGACTTATCGTTTGATCATGGAGACTGGACGTCACCTTGATCTATTAGAGACTCTTTATGTACCTTCAGTTTCTAGGAATTTGATTTCTCTTTCAAGACTTGATGTTTCTGGATTTGATTTTAAGTTTGGAAATAGATGTTTCAATTTATATAAAAATGCTATTTTTTATGGTTCTGGTTTTCTTAGTGATGGTTTATATAAATTGAAACTCGATATTGGTTTTTCTGAATCCCTTCTTAATGTTCAACATAATGTTGGAATTAAACGTAGTTCACTAGATGAAAGTTCCGCTTACTTGTGGCACAGACGTTTGGGTCATATATCCAAAGAAAGGTTAGAGAGATTAGTAAAGAATGAGATTCTTCCGAATCTAAATTTTAGTGATATTACTATATGTTTGGATTGCATTAAGGGAAAGCAAACCAAGCATAGTAAGAAAGGTGCCACAAGAAGCACCCAGCTTCTTGAAATTATACACACCGATATTTGTGGACCCTTTGATGTTCCATCTTTTGGTGGAGAAAAATATTTTATCACCTTTATCGATGATTTTTCACGTTATGGATACATCTATTTGTTGAAAGAAAAATCTCAAGCAGCAGATGCTCTCAAGGTGTTTGTTAATGAGGTTGAAAGGCAATTAGATAAAAAGGTGAAAATTATTAGGTCGGATAGAGGTGGTGAATATTATGGAAAATATAATGAGTCAGGACAATGTCCAGGTCCATTTGCAAAGTTCCTCGAGGAACGTGGCATATGTGCACAATATACTATGCCAGGAACACCTCAACAAAATGGTGTTGCAGAAAGGCGTAATCGAACACTTATGGACATGGTTAGGAGCATGATAAGTAATTCCTCATTACCCAAATTATTGTGGATGTATGCTCTTAAAACCGCTGTATATTTATTAAATAGGGTTCCTAGTAAGGCAGTTCCAAAGACCCCTTTTGAACTGTGGACAGGAAGAAAACCTAGTTTAAGGCACCTACATGTTTGGGGTTGCCCAGCGGAAGCTAGAGTCTATAATCCACAAGAAAAGAAATTAGATTCTCGAACAATAAGTGGTTACTTTATTGGTTACCCAGAGAAATCTAAAGGGTATGTGTTTTACTGTCCAAACCATAGTTCAAGAATTGTTGAAACCGGTAATGCAAGATTCATTGAGAATGGTGAAGTTAGTGGGAGTATTGAAAAGCAGAGTGTGGAAATTAAAGAGGTAAGGGTCAATATTCTATTACCTAGAAATATGCCTACTTCCACACAAATACCAAATATTGTTCCAGTTGTTGAAGGACACTTTGACAACGCCGAGCAACATTTGGGTGAAACACTTCATGAAGAAACTAACTCACAAATATCTGACACAAATAAACCACAAGAAATGCCATTAAGAAAATCTCAAAGAGTTAGAAAATCGGCTATTTTGGATGATTACGTGGTTTATTTGCAAGAGTCGGATTTTGATATTGGTCTTAATAAGGATCCGGTTTCATTTTCACAAGCCATAGAAAGTAATGGGTCTGACAAATGGATTGATGCCATGAAGGAAGAGTTAAAATCCATGGAATACAATAAAGTCCGGGATCTCGTTGAATTGCCTGAAAGTTCTAAAAGAATCGGGTGTAGATGGGTCTTTAAGACCAAACGTGATTCAAATGGCAATATTGAGAGATATAAAGCCAGACTTGTTGCCAAGGGTTATACTCAGAAAGGAGGCATTGATTATAAAGAGACCTTTTCACCGGTCTCAAAGAAAGACTCGTTAAGAATTATTATGGCTTTGGTGGCTCATTATGATTTGGAGTTACACCAAATGGATGTGAAAACTGCCTTTCTTAATGGAGATCTCGAGGAGGAAGTGTATATGGACCAACCAGAGGGTTTCGAAACTAAAGGGAAAGGTCAAATGGTGTGTAAACTGAAAAAGTCAATATATGGACTTAAACAAGCCTCACGACAATGGTATATAAAGTTCAATGATACCATAACATCTTTTGGATTTGTGGAAAATACCGTTGATCGGTGTATATACCAAAAGATCAGTGGGAGCAAGTTTATATTTTTAGTCCTATATGTTGATGATATTCTACTTGCTGCTAATGACCTAGGTATATTGCGTGAGACTAAAGATTTTCTCTCTAAGAATTTTGAAATGAAAGATATGGGTGAGGCATCCTATGTGATAGGAATAGAAATATTCCGTGATAGATCACAAGGATTATTGGGATTGTCTCAGAAAGGCTATATCGAAAGAATTCTTGAGAGATTTAACATGAACAATTGTTCAGCAAGAATTGTTCCAATTCAAAAAGGGGACAAATTTAGTCTCATGCAATGTCCTAAGAATGATGTAGAGCGAAAAGAAATGGAATCAATTCCTTACTCTTCTATTGTTGGCAGTCTGATGTATGCTCAGACTTGCACAAGACCGGATATTAGCTTTGCGGTCGGAATGTTAGGAAGATATCAGAGTAACCCAGGAATTGATCACTGGAAAGCTGCAAAGAAAGTTTTGAGGTACCTGAAAGGAACGAAGGATTACATGCTCATGTATAGGAGATCCAAGCATTTGGAAGTTGTTGGATACTCGGATTCAGATTTCGTTGGATGTATTGACACTAGAAAATCCACGTTTGGTTATTTGTTCCAATTAGCTGAAGGCGCAATATCGTGAAAAAGTGCCAAACAGTCTGTCATTGCTACATCCACGATGGAAGCAGAATTAGTGGCATGTTTTGAGGCCACAATTCATGCATTATGGTTGCGAAACTTTATTTCAGGACTTGGTGTTGTCGACACCATTACCAAGCCGCTGAAAATTTATTGTGATAATTCTGCAGCAGTATTCTTCTCCAAGAACGATAAGTACTCCAAATGTGCCAAACATATGGAACTAAAGTACTTTACCGTCAAGGAGGAAGTTCAAAAACAAAGAGTGTCACTTGAGCATATTAGAACTGATCTAATGGTTGCAGATCCGTTAACGAAAGGTTTACAACCAAAGATATTTAAAGAACATGTACATAGAATGGGTCTTGGCTGTATTTATGATTGATGTATTTATGATGTTTTGACACTCTGAGCTCATTTATATGTTTCTGATATACATTAGTGATTTTCTGTTTCTCATAATGGTGTGCACATTATTGTTTTGAGATATTACGAGATAAGTCTCAAGGAGACATTATTGTGGACCATAAAAATTTTATAGCTTATGAACCTGATACGGTAAATTACTAATGTTGTAGTATATGGAAGGGAGTATGTAGACAAATTATGTATAACCGCCATAACTCACATTTACTAGTTTATCGTATTATGGTATTTATGATGGACATTATAGAAGAGATTTGTTTATGCGCAACTAATGTTCCTATATTAAATATTAATATTATGTGATTATTGGGCCAAGTGGGAGAATGTAAGTTATTCTTATAAATAATGTGGCCCAATAAGTTAAGGCCCATAATTAATATTTAATTAATGAATAAATCTCATCCGTCCGATTGGTTACTTGATGGACGTACCAGATTAAATGAAAGTCTCTATAAATTGGTCCTCTCCCCACCCATTAGGGTTATTGCTTTTTCCTCTCTTCCATCCCTAAAGTCGGCGGTAACGAAAGTTAGGGCAAGGGGCGAGAAACCGATTTATCAATTAACGCTTCCGCTTAAAGATAATGGATCCCGCTTCAGGTATGTTTTCAATTACGATTATATGTAAGATTATCATGTTCAAGATCCTGGTGTGAATTATATTTATGCTTACATGGAAAACTTACCACCTTAATTACTCCTACTTTAATTTCCTTTGTTAGGCATGCACGTTTGCAGGGCCGGAGCTAGGCATGCAGAAGGGGTTCAGCCAAATCCCCTTTGTTGAAAAATACAAAAATATATATATATATATATATATATATATATATATATATATATATATATATATATATATATATATATTAGATAGTGAATAACCTTAATTTTTTCGCATGCACGTTGGATGCTTGAATGACAAGAAAAAGGTCCCAAGTCCTAGGTACAGAATTCATTCTAGTGTTTGGATTCGAATCGTTATGGCCAATTGGGCTACAAAATATTTTTTTTTACTAAACTCAGAAATAGTTTTCATGCTTTAAAGAACGAGGGCATTGAAGTATGAAGAGATAAATATTAGAGTATTTAATTAGAACCAGGGGAAGAACAAGGATTTTGAGTTTATTGGTTCTTGATTTTGAGTTTGCCAGAAAAGGTAACTTATAGTGTTCCAGATGAGTTATCTATACATATTAAGTGGATATTTTAATACAAATACAAATTCTGGATCAAAGTTACTGGTTGAACAGTAGCTCCGCCCCTCTTTGGAACTATATAATGATATAGTTCCAGTACGCAATATTTAGAACTATACATACTCTCTTCGTTCTAATCTATGTGATAGTGTTTGAGGAGGCAAAAGAAAGAAAGGATTTTGAAATTTGTAGTTTAAAATAACTCCAACAAATTTTTAAGGCTATATATCATCTTATTAAGGGTAAGATGTGAGGTTTAGAATTAAAATCTTACAAATACAAAAATGTCATTTTCTTGAACTCGCCAAAAAGATAAGAGTATCATATAGATTGAGACGACAGAGGAAGTATAAAATATCATTAATTAAAATTTCAATAATTAAATACATTTGTAGTGTTTCACAAGTAGTCCAAGAAAAAAGCGTAACAGAAAAGTACGGCTATCAGCACAAAGCTTTCTGGGAAATGACGTTGCCCGATATGTAACTCCATTTATCATAGCCAAAACAAATAAAAAGAAAAGTAAATGTAATCAGATTCATTTATCAAAGTGGTGAATTTTATTATATGGTCTTAATTGGTTGGCTGATGATTAATTCCATGTTGTTTCCTTGAATAACGGCGTATGAAGAGAAACAAAAAGAGAAGTGTCTTATCATTTGATCTTCAGATTTTAGTAATTGAATAATAGCATCCTCAAACAAGTACAGAATGTGTGCGTACGAACTTCAGAATCCACGAAACTAGCCATGTGCTTATCCTCCCCACCGTCAACCAAAATCGCCAAGTTTATTCAAAAGTCTACTCTTAGAAATTCCTTGGGAATTATTGATTAATGCGGAGCTAACTACAGCGCAAAGCCGTACTCTTTCTATCACAACTTGTTGCCTCTTAATAAATCTAAATCATTCAGATATTTTATCTAGTTTTAGAGCCCGTTTGGATTAGCTAATTTGAATTAACTGATAAGTATTAGGTGCTGAAAGGTACTTTTAAGTGCTGCAATTGATCTAATAAATAAGCAGTTATATGTGGATACAAGTGCTGAGATTAATAATAAGTTGCTGCAATATTTGATAAACAAGTGCTGGTAAGCTCTTTTTATGTTAAAATGACTTAAATAACCTTAGAATTGTTTACACTTATTATAAATGCGTAATTTCTTCCCGAGATAAAAATCAAATTTTGTGATATGAGCTTCAAACCCTCGAAATTTCATATTTCCGCCCAGCGATTTCTGCTTCTGCGATATGGGACCACACTTGCGGTCCCGCTTCTGCGGTTGGGGACTAGCACTTGCGAGATCTCATTAAACGAGCAGAAACCGCACCTGCGATCCTTTCTTCGCAGATGCGGTCCGCTTCTGCGGTCCTATAACCGCATATGTGGTCACTGGCCATCAGTGCCCAAATCGCACCTGCGACATACTTCCTCGCATCTGCGGGCCACACCTGCGGGCTCCTCACTGCAGGTGTGGAAATACTAGAAGCAGCAACTTCATAAATAGCCTAAGTTCAATTTTTTTTCTGTTAAGCATCCGAAATTCACCCGAGGCCCCTAGGATCTCAATCAAAAATACCTACCAATCCTAAAATATCACACGAACTTAGTCCAATCCCAAAATCACATCAAACAATGCTAAAATCACAATTCACCCTCCAATCTAAGCCTAATGAACTTGAAATCTTAAGAATTCTACATTTGATGAGAAAACCAACCAAACTAAGTCTGATTGACCCCAAAATTTGCCACAAGTCTCATTCAACACTACGGAGCTATTCCAACTTTCGAGATCGGACTCCGATTCCGATATCAAAATCTCACCATCGATCCAGAAACTTCAAAAATTTAACTTCGGCATTTCAAACCTAAATAAGCTATGAACCTCTAAAACACAATCTGAACACGCCCCTAAGCCTGGAATCGCTCAACGGAGCTAACGGAATCGATAGAATCCCATTCCGAGACTGTCTTCACACTATTTCGACTACAGTCAAAATTCTAAAGTTTAAGCTTTCATAGGGACTAAGTGTACCAAGATACTCTAAAAATCAAAATGAATCCTCCCGAAAACTCACAATAGCAGAAACAAATATGGGGAGAGTATTTAATAGGGGATCAGGGCGTTAATTCATAAAATAACCGGCCCGGTCGTTACACTTAGGTTATTTTTCTGAGTCATAAAGATGAAGCTCTAAGGAAGTTTGAAGTCTTCTGTAAGAAGGTTCAACGTGAAAGGGATACGACATCTCTACTATCAGAAGTGACCACGGAGGAGAGTTCGAGAGCAGAGCATTTGAAAACTTCTGCAACGATCAAAGAATATGTCACAACTTCTCTTTACCAAGATCACCTCAACAGAATGGGGTGGTCGAACATAAAAGAAGAACTTTGCAGGATATGAAAAGAACCGTGATTGTTGAAAACTCTCCACCTCACCACTTCTGGGTAGAAGTTGTAAGTACAACTTGTCATATTACGAATGTTTGATTCGATCCATTCTTAAAAAGACTCCATATGAGCTATGGAAAGGTAAGAAACCCAACATCAGTTACTTCTACCCATTTGGATGCAAATGCTTCATTGACAATAATGGAAAAAGATAACTTGGGTAAGTTTGATCCAAAAAGCGACGAAGGTATTTTTCTTGGATATTCTCCCTCAAGTAGAACATATACAATTTACAATAAAAAACTTTATGCATTGAAGAATCCATTCATGTTATTTTTGTAAATACTAACCCTCGCTCAAGGAACTAAAAACTTCCTGGAGATGAGGAAATCTCTATTGTCCCAAAGTCTGTTGTTACAGGAAAGACAGTCACGATCAGTTGACCAGTCAGCAGAAGTCAACTAGGGAGCATATTGAAATCCAGGAATCATCTTCTGCTAAACATTCAACCACTGTAGAAAAGGATCCAATCACAAATGTTCCAAATGAATGAAAAAGTGAACTTGGATATCCCCACAAGTTCATCATTGGAAATACACAAGAAGGTATCACTACCAGAAGATCTGAAAAGCTCAATTCTCACATGGCCTTAATATCACAACTTGAGCCAAAGAAGTTTAATGAAGCCCTTAAAGACGACTACTTGATCAAAGTTATAAAAGATGAACTTGATCAATTAGAAAGAAATTAAGTGTGGGATTTGGTTCTAAAACCATCAAATACTTCCATTGTAGGAACTAAATAAGTTTTCAGAAATAAGTTGAATGAGTCTGGTCACGTCGTTCACAACAAAGCAAGGCTAGTTGCTCAAGGTTATTCTCAGCAAGAGGGATTCAACTACGATGAAACATTTGCACCTGTAGCAAGATTAGAATCTATTCGAGTACTACTTGCTTTTTCTGCTCATAAAGGATTCAAACTATTTCAAATGGATGTAAAAAGTGCCTTCTTAAATGGATACATCTCTGAAGAAGTATACGAGAAATAACCTCCTGGCTTTGTAAGTGACATGTTCTCAAACCATGTATTCAAGCCGTCTAAATCTCTATACGGACTCAAACAAGCCCCTCGAGCCTGGTATGAAAGACTAAGTTCCTTCCTTCTAAATCAAGGTTTCAAACGAGGTAATATTGACACAACCTTGTTTATTAAGCACTCAAATTCAGGTAATCTTATTACTCAAATATATGTTGACGATATTATTTTTGGAAGCCCTAACTCTGTATTATGTGAAGAATTTTCGCATATTATCAAAGGAGAATTTGAAATGAGCATGATGAGAGAGCTAACATTCTTTCTTGGATTGCATATCAAACAATCTCCAAAAGGGATTTTTATTAGCCAAACCAAGTACACCAAGGAACTTATAAAGAAGTTTGCTATGGAGAATGCAAAGTCCATTGAAACTCCAATGAGTCCAACAACTACGCTTGAAGAAGACAATAATAGAAAAGCATGGCTGAAATAATTTATAGAGAAATGATTGAATCTTTATTATATCTCTCTGCTAGTCGACCATATATAATGTTCAGTGTTTGTAAGTGTGCAAGGCTTCAGTCGGCTCCAAAAGAATCTGATATTACTACAGTTAAACACATTATTAGATATCTCATTGGGACAGCTGAATTAGGATTATGGTATGCTCATTCAAACAATTTTG
Source organism: Nicotiana noctiflora (assembly GCA_032618575.1). Taxonomy (NCBI): domain Eukaryota; kingdom Viridiplantae; phylum Streptophyta; class Magnoliopsida; order Solanales; family Solanaceae; genus Nicotiana; species Nicotiana noctiflora. The sequence continues at coordinate 472,614 of JASVEL010014179.1, read as the reverse complement.
TTTTAAAAGACTTTTCAGATGCAGATTTTACAGGTGATAGGATTGACAGGAAAAGTACTAGTGGCATATGCCAATTGTTTGAAAATGCTCTAATTTCCTGGCATAGCAAGAAATAAAATTGTGTTGTCTTGTCAACTACTGAAGCAGAATATTTAGCTGTTAGAAGTTTCTATACACAAGTTATTTGGATCTTGTATCAACTTCTCGCTTATGATTTATCCCTTATCTCTACTCCTATATTCTATGAAAATATAAGTATTATATATTTGTAAAAAAAAATTACATCACTCTAGGGAAAAACATATAAAAATTAAGCATCATTTTATTCATAATCATGTTGCAAAAGGTGATACCGTGTTAGAATTCTTTAGTGTCGAGTCTCAACTTGTTGATATTTTTACAAAATCTCTTTTGGAAGAAAGATTTTGTCTACTGCGTAGAAAGATTGCTATTATGTCTATTATGCAAAAAAACTTTTGTATCTTTATAAAATACTTTACCTCTTTTTTTTTTAATTGATGAGTGTATTAATTTGATGTAAGTGTCATTATTACACTTTTATTTATGAACCTGACCTTTCCTTTAACCGATGCAACCCTTCAACCTTCCAAAAGCCTAAATAAGTACCCCCTTACTTTATCATTATTCATCACTTCTCAGAAAATTCATCTACCTTGAAGAAACCGTCGACCTTGAATCATCCCTTGATTCAGACTTCCTCAAAATTGATAATGAAAGCAGTGAATCATTGAAGGATCTTCCTATTAGCCAGAAAAAGGCAGGAAAATGGCCTATGGAGAAAACCCCCAAAAAGGCTAAATGCAAGAAAGGAAAAGTGAAAAGCACATATTTTGGGCCAGAGGACAAATTGAACTTCTATGAACTAAGTGAGAAATCAATGTTTGAGTCTTATAAGTCTAAATTTCTGGCTTATAGAGGATCTGTAAGTCTCTCTCTTATGAAAAAATTGTTGTGATTGTTATTTTTGACTTTCAACGTCTTTCTCCTTTATTTGATACTGTTGGAAGTTCTGTGTATGAAGAGCATATGATCATGTTTTATGCAAATCTGTTTGTTAATGACAAAGATGACTTGGAGTCAATGATTTTAGGCACTTGGATTGTTCTTGATTCCTATCAACTTGAGCAGATTTTTTGCTAAGTTTCATGGTTATGATGTTTTTATGCAAAATTCCTAGCCTAAAGACTTTGAAGTTTTCTTAGAAGAGGCAAAGGCTTTTATGTCTGAAACCCCTTCTGACATTGGCCCAACAAAGCTCAAGTTTCAACACCACATTTTAGCCCATATGATAGCTACCATTTTACTTCTTCGAACTGGGTCCCTCAGCACTTTGACTACTAGAGATATCTTTGTTCTTTACTATCTTGTGAACAATAAAAGGCTTTACTGGTTTGTATGGATTCTGCAGTATATGCTTAAAAGTATCAGGGATGTATCCGCTTCTGTTGCTTGTTTACCTTATGGTTTGCTCATCTGACATATTCTTGAAGTCATGAAGGTTGACTTCCACATTACTAGTACCTAGCCTTTGCTATGATGGGTTACACCTTAAGTGACTATGGATGGGTCAAGCGTGCCAATGTTGAAAGTGCTCCAATGAAAGTCGAAGCACCTACTGAACCAACAGAGCCTCAGTCAACTACCACTAACACCTACGGCAAATTCGGCAAAGTCTAGATGGGGTAAAAATCTTGCTCATTGCAATGAAAGAGCAAGTGGACAAGATCAAGGAAGTCACCAAAGAAACAAGTACAGATATGGCTAAGCTCAGGATGGAAATGGGAGCCACGAGGAGGCAAAGGATCAGGGCATTCAACTTCATGACAGAAAAGATGGACAAAATTACCAAAGAAATTAAAACCTCTTATGACTCTTTCTGCACCAAAGTGATCAATACCCTGAAATACTTTCTAGGGAGGAACTAAGGCAGTGTGTATGTGTTTAAAACATATTTTTGTCGTTGCTTGTTTTTATTTTGTGAACTACTTTTGTGTTGGTATGTAAGAACCATCACTATGTGCCTTCGTTGAAGGCATAACCTCGACTACCCTAATTACTTTGGTTATTATCTATATTATTCTGTTTGTTCAGACCGCACTTGTTTTTCATATTTTTCATTGATGTCAAAGGGGGAGAAACATGATTGAGTAACAGCTTGTTTAGATGGTTGTTCGTCGTTGTATTGTATTGTTATCCCAAAATAATGTTTGTTTTGATTGTTTCATTAAAATTGATTGTATTATATTATTAAATCCATTATTTCGGAACAATGAAAAGTCCCCTTTTTTGAAACAACAGATTTAGTATGGTGGGATCGTTTCTTACTTTTCTTTCCAATTATGCCCCAACTTATTATTTCACAATTCTATTTTACCCTTTACTTTTTTTTCTATTTTAACTCCAAATCTTCAACTTCTAACCTACTTAGTTTTTTTTTTCCAGTACTTCTGCAGCCAATGTTAAAGGTGTTTTGCCGCCTTCTATTTTATTTTTTCTCCTAATTTGCTTTTAACTCAATTCTAATTAGTTATGCTCCTTTGTTTTGCCTTCATCTCTTCTGCTTTCTTGAGGTGTTTTGCCTTCTTCTGTTTTATTTTAAAAAAATATTTTATACCTAATTTTTGACAAATACAATATTTAAATAATTGAGGGTATTTTAATAAACTTATCAGTTACAGTACAGTACGATACAGACAAATCAAACAGCAAAATATTATTTAACAATGACAAACAATACAGTCTATTCAAACATTGTATCCATAAGATGATACGGTACAATATGATACACTATAATACAGTACATTATAAAATAACGGGGAACAATAATCCAAACAGACTGTAAAACAGAGCAATAACTTGGAGGGGGAGGGGGGACAGTGATGAGTAAACTAAAGTAATAACTCAGAGGGAGCAGACATCTTAACCGATGAATGGGAAGTATACTATGTTTATTCTTTTTGATTGTCATCATAAAAAAAGGATATTGTTACACCTATGTTTCAATGATGACATAGTGCAAATCTAACTATATTTATTTAATTGTAGGAAATTAGGAGGCAGCACTACTTCAATGGAAGTCCTTTTGATAATGATATCAGAAAGGAAACGAGATCAAAGGCAACACGAATGCTACTAAATCAAAGGAAGTCAAAGTCATCAAAAAGCAAACAAAATCAAGTCCAGGCGTTAAAGGAAGACGGTACAAGGCTAAATCAAAGGACGTCGAGGCTATCAAAAAGGAAACATATCAAGTGCAGCCGCTAAAGGAAATTAGGCCCTACTTCAAGGTCTAATTAGAATTTGGAGATATTGAAGATTGATCAATCAAATCAAGCCACAAATCACTCTCTTTATATGGATATGAAAGGGAAGGACGTAAATAAATCTTTCCCATCTCTTGTGCAGGATTCGGATGCACCCCTTGGGTCAAATCTCTTAGAGCATTCCCTCAATCAAAGACCAATCTGCAACGGATACTCAAATCTCTATTATAAGAAGACTGTCAAACTCAAGAAGACAATTACGCCATTACATCATTTGTTTCTAAGCTTTTCTAGTTCTTAGTACAAATCATGTATTCTTGAGTCTACAAGTGTCACAAAAGATAGGAAGAGTTAGAAAACAAAAAGTAAGTTGTGTCAACATTGGAAAGAATTATTGTTGTTGTATAACGTTGGTGGTGAACGAACTAAAACCATCATTGTTGTAAACATTTGTCAAAGATCTAAAAGAACCTTATGATCCAAGGGAACTAAATGTAGGTACCATGTTGGTACTGAACCAATATAAAAACTTATGTGTCTTCTTTATCCTTTTGCTTATTTAGTTTATCTCTACATAAATCAATCACTGCACAAAGTCTAGTTGACTAAACTCATACTTAGTCAACTAAAATTTTTAATCAGTTACAATTCACCCTCTCTTATACTTTCATAATTATGTAAATAAAAATTGTGTTTTTTTGTCCCTTGCAACATTGATACGACAATATTGTAGACAACATATACATACAAAGATGGAAGAAGCAATGGCGGAAGTGGAAGAAAAGCTACATACTTTGAAAATGGGGTAGTACATTTATAAAGGGAAGGATATTTTTGGGATTATATAAATATATAAGGGATAAGAAGGTAATTCAGTGGTCAAACAAAAATACGTAGCTTTTAAGCCAAAAAAATATGTTAAATCCCAAATATAATAATAGTATACAGTTTCTTGAGCTAAAAGAGTTTCACAAATTTGTTTTCTCTTTCGAGAATTATCTTTGGGTGGGCATATACTAAATTATCTATTTGAACCTCATAAATCAAAAATAACATAAAAACTCACTAAATATATTTGTTCATCTTCGCAAGTTCGGTTGCTATTAATCATTTCGAGCCCAACACTTTTATTCTTGAAAATTTTACCACACCTATAGAATAAGTTAGTACCCTATTTATAACATATAAATACCTTTTTAAGATTTTACATAATATAATAACCTTTTTTATTTTGTAGCAAAAAATTTAAATTTAATAATTTCCTATACTTAAGCCTTATTAGATGGTACAAAATATTTTTCTCTCACCAATTTATGGTATAACTCCCATTTTTTTGTGAAATGACGCCGCTTAATACAACTTAATACATCTAAATACTGATTCACCTTCCCTTGATTTGCGCTGAAACGTTATTTTTTTTCCCGCTTAATACAGCTTAATACACCTAAATACAGATCATAATTTACAGGAATCCCTGTTTGTGCGGCGTCATTTCATGTTGTATTATTGAATACAATTCGTTTAATACACTATATACATCATAAAATAACGTAAAACATATCTATATCACGTAATATAGGAAAGGATTTCTATTTATTGCTAATTAGGTCTTAATGAATGCCTTTTGTGAAAAATTCTCTTTATTCTTTAATTTTTGTTTTGTTACTCAAATGCGAATTTAGGGGTTCACCCGAACTCCCTTCATCGAAAAATTATATTGTATGTATATGGCAAAATTTATTATTTACCTCTATATATATCATGTTTTGAATCTCCTTGATATAACCCAAAAGCATAGCTTAGTGGCCAAGGTAGTTCGAAACTATTGTAAGGTTATTGGTTCAATTTCCACTGGTATCAAGGTTATTCAAACTTTGGAGATACACTTGCAATGCATGTGCAGATAAACTATACACACACACACACACACACACACACACATATATATATATATATATATATATATATATATATATATATATATATATATATATATATATATATATATATATATATATATATATATATATATATATATATATATTATTACTAGAGATTACTGTGAAATTTTCAAAATTTTATATTACTAGAGATTACTGTGAAATTTTCAAATTTTTTTTCAGATTTTTGACTATAAGTTGTAACATCCTACTCAGTACTCCCTCTTTCTCGTGATGTCTTTATATGTTAATGTCATAATGTGCTTCTTTCCCCAAATTTTACCTTTTTTTTTTTTTATCCTTTTCAATATCTTACCCTTTAGTTTATGTTCTTAACAGCAAGTTCTTTAACCCCACCCCGGATAAGGCGATAACCAAGTCCTTCAATTCTGGACGAATATATGCCTCTTCTATTCCTAGGAATTTACAGGTTAATCCATCTTTGTTATTAAGAAACTAAGGGTCTAACCATTTACTGAGGATAAGATTTAAATAAATATACATCACATAAAGACTAAAAACTCATATGGATTTAGAATTAACAATAAACAGTAATTTACATATAGGGGAAAGAAAAACATAAGACACTTACATATTAAAGACTGAGAGAGAGGTTTCCCTTTCGGGAACCCCCGACTGACTGGTTCTGAAACTTGAAAACTTTACAAAGTGTTTAGGAGTCTATGGCATAAACTTAAGAGGAGCGTTCTGGTTTTTGGAAAATTTGGTTTTGCATGGAGGATAGAGAGTGTTTTTGGTTTTTTCGATTTTTTCTGTGTGTCTCCTCGGAATGAAATAAGAGGGTTTTTATAGGTGAGAGAGGTCTTGGATGAATGGCCAAGATTTGACCGACACTTTAACACTTGGACGCTTAAGATTTTGCCGACACTTTGGTGGTGTCTTATCAAATAATGCATCCCGGGTGCTCATTGGGCCCCATCGTCACATGCATTATTGATTATAACCATTACTTTTATCAGGCTTTATTTGACACAACATAAAGTAAAGACGCGTGCTTATCAGTTTTTCTTTCCGTTTGGAAAGTAGTGATAAAGTAAGCACTCACATGACATTAGTGGGCATACCCACATGACTCGACCTACAACTAATAGCTAAGTGTTTATCGTCTTGTTAAGTGTCCAGGTTATGGAGGGCAATTGAGTCAAAACTCATGCCTGAATCATATCCTTCGTTGGGATCTTGTGCATCCTGGTAGTTTTCGTCTTCAGGGACACTTGATTCTTCTGATTCTTGTTGTCTTTGTCTTGAAGTTTCTTGTTCTAAATCTGGTATAATATTGTCTAAATTAATTACTGGCGGACTATCCATATGTTTATCCTGCTCTGTCTCTGTGATCATCTTTTCAATAGTTCTTTTAACTATTTCTTCTATTGTCTTCTTTGTCTTTTTGTTCTTAGCTAAAGTAGCCTTCTTCTTTGATGATTCTCCCATGGTAAAAGTCTTTGAGAGACGTCTTCTCGGAGGTGTTGCTAGTTCTGTTTCACTTTTTGGCAAAGTGACAGCCATTAACGGATTTGATAAGTCTTTACCGCTACCGTTTGAACCGGACTAGTTGTATCTTTACCCGATACAGTAGGTCTATTGACATTTAGAGAGAAATGCCCACTCTTCTCATCCATTTTGGCTTGAGATGGAGAACTCGTGTCTGGTCCTGTGTCTAGCTGCTTTCCTTTCTTAATCAGTTCTATGAGTTGGTCTTTTTCTTGTCTTAAGACTTCACATTTAGCATTTAGTCTCTTGAAGCCTTCAGTCATGGATTCGCAATGGTCGCAGAAAATAATTTTGTCTGTGTCTTTTTGGATCTTATACTGTGGAATTTTGTCTGGGCTTTGTTTGAGGGCTGGTGAGATAAAATAATTTGGGCCTAGGTATCCTCGTGCATAGTCTAAGGCTTCAGTAAAATCATTAAAACCTTTAAAAAGAGGATTTTTTACTCCATTTATTGAGTCTATTACTTCTTGCCATGTCTGAAAAACACCATTTATTTTTCCATGTATAACTACATAAAATTTAAACTTTTTCTCTGTATTTTTCTCAGTAAAATATTGTCCTAGGGCATTTAAAGTAGCTAAAAAATATTTAAGGTCTTTTTTGGTATAAGCTATCCACAAATTATCCATTAAACATCTTTGTGGTCTATCTATTCTACAGTCTGGCATTTCTTTAAATGATAGATTACTCTTAGGATAACATATTAAATTATGTTTTCCAAATTGTATTCTTTCTAATGTTTCTACTGAAGTCTGTGGTTTAAAACGTACATTACCTAATAATGTCTGTGCGTATGAGTCTGAGGCAGAGGTTGAACTTTTGCCTTTGTCTGTCTGAGTTATCATTCTCTGAGTCTGAAGAGATTGTCTGGAGTCTACTATTGGTCTTAATGTTGGTCTCATGCTGTAAATATAGACAGTGGTTAAGCCATTTGTAGATTGAGTCTACTTAGTTGATCTGCTAAATTATTATCTTTTCCTTTAATATATTCAAATATTACATTAGGATATACAGAGATAGTGTCTATAAAAGTTAGCCATCTTCTTTTACTACTATTCTTTTGATCTATTTTTTGATGAAACTTTACTATAGCCTCACAGTCTGTTCTTACTATTATTTCATTTTTATTTAGAATATATAATTTAAAACTATTTAATCCATATATTATGGCTAATACTTCTGCGTCTATACTACTCATATTTCCTTTTTCTTTGTACTTACCACTTTGGTATGCACAAATTTTTTCTTCCTTTTTAGAACTATATTTATTTGTTCTTGCCTTTAATACTGCTCCCCATCCTTGGAGGCTTCCGTCTGTTTCTATAATTAAATAGTCTGATTCTAAAGGTATTTTTAAATCTGGAATATTTTTTACTTTTTCTTTTATTTGTTTTACTAAATTAATATCTTCAGTATTAAAATGCTTCTGACCTTTGCTTCCTGTTTTAGCATATAAAGGTCCTGCTATTTTTCCTAAATCTTTAATAAAATTTCTTGCATAATTTACTAATCCTAGAAATTTTTGTAAGTCTTTAGTCTTATCTAATTTATCTGGCATGTCTAATACCTTTTTAGCTATATGTGGCTGTAAATTTACCTTTCCATCTCCTATAGTTACTCCTAAGAAGTTTATATAGTTCTTACATAATTACATCTTCTTTTTACTAATTATTATGCCATTTTTAATAAATAACCTAAATACTATCTGTAGATGTCCTAAGTGTTCTTGTAAGTTTTTACTAAATACTAAAATGTCATCTACATATACTAATACAAATCTTTTGTATTCTCCAAAAATTTCGTCCATTTTTCTTTGAAATATTGGAGGGGCTGTTTTTAATCCAAATGGCATAGCTAACTATTCGAAATGTCCTTCGGGACAAGTAAATGCGGTCCATTCTATACTCTCTGGATGCATTTTTACTTGCCAATATCCTGATTTACAATCAAACTTACTAAATATTTTCTTTCCTTGTATTCTATTTAATAATTCACTTTTGTCTGGTAATTTGTAAGCATCTGTTCTTGTATTATCATTAAGTCTTTTGTAATTTATTACCATTCTAGCTTTACCCCTAATTATTTCACTATGGTTTCTAACCATAAATGCTGCTGATCTATGTCTACATGTAGATCTTTGTATGACTCCTAAGTCTAATAGTTCTTTAATCTGGGTTTGGAAATCTTTTAAATCTTAATTTGTTGCTTCTATAGCTGCTGTTTTAATTGTATATTCTGGATTTATTATATCTAATTTACACATAATTTTATTGGCTTCCCAATGAATTAATGGTTTTTCTCCTATTATTTCTAATTCATCTAATAATTTTATTACTTTATCTAAATCTTTAGGTCCTTTAATATTTCCTATAGTATTTAATCCTTTATTAAAATTATAAAAATTTGTTTCTGTATTTATTAGTGTATAATTTTTTCCTATTATTTCTTCATCTGAATTATAATCAGTTATTTCTTCTTCTTCATACATATCTTTACTACATTCTTGCTTATCTTTGCATGTCTCGCAACAAGACTGCTTATTTTTTAGCTTTGATTCATTATTATTAATTTTATATTTTCCTTTTGTTGGAAAATCTTCTGTTTGTACTGGGGTATAAGTAGATTGCTTAAAAAGATTATTCCATCTCTGGTTATTAGACATCCTCCTGTATCTTGAAAAATAAAATTTAATCCTATAACGAAATCTGAATCTATATTTAGGTCTCGAACTAATATTTTATGTACATTATATGAGGGATTATAAAATTTACTACATGTATTATGAAAACTAATTGTAGCCTTTTTAATATAGTTCTCATATATATTATATGTTCCGTCCATTTGCATTGCTGCAATTGGTTTCGGTAATTTACTTAGTAATTTTTCTTGTATCTCTGCGGGTATTATTCTTTGATTTATTAAACAGCTTGTACATCCTGGGTCTAGAAGAGCTAAAACTTCTATTTCAAAATTATTGATTTTTAATCTAGCTAAGATTTTTATAGTAGTTAATTTTTTATCTTCATTGCAAATTAAACCAGTATTTACAATATTTCTCATATTTATATAATTATCTTCTTCTTTATTAGCTAATGTGGCCTCTATGGAGGTTCCTATGTTTGGTATTATTTCTTTGGTCTGGCTAGATGTTCCTATAGTCTGGGTTGATGTTCCTATTTCTAATTCTTTAGTCTGTCTAATATATTCCGTATGTTTTTCTTTTTCTAAAAATCTTAATCTATGGTCTATTTCTTGGATTTTAGCCTCTATTATATCTAATCTCAAATTGATTATTTTATTTGGTTCCTCTTTTTGATATAGTCTTTCTATTTTAACCTCTAATTTTTCTTCTATGCAGGTTATACATCCTTCTAGGTAGCATATTCTACATTTAGCTCTCTTATTCTTACTAGGGTACCATTTACAAAAACTACAAGGAGTGCTATCTAATCCTTTCTGTCTTTCAAAATGTGATTGCATTTTTGTTTTGTATTCATATTATTGTATTGTAAATCTTCTAATTCTAATGGTGCTCTGAAGTCTGTTCCTATTTCATTAATAAATTCATCTTTTTCTGAGTCTGATGAATCTGATTTAGTTTCTTCAGCAACTTCTATACTTACTACTGAGTATATGCTTTCGTTATCTAACATATATTCATCTACATTTATAAGTGTTTCTTGAAATTCTTCTATTAATTGAGAATTTCTATTTCGTGTGTTATATCTTTTAGGACACGTATTCGCTAGGTGTTCTATACTACCGCATGTAAAGCATTCTAGTTTATTTTTATAATTTCTATCGTTCCTATATTTCCTTACATGTCTGTTTCTGTCTAGATATGGTTTTCTGGCTGCTGATTTTCTTAAATAGTATTTCTTTCGATATGGTCTTTGATTATATTGTCTATTTTGTCTGTTTCTATACCTTCTTATTTTATTATTAGGTCTTTTATCATAATGTTGAGTAGTATATATTACCGTCTTACAAAAATTCATTTCATTCTGTTTCAACTGTTTTTGTATTTGTATATTAGTACATTTTTCTGTAAGTATTTCCATTATATGTTGTACTCTCTGTCCTATCGACCATTTTGATGTTGGGTTTTGTATTACCCCTTCTCTTTTATACCATCGTTCTTCTATTTCTCTTCCTAAAGGTCCTGGTAGCTTATTAAACAATTTCTTCCCTATGTCTTCATCAAAAGTATTTCCACTTAGGGTACAATAATAAAAGAATTCTTTAAGAAATTCTTTGATATAGCACCAATTGGATATACTTAATTGTTCTAATTTTATTAAAGCATTTCTTTGTAAGATTATTGTTCCACTATTTGGATCTTCTCCTGTTAATAAACTATGCATTTTATTAGTGAAATTATATGGGTTAGCACCCATATCTATTAATGCTTGAAATTCATGTGAGAATTCGCTCTTATAAGCTTCCCATACTGCCTTAGCTGATTCTCCTAAGAATGTCTCCATATATCTATACATTGTTTCTGCGTCTGTTTCTGAGTAATTTTTAATAAAGTCTGCTACTACTATTCCTTTCCATATATCTATAGCCGAATTCCAAAGTTGCACATCTTGTGCTGCTATATTTAATATTTTTCCTTGATCACCCCCTGCTTGTAATCTAATAGGCTCTTCTATAGGCATTCTTTTTCCCATAGGTCTTGTGTTTTCTACCTTAACCTCTTCATCTGGGTTTGTTCTAAATACTCTTCTTCTAGGTACATTTCCTGTACTAGTGTCTATTGTATGTACTGGGGTTGTTCTTTGAAATGGAGTAGAGCTAGTAGCACTACTTGATTCCATTAGTTCTTTTTGACTTGCTATTGAAATAGTTTCTTCTAAGTTTTCTCTAAAACTATTTCTATATCCTAAATTATCTGTCCTTTCTTCACATTCTTTTAGATGGTTAATCATTTCTTCTATATTCATGTTTCTTTTAAGGCAATCTTTGCATCTGAATACATTATAGTTATTTTCTTCATATATTCTTTTAGCCTGTTCTATTATCTTATCTACTGCATATCCTTCATTTAATATTTCTATATTCATTTTTTCTGATTCTTCTTCTATCTCTGTTTCTTCATCTTCTTCGGTTTGTCTAGTATAATTGTATTCTGTAAATCTTATCGATGTTTCTCCTTTTCTATTTTTATACATTACATGTGATTCTGGCGTATATACTTTAGGCTTATTAAATTTTTCTAAATTCCATTCTAATCCTGCGTATTCTTCGGGATCTATTTTTATGGGTTTTATTAATTTTATTCCTTTATTTCCCATAAGTTCTACTACATCATTTATTTTTAATTTAAACTGAGTATTGCTATTGTCAGCCATTTTTCCTATAAATCCTATGCAAATTAATAAATTATTTCCTACATCCATTTCTTCATATCCTTTTGTCTGTATTCCTATTTTTATATAGGTTCCAAATTCTTGTAAGTTCATTAGAAAATCTGGACTAATATAAAATATTCCTCCATTGTTTGACATATCTACTTCTGTCAAACCAATTATTCCTTTTTTAAGTCTGTCCATCTATCATCGTATACCGTTATTAATGCTTTTGATCCTAAACTTTTTCTACCCATTCCTTTTATTCCTAATACTATTAATCCTAAATGCATCATTGTCATTTTTGTATTTCTAACTATTTTAAAGGATTCAGGGGTATATATATATATATATATATATATATATATATATATATATAATGGCACAGGGCGTCTATTCAATGGGCTAACTCTGTAGTTAAGTGTTGTGTTTGGTTTCCACTTTATTGCCTAATTGACCATGTATTCAGATGAAAGACAGGAGCAGCATATTTACCATTCAGTTCGAGCTAATTCAAGGCTATGCTATTCTTTGTCTTGGTGAAGACTAACCAACAACAATAACACAATAACCACCTAGTATAATCCCACTTAGTGAAGTCTGGAAAGGTTAGTGTGTACACAGACCTTACCCCTACCCTGAGGTAAAGAGGCTGTTTCCAAATAGACCCTCGACATCCTTCGTTCCAAGAACTTCTCACATTGCTCTTGGGGAGAGTCGAACTCACAACCTCTTGATTGGAAGTGGAGGTTGCTTACCATCAGAGTAACCCCTCTTGCATTAGTCCATCTTCATTTACATAATTTCAGTCAGAAGAATGGATTACAACATCAAAAGATCCACAATATCCTTCATACATATGTACTGGAGAGCCAAGCAATTATCATGTTTGTTTATTAACTAGGGAGTTTCAATTGAACGTGCCACAAACTATTATGTAGTTGTACAAGAAGAGTAGTATATCATAATGGCCAAAAAAATGGGGCCTGTTTCTTTCTTCAGTTCAACAGTTTGAGATGTATGGACATGCATACACTTCAAGAAACAGTGAGTTTTCCACAATCATAGTCAGCCATTCTGAGTGTAACTGCAATAGTGACTCCAGCCAAAAAACGTTCTCTTAAGAAACTGATTACCTTGCTACCACTCTCTTGTATGAAACCAGATAAATAAGCAGCACTGATGAATGTAAAACTCCTCCATCTCCTCCCTTTAGCATACTTCTCAAGTCCTTTTTTGATCTTATTAAATTCGTCCTCATCCTCGTCCTCATCTTTTTGTCCAACTCCTCTATCCTTTATCGGTTTCACCAAAGCTTCTCCGAGGCATTTTGCAATAACAACACTGTCTTCTAACGCAGAACATCCACCTTGACCAAGGTCTGGAGTCATGGGATGAAGTGCATCACCTACTACGCAAACGTTATTCCTCAAAATATTCCCCGTCAAAACATTCCACGGCATTCTCAATTTTAGCTGAGCACAAGATATACAGTCTAGCGTTGTTCTCTCTACAACGGTGGAGAGTTCTTTAGACACATTACTGGCTTTGTTCAACACAAATTGCTTCAGTTTAAGTGGATCTTGTTCTGCATTTCCATCAACTGCAATCCAATTAAAAAGGAACAATTAAACATGTTTAGATTGATATACTGCAATGAGAAACACGAGCTGTTAACGCCACTAAATTAGAATGATCTGTTTCAACATAACAGTATGTGTGAGCTTGCTTACAATGGACAACAGATGGTGTGAATGTACAAAACCAGTACAAACTCTTCTCATCATTAGGAAGAAAGCCAAACCGAAGTCCACCTCCAAAAAATGCATGGAACTTAGACTGATAACCATGTTTGTCGGGATACTCAACAAAGCCTCTAATTGCAGACCGCCCAGAATTTACAGGCTTCTGAAGCCCAAGCCAGTTTGCCACCACAGAATTGACTCCGTCACACCCGATTAAGGCCTTAATTGAAGATTGTCATAGTTAGTCATAGCAGACTACGATAAGGAATTATATATTTGAAGTTTCAATAAGTAATAGGGATTTCAAGGTTGAAGAAAAAGCGATCTTGGACCATAAGCAAAAGATCCCACAGAAAGATTTACCTTAGTTCTAATAGTGGAACCATCTGAAAGATGTACCACTTTCATTGGTCCAGATTCTTCAATTGAAACAACCTTAGAAGAATATCTAATAGCGCCTTGAGGCAGTTCATTCTCTAATTTCTCCAACAGATCTTTCCTTCTCACACAACGACTTTCATAATCTATACTGAAACATGATATAACTCGCGTTAGATGACTTTCTACTGACTTCAAAAACAGAAATTTTGGCTGAGGAATCAGTCCATCCAGTAGTTGAAGGTACACTCAACTCAACAATTGATCTAAGAAACACGGTGTCAACCAAGAGAAACATTGTTCAAGATGAAATTTCTTTATAGTAATCATAAGAATTAGGACAATGAACCAAATCACTTCACCTACAATCAGACAATTGATCTGCAGCATCCCTTGAATACGCAATGCATCCTATTTGTACTTAAGACCTTTGTGACAGATGTGATTGTTCTGTCCAAAGATGTTGTGAGATAGTCAAGGCTTATATGATAGTATGTGGAGATATAAAAACATTAGTTTTTCTTGTTATACTTACACTAGTTCAGTGTTTGTGAGTAAACTTTTGATCATAGTTAGAGATTTGTATGTCTATGTAGCTAGATCGTGATACTATTTTAGAGGATTCCTAATTTGCTTTAAGACCGAGATAAAGGTGATGCATAAAAGGAATAATATAACCGACCCCAACTAACATGAGATTGATGGATAGTTGATTAATTGATTGAACAACTATACAAATAAATCTTTAAGTTAACAACAACAACAGACCCAGTGGAATCCCACAAGTTGGGGTTTGGAAATCTTTCAGTTAAGCATAGAATATTTACCAGTTATTGTCCACAAATGATACCTCCTTGATAGGTGCTCCTGAATCCGCAGAGAAACTTTTAATCCTGCAGCAATGGTTGATACTTGATAAAGAGTAAAACACAAGAAATCCCTTGCAATTTGGACAATCAAAGAACAGTGTATTTAGTTATGTGAATTTTACTAATTGAGGAGAGCTCTTATGTGACTGTACCTGGATCTAAACAATTACTTTTCTCTTTATCAGCTGTTTGAAGACAATTTCTTTTGCTGTTGGACTATCCGAAAATAATTTATTACTATATTAAATAAAGGTGTTTAGTTGATTTTCCGACTAATTTTAACCATAACAAATCGCTATAAAGTAAGGATTTCAGTGATATTTTTCCAAAAGGTTTTGACTGAAATCGAAAAACAACACTTTCCAAACTAGTTCTTCCAAGACTAACTCCAGTTGGGCATAACTTTTTTTTCTGAGACCAACCTAAATTAATTTTTCCAAAAACCAATTTAGAAACCATCCTTATGCTATCAGATTATGTTGAATTTCAATCAGATATCTCATAAAATTGAAATATAAAGGGAAACTCTTACCCAGTTATCGATAAGGAACTTTGTCTAAGAGAGTCTCCAACGCCCAGAGCATCCAAAGCTCTCCAGGCGTTAGTCCACAATGACAGTGCAAATCCAGTAGCTCGCAACGAATCTGATGATTCCAAGACAATGCTCCGCAGCCCCACCCTACAAAATAAAGCGTATATGCAATTCATCAAACACCTTTGTAGAGACACAAATGGCATCTGTAGGAAAAGGTTTTTGCGTACCAAAGAGTTCTGAATCCCACACATTGGAGATGTATGGATTCCTTGAACTCTTTATATGGCTCGGAAAATCCTCACCCTTGAAGCTAGCTTTTGGAGTTGAGTTAGGCCTAAGGTTCATTCTTATCATAGCCAGGCCCTCAATGTTGGGCCCCCATGATAGATTGTTCCCGCTCCAATTGGCAGATCCTGGGCGTGTGCGGGTGATGGAATCCCACATCAGAGATGGATGGGTTCCTTGGACTCTTTATATGACTCGACAATCCTGAGTTAGGTCCAAATGTCCATTCTTATATGTTTCTCCGCCACTATATAGACACAACACTAACTAAAGAGCTCTCAACTCAACAAACATATGCAGTGACATTTTGCTACTGGTGGATCAAGCTTTTGAAGGTAGTGAATACACCTCTCAATACATACACATACTTTAAATTTGTCTAAGCCCCTATTACATAACTCGTAGCTTATATGCTAGATCTGTGTTCGTCAAACAAATACAGCTCCAACTCCAAAAACTCAAGATACTTGTGCAATACATAATATATATGATAAGTTCTGGTAGAGTATATTCTTACCTGTGAAGTGCCAAACAAGTAGCAAGACCAGCTATTCCAGCACCCACAATTACAATGTTTTCTTCTGTCTCCATTTTTTTTACTGAAGCTCTTCTTTCGCTCTATGCTTTTGATTCTTCCCAACTAGGAACTGTCCTCAAACTGAGTTTGTCTCCTTCATTAAAGGAAAGGGAAAGCTGATCTTAATAAATTAAGGCTATAAGCTTTTGGCAATCATTAAAATTGTCCCAAGAAGATGAAATGACATAGGCACATACTTCAGCAATTAGACCCCCTAGTCAATCTTGATGTCAGCCGCCATTGACAAGTGTCTTGATGTAACAATATTATAATTCCGACGCCATGTTCTCCCAGATTAAAATAGTTTAATTAAAAATCATTTCTTTTGGTTACAAAAGACAAAAACAATTGTTTTCTGAAAGCAAAACATTACTTTCTCAAAAGATAGATTGGTTATTTTTCGTCGTTTTAAATAAACTAAACTTTCTTTTACATTGACCCACAACCTTAATGAAAATTTGTAGTTGGTTAGCTCAAAAGTTATCAATATACTCTATAAATTTAAAAATAATAAAAATTAAATGAGAGTAAATCATAATCAAATATAATAAAACTTAGAGACAAAAAGGATGAAAGTATTGTAGTAGATTTGATAATATGAATTTTAGAATGAGTGTTCGCTAGATGTAGAGATAGAGAGAGAATAGAAGAAAATAAATGAGTTGTATTATTTGAGAATAATAATGATGCCCCTTTACAATGTGAATGTCTCCTTTATATAGCAGAAGGCCTTCCTCGAAATAACCATGAAAGTACAAAAAATAGTCAACGTCCCCCTAGTGGGGATGCTCAGTTTTAACTGGCATCGCCTTTGTTCTCATGCCCAAGTCATACCCTTGCTTTACTTGACGTATGCTCACTGAGCGTACCATTCGGCGTAGAGACATTGAGGGCCAAATTTGACCCCATACAGTTAGTCCCTCAGCTCGTTGGAGGCGTATTCGGTAGCCGTCTTCAATGAGCGGAAATGCAAACCTCGTCTTTGGAGAATTTGACCTCACTCTGGGGGCGACGGCGTGAATGAGATGAAATGTATGACATCGTCGAGCTGCTGACACATGGCTCCCTTTTTGAAATGATGTCATCGCCCGCATGCGTCATTATTATACTTACTCTCGAGGCGGTTCAGAGGATGATGTGGTGTTCTGGTTTTCCGCGCCCATTTTGAATCATGCCTCTTCAATTTTTGCACATCCTAACCCTATAAATAGAGGGAATGTTCAATCCATTTCATCTTTCGAACCTTTGGAAAACCTTTTCTGGCTTCCTTCTTTGCCTTTCTTTCTAGCAACTGTTATTTCGTGCGAGACTCTCCCACTTTTTTGAAACCACACTTCCTGTCACTAGTGCTTTGTTTCTTACATAAGATAACATGACAAAACATCGTCAAAATAGTAAAAAATCAAGGATAATTCCCCATCTAGGGTTCCGCCCTCCTCCGGTGGCGAAAAGGAAAAAGCAGGGAAGGCCCTTGTTCCCCTTAGTGTAGACAACATCCTCCCAAAGGAGATGCATATTCGAAGGGATTTTCCAACTAAAAGCCTAGGCCTTCCCTGAGAGTATAGTGATTTATTACAATCCTACCTAGACGATCTTTGAGAGATGCACCATATTTCGGATTATGTGGAAATGGCTCCGGCTCGGACGGATTACGCCAATGTGTACCGGCCTGGGTACTGTATATTTTATGAGTAGCCATTTTTGATCGGTTATAGTCTCCCGATCAACCCTCTAACGGAGGAGCTTTGCCATTTTTTCAATGTGTGTCCGGCTCAGCTTTCTCCTTACACCTTGAAGGTGTGCAGGATTCTGACCACATATGCGGCCAAGGCTGAGTGCAGCGTTTCAGTTCATCACATTTTACAGTTATTCAGCCCTAGTTACCTGAGGGGTACCATGCTGCAGTTGAAAAGTCATGGCACGAAGGTCTTGGTAGTTAAAGCTGACGACAAGACCAACTGTCGCTTTTGGCGTAAGTACTTCTACATCAGGACGGAGCACCTGGTGTCTAACCTTGAAGGGTTCCCGGAAAGATGGAACCCAGAACGTAAGCACTTTTATTTGTAGAATTCATGACTACTTGCAACCTTGACCATACAGCCACTGTGATTTCTTTCTTTTCTCTTTCTCTACCCCAGTTTATTGACAATATTAAATCGTGGGTGGAAAGAATGATACCTTATGCGGAGGAATGGCGTACTTGGGCTGCATTTCATGAACGATACGGCCCGTCAGGTGTCGTTACCTCGCTTAGGGCAGGGACTGACTCCGAGGGTGGAGACATACCCTGCGGCTCATCCAATGATGGCACCCCCGAGGTTTCTCAGCAGGAGGTTGCGCCTGTGGTGGCGTCTGCAAATGAAGCAACTCCTTTAATACCATCCCCACGGCCGGTGGAGGAGACTTCTGAAGGTGAGGAGCCGCCAGAGAGAAAAAGACGGCGATCGATAATGGGCAAGGGGATAGTCATTGAAGACGAGAGGGCGAGTGAGCCCCGCTAGGACTCGAGGCCATTTTTTATGACCGGTGACATCCGTTCCGGGAGCTCGGCTCCCCAGAGGAGGATTGTCCCCGACGCCAACCTAGCCCATATTCCGGAGAGTGGTTTGTCAGCTGCTGTTGGAGAAGTGGGCGACGGTGTCGAGAGGGTGGGCCTTGAGGCCGTCCATGTGGATGTAGATGGGCTACCGAGGGGTCCGGCCCGTATGGGGATGACGGCAGGTAGATCCAACCGCCAAATTCTGATCCTAGAAGGGTATAACCTATTGCAACACAGCAAGAAGGCCGCAACGGATATGACCCTATTATGTGCGGCCACTGAACGTGAAATGCTGAAAGGTGTTAGTAACGGGGATCTATCCCGGAGGGTCGCTGGCGCGGCCTTTTAGGTAGTTTTCAGTTTTCTTTGTATGCCATAAGGTTAACTTTGATGCATACTGACTTGATTTTCCCCTTTTTCTTCTCCTTTTTAGACTCTCATTTTATAGGTTAAAAGGAGGCGGCGAGTACAAAGGAAGGCATCCACTTTTAACAAGATGGAGAAAAGGTATCAGCGGTGCCGTGCCAAGCATCGGGCGCTGGTGGACCTACTTAAATAGTACCCTGAATTTCGGGTACTCCGTGAGGGCGTTGAGCAATCGAAGGCCCAACTTAAACGGAGGGTGGTCGAGCTGGAGCAAGCTGATGAGCAGCCGATGGCTGCTTTGGCTCGAAACATTGATCTGGAGACTCTTCTTCAGTCGAAGGAAGAGGAATTGGAGGTTGTCCGTGGGGTAGCGGCGGAAGCTGCTGATTTGCGATCCAAGGTCGCTACCTTGACCGCCGAGCTCGATATCAGGGCGGTTGATATTGAAGCCCTTAAGCGGGCTGCTGTGCCAAGGTTTAATGAGGATGTGCATCGTGAGGCGCATGAGATGTGGGTGTATGCCGAGTCCAGACTGGTCGTGCTCGAGGATTTCTTAGCTGTGGGTCGAGCTACTGAGGCGGAGGTTCAGGAGCAACGGCGCATAACTTGCATCACCCACAAAGCCTGTGGGTATAGTTCCGACTCCCTAGACTGGGCGGGCTATAATTCCGAAGACGTTAACCGTCTAGGATCCGTGTCTTGGATCTCTACAACTTATCAACCCGGGGCGGCAATGGACGAGATAGCGGCCAGGCAGGGAACGGTGAGCAGAATAGCAAAGCCCTGTAGGACTTTTATACATTTTTGTTTTGTTGTATTTTGAAGTGTAAATGGGTCCATTTGTACATGCATTTTTGTATGATAATGAATGTAGATGCGTGATTTTGCCCCTACCCGAGATTTTTTATATTTTTAGCGTAAAATATTTAGTTTAGTTTTAATATAGCTATTTTAGCTAAATTTGACTCTTTTACTTTATTTTTACCTTAAAATGAAAAATAGCAAAAATATAGTTTTATTAATGTTTCATAGTCATTTTAAACTTGAAAAATACAAAAATAGAACTTTATATTTTTTTATCTTTATTAAAAAAAACGAAAATTATAATAATAGTTTTATTAATGTTTCGTAGTCATTTTTAACTTGAAAAATACAAAAATAGTACTTTATATTTTTATCTTTTTATAAAAACGAAAATAATAAAAAATAGTTTCATTAATATTTTGTAGTTATTTTAAACTTGAAAAATATAAAAAAAATAGTTTTATTTTAATTATGAGTATTATAGTTATTTTGATTACCTAGGATTAATTAAATAACACCATTCTCAGTTCCGGGCGAAGAATAATATTCGGGTTCAAACTATCCGGTTTTATAATTTTTCGGACCTAGCCCGTAATAATCCGAGTCCACCACACGTGGGGGACACGGACGAATCAGACCCATCACATTTTTGTACACAAGATGATGGGTCTTAAAATACTAAACTAATATAAAGAATAATTTTAAAAAAAAGTAAAAAAAACAAAAGAAAAAGATAAAAAGAGCATGGGACTAAATTTTTTAAAAAAAAAAAAACAAAGAAGAGATAGTGGGCATGTGCGGTGATGGGGCCAAAGAAAAAGAGAAAAAACAAAAGAAAAAAAAAGAGAAAAAAAACAAAACAAAAAAGGAGACACATATAGAGCATATACTACTATTTATGCTCTACTACAAAAAGGGTCACGGGGGAGGCAGACGAAAAGGGAGAGGAGCTAATCAGAATTTCGGAAGAGAATTGGAGAAGATTTTTCAGTCATAAAATTCTCCTATAATTCCCTTTCTTTAATTCCTTCAGATCTAAAATAGCAGTGCAAATCCTTATAACCAAAACAAACAAAAATTCAAAAAAAAAATCATCAAACATTACTGTTTTATTGAGAAATGGCCTATTGATTCCGATTTTCATCTAAGCTTCTTCATAATTGGTATTTTTAGTTCAAGTTGGGTTTGTTGAAGAATTTAAGTGTTCTTTCGTTCCTTGTGTATTCCTTAGTTTCGCACTAGTTTCCACAAGTCATTGCAGTCCAAAGGTTGTTGTTCAATTGATTCTGGGTTGATATGAGTAGAGTTGCATGATTTCAAAAACTCCTGGGTTTTACATGTGTTTCTGGGTTCAAACTTGACATAATTTCGTGGCTGTTGAATTCGAATTGTTGATGTAATCCAGCCTGCCTCGACCGACCTTTTCTGTTTGTTGTAATCTCGAATTCAGCCATATTGAGCTTTGTTTGGGTTTGGATTTCGTTTTTCTGGGCGAATCTCTTATTGATTTCACTGGTCAGCTAGGTCAGTTCTCGAACCCTTTGTATTATACTTGTGAGCACGTGATTTTTACCCTACATATGAGTTATTCCCATAAAAATTCAAAATAAATAATTTTTCCTTATTTTTACAATTTGCGTATTAATTAGTTGCATGTTAAATCATATATATATAAAAATACAAAACAAATGTGTATTTACATTTAGAAAATCAATTTCTCATTTAGTAGGTATTAATTCATTTTAGAACAATTAAAGAAAAATATAAAAAATAGCATTTTATTATTTTAATTGGAAATTACTACAAAATAGTTATTAATTGGTTTTAGACTTTAATTAGTTTAATTGTTAGTTTAATCTCTCAATTTTATAAAATACCAAAAATAAAATACATGATAAAAAGGCTGAAATTCAGAATCAACTAGCCCAAAAGACAATTGGCCCAACTAAAATCACACAACCTAGGCCCAAGTCACATACCCCAGCCCAAGAAAATGGGTCAAACCCATGACCCAACCCATTTGAGAGCCCTCACACCTTAGGGACACGGAAATACCGTGTCTCTATCTCCTTCACTGAGCTAGGCACTAAGGTGATTTATCGGAGGCGATTTTCAGAGAAAATGGGGGAGGATTTTAGAGATTTGGGGTAGATTTTAAAGGAGAGAGATTGAGAGAAAATGGAGAGGAGGAAAACTAGGGTTCAAAAATAGCTTCTTCTTTTCGATTGTGTTTTTGGTCTCAGCACAAACAAAAAAAAAAGGATAACACAGGATATTTGTTTCATAGTTTGATAGTCGAATCTCTCTTTTGTTCGTCTTCTCTTTGATTTTTGGTAAAAAAAAAAAACAATGGATTTCGTTTGAGGTTGGAGGCGTTGTTGAGGTGAAGTCGTCGTTCGAGGCTTAAGTTCGTGACTCCTTGTTCAGTTCAGCCACTGTGTTAACTCAATTCCAAAACATTGCTGAGTTTTCTTTGCTTGTACATTCAAACTCGAAGTTATAGAAAAAAAACATTTCATCTCAGCATATTTTGAATTGATTTGGGATTGAACATTCAAGGCCGCAATTAGACTCCTATACATTTTGAGTAATATTCTTATTCCGTTCTATTTTTGAAGACATATCCGTGGTTGACTTAGCTTCATCTTCCTGAATTTCTGAAATTTGACTGTTGATAGAATTATAAATCAGTGATACTTTTGCGATTTGAGGAGTAATTTGTGTCGTCGAGTTTTCCGGCGAGTCTCAAGTTTTTTTTTTTGTTTGTGTTTGAATTTCGATAACTGAGTTTCGATGATTGTTTCTGCGGTTTCATTGGCGAGATCTGTTCGTTGATTCTGTTGTTAGGTTAAAGTTTTGATAAGTTTCTCCGATCCTGTTCTAGTTCTAGACAGAGAGTTTCAGTTATTTTCCAAAATTGGATACTCTCATCAGACGAGGTAGTTGTTCCCTCTTAAGCTTAAATCACAGAATTCAATGAACACTGAAACTCTCTATTTCGAAAGTAGCTTTCCCTTCTTCTCTGAAACAAAAGCCAAAAACGCAACATCATGCTTATGTTGTGTTCGTTGGTCACTAGTTTAGTTCTAGTATTTCGACGAGCTTCGAGATTGTTGATGGTCGCTGTATAGAAGGGCTATATTTGTATCGTGCATTGAGGTACCGTCTGGTTGGTTTTCTATTTGAAGTCACTGTCCGAGGTTCAATCCGGGCAGATTCGCGCCTGGTTCAACTGTGATTGCTCGACGTCGAGGATTTCCAAACGGGTCAGCTTCCCTGTTTCTTACTGCGCTGCTAGAATTGAGAATCATTGCTACTCGTGGTCGACTATTGTCTGAGGTTCTATTCGGCGAGTCAAGTTTAACTAAGCTGCGATTGAAGATTTTGTTGCTGGTTATACTAATAAAATTAGATCGGAGTTTAGAGTTTGGAATGCATCTGGTGGTGCTGATCATTTTTATGTGTGCTGTTATTCTCTTGGTCGAAACGCTGCTTCTAAGCATCGATAATTGCATCATAACATCAGCATTGCTTTCAAATGAGACAGCTACTTCATCAAGGATCGGGGCCAATTGCTTGCAGTGTCCGCACCAAGGAGCATAAAACTCGAGGAGTACATTCTTTGCAAGGTTGAAAACCATATCCTGGAGAGTGTCAGCAACCACGACTTTAACAGGCTCAACATTTGGTTTGAAATATTTCTCCCCATCATTTGTCTGTATGATGATTAGAGGTGCCCGATCTTCTTTGAGTCCAAAGTACTGGAAGGCACCTTGATTGGCCTCGCCAAAACGAGGAAGTGTTGAACCCTCCAGATGCGAGAGATCATTGAAGATCCTATTCATTTTTGCGTTGCCATGTTTTGCTGCTGAAAGCATATACAAGATTTGGTGGTACAGTTCTGGTGGAACACAAATCCCTTTCTTAGGTAATGTCATTGTGAGTGACACTGTCGCGTGCATTCTGGAGCTGAGCTCCTGGCTTTATAGGACGACTGTGTTCTTCCTAGTATGTGTCCTTTTCCGCTTGATCTGTTACCTTCAGATTCTCCGATTACAAGATTTTGCTCAGGTCTTCCACGTGGATTCTGATGTTGAGTCAGTGTTGAGAGAGCACCTCAGAATCAGGAGCCACTTAAG
The DNA here is from genome assembly GCA_032618575.1 of Nicotiana noctiflora. Lineage (NCBI taxonomy): Eukaryota > Viridiplantae > Streptophyta > Magnoliopsida > Solanales > Solanaceae > Nicotiana > Nicotiana noctiflora. The sequence goes on along the minus strand of JASVEL010014179.1, from coordinate 448,290 downwards.
GATCATTAGCCATAGGTATCGTAGGTTTATCGTTTTGGCATTGGTATTCATCACAGCAAGTCAATTTGCCTCCCTTTTCATGAGCACAAGGTCAAGTTCTGATCTTCACATCTACAAGAGTGGCGAACTTGCGGTATGGATTCTCATCTGCTCCTTTTTTTTTTATTTATCAAATGTAGGATCTTATGTTTCATTTTTAATTATTTCAAAGAAATTCCCTGCATTTCTTTGTTTGATGCCTCTTTGATAAACTGAGTCAATGAATATGGCTTACCGTTTTGATCATTGATCACATATTTTTCTTGATAGTATGCGGTACTTCATTGTCCAAGCATTTCTAACAACAGAGCAAATATACTAATTTTTTAACTATGTACAATTTTTAATCCCTCTAGTGTGGGATGGTGTGCAGTTTGTTATACCAATGAAGTTTTAATGTAATGAATCTTCAAGAGTAATGTCTTGGGGACAGTTTGGAGGTGTTCCAGTAAATGGTAATGCAGGGCTAACTTTCAGCTATGGACCGCTATAGTTAACCAACAAATGGCGCTACATAGCTTGATTGGTATAAAATATGTAGATTTGGAAAGACCCTTTAGCAAATTTCACGGTCTTTCCCAAAGTTAATAACACGATGGATTCTTTTAGGAACGACTTTAATAAATTACTTTCCTAAATATGGGTGCGCATTTATGTGACCCAAATCTTACTCTCGGCGAAACTGAAATACACTAAAGTCACAGGCGTACTGGTTGCGGTGTGACTCGAAATGTGTTTTCGTGACGTCGTAATTCTTTTAAAATTAAAAGCGGAACATTAAAAGCATGTAGTTAAAATATATAAAGAAATCAGATAAAAAACAAAAATTGCAGTTGAGCGACCGTGCTAAAACCACGGAATCCGGGAGTGCCTAACACCTTCTCCCGGGTTAACAGAATTCCTTATCCAGGTTTCTAGTTCGCAGACTGTAATACGGAGTCATAAATTTCCTCGGTTCGGGATTAAACCGGTGACTTGGGACACCATTATTTTCCCAAGTGGCGACTCCGAAAAATTAAATAAATTGATCCCGTTCCGACTGTCCTTTAAGTGGAAAAACTCCTTCCCTGGTTATTATTATATCCCTTCTCGGGGTGTAGTATTAAACAGTGGCACATTACGTTACATTTACGTGTTTGTGCGGTAAAAAAGGAGGTGTGACAGCTCTGGCGACTCTGCTGGGGATAAGTAACCCAGAACTTCGGTTCAGGGTTTAAGAATTCGAGCTCAGTTAAATTGTTGTTTTTGCTTATATCCGATTTTATTATATATTTTGATTAATGTGCTACATGTTTACCGCTTTGATATTGCGTGAACTGTATATATAAAACTGTGCCGAAAACCCTTCTCTTCTTACCTCCGGGGATGTGCTTACTGGTTGAGACTCCCCTTTCCGTTAGTGTCAATTCCAAAAATAAGAAAAAGAGGCCGGACAAGTTACAAAGCCGATTGACTCCGCGGGTCACCGGTACGTAGCCCCTCCTCGATCCGAGTTGTCCGCTCGGGTACACGGTCTAGTACCATTGAAAACATCAGGGATATTGAGCCTAGATTTAGGACGTTTATTTGCATCATATCTGACTTAGGGGACTTAACACAGGGGTTGGGTCCGTCTAGGACAAGTGACCCGGTAACCAAAAGACCGAGCATGTTATATGTTGCATTTATTTGTCCTATTATGCTGATTGGCTAAATTACTGAAAACAAAAAGAGAGAAATTTTAGATATCGAAATATTGTCGATTGCTTGAAAAGAAAATTTGAAAAATAGGTAGAACAATTTTTGTAGAAATATTTGGTCAAATAATTTGACCGAACTACACAGGTTTGATTCTCGCCATTAGGTGGGATACGTAGGCAACCCTCATCGGGTCCAACCACCCCTTTAAAAAATCAAAAAATGTGTGTCAATAAAATCAAAGTGATGCCATTTTTTGAAAAAATAGCCGAATGCTCCGAAAGGACGCCGGAAGGCTGTTTTTGTAAAAATAGCCACTTTGAATCATTTTTAATAATTTGCGGGCACAGCCTTGAAATATTCCTTATGGAAATGTTGCAAGGCCATAGCCGCAAAATCAAGTCCGGGTTCACACCCCGTTTGCAAAAATAACCAAAAAATGTCGAATTTTTGATTTTGTTATAAATAAGTCGGGTGATGCTATTCTTGCTTAAAATAAGCCGAATGTCCCTCAAAAAGACACCGGAAGGCTGTTTTTGCAAGAATAGCCACTTTGAGTCATTTGTAAATAATTTTGGACACAGCCTTGAAATATTCCCTCGCGGAAATGTCGAAAGGCTGTATCCGCAAAAATCAAGTTTTGAGTCATCACTCAACTTTACAAAAATAACCATTTTGTCAAATAAGCCATTATGTGGCCAATTTTGTAGAAATAGTCATAATTGACACCAAAAAAAAAAAATTCTTATTCTTGTAGAAATCTCCTACACAAGTTTGTAGTTGGAATCGGTTTCTATAATTTTCCTTCAAAGAAAAAGAAAAGAAAAAAAAATCAAAAAAAATCAAATAAACATCTCTTTATTTCTTGCATTAATTTGCAAGAACTACGCTCGGTCCGATTCATGCGGGGTCATGATACGTAGGCAATCCACATAGGATTCGACCATATCCATAACCAAAAAAAAAATGAAAAAAAAAAAGAAAAAAAAAAAAAAAAAAGAAAAAAGAGAATAGAAAATGAATGAAAAAAAACCACAAAAAGGGAAAAAGAAAAGAAAATAGCAGAAAAAAAAAGAAAGGAAATCAATAAGTGAAATACCTTAACGCTAACCCGGTGGTTTCGTTCTGTCAATTTTCAGAAAGTCGAGGTGGTTGGTTGTGGTAAATTGGAAAGCAAGATCCAAGGAAAATGATAACCGACATCGAAGCTGTTACGAGTGCTCAAGAGACTCAGGGGTCAGAAAATTCAACAAGGGTCTACTATGGTTGAGGAAAACGGAGCATTGAACTAACAAATGACCCAAATGCGTCAAGCATGGGCCAATGGCCAAGGACAGCCTTCTCATGAGTCACAATCTGCTATACAGCAAGAACAATACCACTCTCCCGAGTACCACTCGTACTCATTTGACCTTCCTGCAAACGTTGAGAAGCTTACCCGGAAGAATGTACAGGAAGAAATGGCCCAAAGATTGAAGAGATTAGAACAACAACTGAAAAACATGCAAGAAATGGCAGGTCAAAAGAGTGTTGCCTTCAGAGATCTTTGTATGTTCCCCGATGTCCACTTGCCGCCTGGTTTCAAGATTCCCAAATTGGAAAAGTATGATGGACGTGGAAATCCCATAGCCCACCTGAAAAGGTATTGCAACCAATTGAGAGGTGTGGGAAGAAAAGAAGAATTGCTTATGGCTTATTTTGGGGAAAGCCTCTCGGGAGTAGCATCTGAATGGTTTTGGGATCAGGACGCATCTGGTTGGCACGTCTGGGATGATTTGGCACGAGCCTTTATCAAACAGTTTCAATACAATATTGACGCCACCCCAAACCGCATTTCCCTTTCTAAACTGAAAAAGAAACCAACTGAAAGTTTCAGGGAATATGCCATCAAATGGAGAGAGCAGGCAGCGAGAGCTAAGCCACCCATGAATGATCACGAGTTGGCCACTGTTTTCCTTCAGGCTCAAGAGCCGGATTACTTTCAAAACATGATATCTGCAGTTGGTCACTCATTTGAAGAAATAATCAAAATGGGAGAAATGGTGGAAGATGGTCTTAAGACAGGCAAAATTATAAGTCAAGCAGCTCTCAAAAATGCGGCTCAGGATGTCCAAAGTGAATTCAGTGATGTGAATGGGAGGGATGACGAAATCATGATGACATCAGGGTCGAGAAGAGGTCCTATGAGAACATCTCAAAGGTATACACAACCTCATCAAGTTTTCCATGACCCTCTTAAGCATTACTACCCGCCTCAGAACCCTCCATACTCTGTTGATCCAGTCCGGTATGTTGCTCAATCCTCAAAACACCCAAGAAAGCGAGCCCGAACATCACAAAATCTTTACCAGCCTCCGCAAAATTTTCAAATACCTTGTAACCCGTATCCAAGCCAGGGGTATGGAAAGGAACATAAGTTGAGAGATAATTTTACACCAATAGGAGAGTCCTATGCAAGCTTGTTTGAGAAGTTAAAACGACATGCCATGATTGCACCCATCCCTCCAAATCGGGTGGACCGGCGTGCGAGAAGATTTGACTCATCCAAAAGGTGTGAATACCACTCCAATGCCTTGGGGCACGATGTTGAAAGTTGTCGGGATTTGAAAAGAGAGATAGAAAGAATGATTCAGGAAGGAATAATTGCGGTCCAAGGCAGTGGCATCCAAAACATTGCACAGAATCCTTTACCTGCACATAACGGAGCACATTTTGTGGGAATGATGCCCTGTGACGTGGGTGATCAAAATCTTCTTGGAAGGTCAACTGAAGTTGAAGATATTGAAACAGAAAGTGATCTTGGCAACATTAATGCAGAATTCAGTGGCTAGGATGCCATGCTTGTCAATTGGGAAGGCGCTCCGTCTCTTGGAGTTTTGGTGGTATATTTTGGTGTCATCTCTTTTGCCCGGGTTATTTCAGGGTTGTAATCCGGACGTTGTCTTGAGAGTCAAAACCCTTCTATCTTTCCACTTTGCTTTGTTTAGTAATAAGTTTGCTTAGTGTTGTCTAGGTTTGTAATTCTAGTCTAGTTTGTTCGTTTTGTTGTTCGTCTTTTTATTTCAACCCATCAGTTTAATACAACTTTTTGTTTCCCATCATTCCTAGTCATTCCATTTCCGATCATTTTGCGATTCTTCTCATATTGGTTTTAGCAACATGACATGCACATAATTCTAAGCCTGATTTTAAAAGTCAATAAAACAATGTTGAAGATGTAATGATACTCGGAAAAAATAAAAACATATTGGAATACTGTGAAGCCGGAATCAAGTGAACATTGGGGAAAGCGTAAAGAAATGCCTTGGAAATGCATCATCGGTTTAAAGCCAAAGGCAAAAATACCCCAAAGCTAAAGGAACCATTCGTGGTATCGGGATTGTTGCCCAATGGCACTGAGAGTCGTCAAGGCAAATATGTGAATCAATCAAAGGTGTTTAACCGTGTAGTTTGTACTTGGTAGGTCTCGAAGATTGGAATGACGAAGGCATTTTATTCGGCTATCCAAACACTTTATCCATTGCTACCCCTTTGAGCCATATTATATTTTCTTTCATATCCCTCTTTCGGAATCAACAACAAAAATTGAGAATTGAGCGAGGAACAAAAGAAAAGAAAAAAAAAAGAGAAAAGAAAAAAAAAGAGAAAAAAAGAAGAAAAAGAAAGAAAAGAAAAAAAGAAAAAAAGAAAAAGAAAAGAAAAAGAAAAATCGGGAGAAGTCAAGATGCAACAATGAATACGGACGTAGTCTGAACTACGTCTGACTTGATCCCGAAAGGGTACGTAGGCAGCCTCTCTGAGGTTCAGTCACAATAAAGGAAAAATCCAAAAAAAAATCCCCCAAGAAGGAAACTGGGGCAGAAGTTATGGTTGTCGAATAAATAAGATTCCGAAAGTTGTAATTTTAACCCACGATGAAATATTTTTGAGCCTTTATATCTTTTTTTCTATATCCCATCCAAAAGCCTGCATTACGGTCCAAAGGAAGACCTTCCGACCAATCGTCAAGAAATGCCGAGTCAAACGAGCAAAGGTGAATCACATCAAGGGCGACACTCCAGTCCGAACAAAGGAGAATGAAGAATTCAAGATGATGAGAACCACCACGAGACTCCAAGATGAGAGAAATCAAAATGAGAGAGTCTTATCGGTGAAAACCCACACGGGCACCGTAAGGCGACGGTGAGTCGAGAGAAAGAAAGAGCAAATGAGAGAGGCTTGATGGTGAAAACCCGATGGGCACTACAAGTCGACTAAGGATCAGATCAAGAAATGAAGTGTTGAAGACCGGTTTCACGGCAGAACTTGCAACAAGAGTTGAACATCAGATTTGCTACACAAAGAAGGCTGAAGTGCATGTTAAGGTCGCTAGAGTCGGTATTCACATCCGCTAGGTCATTCTTCCGTAGGTTTCTTGTTAGGAATTATTTTTTCCTTTCTTTCTATTCTTCATACCTTGTTTTACCCTCCCTCTTATCGAGTCAGTAAGGTCATAACAAGTATAGAAATGATTCCAAAACTTGCCACCAAGCTTTCCAATTGCACAAGATGGGATTTGGCCAACACGACAATTGTCGTAAGTCAGGAAAAGGCAAGGCCAGTGCTTTAAGCCAAAAGAGCAACATGTGCAATGGAGCGGGCAACGATAAAAACGTTTGGGGTTCGTGCAAGACACAAAGGTCGGCAAAGAGCCAATTCGGGAAAAATATAACAAATGGAGATATGGGAGTGTATTCTGACAAAAGAAAGAGCTAGTCAAGAAACACCCAAAGTCGGCAAATAAAGTCATTGAAGGAGTCATAGACTTCAAGATCGGAATTGTCACGACCCGAATTTTCCCCCAATATCGGGATCGTGATGGCGCCTACTCGTGGTAGCTAGGCAAGCCACTGTATTCATACTACCCTGTTTTTAACACAATTTTAATTAAATAAATGCGGAATACTTTATCGAAATGGATATAACAAATCACCAAGTGAAAATTATACTGAAATCCTCTACCCAAGACGTGGAGTCACCAACTCACAAACTACTATGGAATACTACACATAAAAGTCTGAAGGAAATATAACATAATACTGTTTGTCTCGGAACAACGAGACTACAGCTATTAACATAAATAGAGAAAGAGACGCCGGGCCTGCGGACGTATGCAAGCTACCTCGGTCTCAAATGTGATCAACTCCCACGCAATCTATTTACTGCTGCTTGCTGCTCCTGATCGTAACCTGGACCTGTGCAAAAACGCACAGAAGTGTAGCATCAGCACAACCGACCCCATGTGATGGTAAGTGCCTGGCCTATCCCGGCGAAGTAGTGACAAGCCTAGGACCAGACACCTACATAAACCTGTGCAATTCAATATATATATATATATGTGTACCACAAAATAACAAGAAATAATCAAGTATTAACACAATAAGCAATATCTTGAAGAATTCAACAAGTAACCACAGTTAATAATTTCGCAAGGAAAATCAAAGTGTAATGTAAACACAAGTAATATCAATTCAAGAAATAGCAAACAGTTGCACGGCATCACCCTTCGTGCTTTTACTCTCGTCCTCACCAAGTAAACAAATAGAGTACACGGCATCACCCTTCGTGCTTTATCACTCTTCCTCACCCAAATAACAATCAAATAAGTTCACAAGGAAAAACAAGGTGTAATGGAAACACAAGTAATATCAAGTCAAGAAATGGCAAATAGTTGCACGGCATCAACCAAATAAAATATAATGGAAAAACAAGTAATATTAATTCAAGAAATAGCAAGCAATTGCACGGCATCACCCTTCGTGCTTTTACTCTCATCCTCACCGGATAGACAAATAAAGTACACGGCATCACCCTTCGTGCTTTTACTCTCATCCTCACATCCATAGTACGGCATGATCCTTCGTACATGGTTCAATAACAGGGCACGGCATGATCCTTCGTGCATAATCAATAAATAAACATGGCACGGCATTAACCTTCGTGCATAAATAAATAAAACATGGCACGGCATCACCCTTCGTGCATTATCACTCTTCCTCACCCAAATAACAATCACGGTTAAGGGTAAAGAAAGAAACAGTAATTCATAATCCGTCCCATCAAGGGCAATCAATAATAATATTCACAACAAGTCCCAACCAGGGAGAACAATAACAATTCATCAGTAATATATCTCAAAATAATTATTTTCCAACGACTCACGGTCATACTAGACGCCAGTGTATGATTGCTCGTCACCACAGCCCATACACCGCACTCGATCACATAACACATAGCACATAATCCTATTCCCTCAAGCTAGGATAGAACAAACACTTACCTCGAATGCTTATGAACAATCCAATCCGTGGAAATGTCTTTTCTTTCAATTTGGCTCCAATCCAACCGTATCTATACACAATTGATTTAATATCATCAATTCTACTCAACAAACTAATTCTTAATACCAAATAACACTTTTACAACATTCCGCCATGAATAGTAAATTTCAACCCCGGGCCCACATGATCGGAATTCGGGGTTAGGACCAAAATCCGGTTACCCATCCCCCCACGAGTTCACGTATATAATTTGTTTCAAAATCGGACCTCAATTCGAGGTCCAATTCCCAATTTATGAAAAACCCTATTTTCTAACAAAAACAAGAATTTTACCATGAAAACATTTGATTTCTAATGAAAAACATGTTTAATGATGTTAGGAATTGAAAGAATTAAGTAAAAAGTGACTTACAATCGTTTTGATGAAGAAGAAATCCTTGAAGAGTCGCAAATGGGTGTTTTGGTTTTGTGAAAAATGAAGAAATGAATGAAATTCGTGTTTTTCAGGTCTCTGTGTTCGCATTTGCGAACATGGGTTCGCAATTGCGAACCCCGACCAATTTCCGGAGTTTGAAAAATAAGCTAAGGGTGGAAAGTTCGCATTTGCGAACATTTGTTCGCATTTGCGAACCAGGCTCCTTCGCATTTGCGAAGAAGGCTTCGCATTTGCGAAGCATGGCTTAGCAGTGAGGCATCGCATTTGCGAAGAAAGCTTCGCATTTGCGAAGCATGGCTAGGCAGTGAAGCATCGCATTTGCGAAGAATGCTTCGCATTTGCGAAGCATGGCTAGGCAGTGAAGCATCGCATTTGCGAACAATTGTTCGCATTTGCGAACAAGGCGGCTTTGCATTTGCGATCAATTGTTCGCATTTGCGAGCCTTGCCTTACATCTGTCCCCTTCGCAATTGCGAGAAAACTTCGCAATTGCGAAGCCAACAACTGGGTGAAAAACCAGCAGTTCAAAAATTCAGAGTTTCATCCAACGGCCTATCAAATCTTTACCCGAGCCCCCCGGGCTCCAAACCAAACATGTACACAACCTCAAAAACACATTATGGACTTGTTCGTGCGATCATATTGCCAATATCACTTCGTTTTAATCAAATCGAGCCTCAAACTCATGATTTTCATACTTTTGATTTTCAAAACTTCTTAACTTGGAACTCAAGGTCCAAAACATCTCAAACGACATCCAAATGTCACCAAACTTTACAGAAATCACATATATAATATTTAAGACTTGTACCGGGCGTCGGAACCAAAATACGAGCCCGATACCAAGGTCTATTAATTTATTTCCTTTAATAATTGCATCAAAAACAATTTCGCATAAAAATTCATAACTTGGGCTCTAGGCCTCGAATTCGACTCCGGACACATGTCCAAGTCCCATATTTTCCTACGGACCTCTCGGGACCATCCAATCTCGGGTCCGGATCCGTTTACCAAAAATGTTGACCGAAGTCAACCATATCAATATTAATATCATTTTTATCCAAATTTCTCATAGAATTCATATTTTCTATCACAAAATCTTTCCGGCTACATGCTCGGATCGTGCACGTAAATCGAGGCAACATAGAATGAGGTTTTCAAGGCCTCGAAGCTCGAAATTATTAATAAAATAAGTGATGACCCTTTGGGTCGTCACAATCTCCACCTCTAAAACAACCGTTCGTCCTCGAACGGACAAAAGAAAGAAGTACCCGAGTCAGGAAACAAGTGTGGGTAACGGCTCCGCATATCAGACTCGGACTCCCAGGTCGATGCCTCAGGAGGCTGACCTCTCCACTGAACACGCACAGAAGGATAACTCTTCGACCTCAACTGTCGAACCTGCCGGTCTAGAATAGCCACCGGCTCCTCCTCGTAGGATAGATCATTGTCCAATTGGACAGTACTGAAGTCTAACACATGTGTGGGATCGCCGTGGTATCTCCGAAGCATAGATACGTGAAAAATTGGATGTACGGCTGATAAGCTAGGCGGCAAAGCTAATCTGTAAGCCACCCCTCCCACTCTGTCTAGAATCTCAAATGGACCAATATACCTAGGGCCGAGCTTGCCCTTCTTCCCAAACCTCATCACGCCCTTCATAGGCGACACCCGGAGCAATACTCGTTCACCAACCATGAAATCTACATCTCGAACCTTACGATCCGCATAAGTCTTCTGCCTGGACTGAGCTGAACGCAATCTCTCCTGAATAGTCTTGACCTTATCCAAGGCCTCCCGAACTAAGTCTGTACCTAACAACCGAGCCTCTCCCGGTTCAAACCATCCAACTGGTGATCGACATCGCCTACCATACAACGCCTCATACGGAGCCATCTGGATTCTAGACTGGTAACTGTTATTGTAGGCGAACTCTGCTAATGGCAGAAACCGGTCCCACGAGCCTCCGAAATCAATAACACAGGCTCGAAGCATGTCTTCTAGAATCTGAATAGTCCTCTCTGACTGGCCATCCGTCTGAGGATGAAATGCTGTACTCAACTGAACCTGGGTGCCTAACTCCTGCTGAACCGCTCTCCAGAACCGCGAGGTAAACTGCGTACCCCGATCAGAGATAATAGATACCGGCACCCCATGGAGACGAACAATCTCCCTAATGTAAACCTCCGCTAACCTCTCCGACGAGTAGGAGACGGATACTGGAATAAAGTGTGCTGACTTGGTCAGCCTATCAACAATGACCCAAATAGCATCAAATTTCCTCCGAGTCAAAGGAAGTCCAGTAACGAAGTCCATAGTGATTCGCTCCCATTTCCACTCGGGAATTTCAATCCTTTGGAATACACCACCAGGTCTCTGGTGCTCATATTTCACCTGCTGACAATTTAGACACCGAGCGACATACGCAACGATATCTTTCTTCATTCCGCGCCACCAATAGTGTTGCCGTAAGTCCTGGTACATCTTCGCGGCGCCTGGGTGAATAGAATACCGCGAACTGTGGGCCTCTGCTAAGATCAACTCTCGAATTCCTTCGACATTGGGCACACAAACTCGACCCTGCAATTTCAATACCCCATCATCATCTAGATTTACCTGAGTGGCACCTCCCCGCTGTACCGTATCTCTCAACTCACGCAAATGAGGATCATCAAATTGCCTCTCACGGATACGCTCTAATAAAGAAGAACAAGCGACCGTGCAGGCTAACACTCTGCTAGGCTCAGAAATGTCTAATCTCACGAACCGGTTGGCTAAGGCCTGGACATCTAGAGCTAATGGTCTCTGATTGACCGGAATATATGCAAGACTACCCATGCTGGCATACTTTCTACTCAATGCATCGGCCACCACATTGGCCTTACCCGGGTGATATAATATAGTAACATCATAGTCTTTTAGCAACTCTAACCATCTCCGCTGTCGTAGATTCAACTCCTTCTGTTTGAACAAGTATTGTAGGCTTTTGTGATCAGTGTACACCTCACATGTCACACCATAAAGATAATGCCTCCAGATTTTTAAGGCATGAACCACTGCTGCTAACTCAAGATCATGAACCGGATAATTCTTCTCATGTATCTTTAATCGCCTCGAAGCATAAGCGATAACCTTACCATCCCGCATCAATACCGCTCCAAGCCCTATACGAGATGCGTCACAATAAACCGTATAAGGCCCCGTACTCGTAGGTAGTACCAACACCGGTGCGGTGGTCGAGGCCGTCTTGAGCTTCGAAGCTCGCCTCACACTCCTCCGACCACCGAAACTGGACACCCTTCGGGTCAACCCGGTCATCGGGCCGCAATAGAAGAAAACCCTCTACAAAACGACGGTAGTAACCTGCTAACCCCAAGAAACTCCGTATCTCGATCACTGAAGCTGGTCGAGGCCAATTCTTAATGCCTCAATCTTCTTTGGGTCTACCCGAATACCCTCCACAGATACAATGTGACCCATAAATGCTACCGAACTCAGCCAGAACTCACATTTTGAAAATTTGGCATATAGCCGATTATCCTTCAGAGTCTGAAGAACCACTCTGAGGTGCTGCTCGTGCTCTTCCTGGCTGCGGGAGTATACCAGGATGTCATCTATGAAGACTATCACGAACAGATCTAAGTAAGGCCTGAATACCCGATTCATCAACTCCATGAATGCTGCCGGGGCATTGGTCAACCCGAAGGACATGACCAAGAACTCATAATGCCCATATCTAGAGCGAAAGGCTGTCTTAGGAATGTCAGCCGCCCTGATCTTCAGCTGATGGTAGCCCGACCTCAAGTCTATCTTAGAGAATACCCTCGCTCCCTGGAGCTGGTCAAACAAATCATCAATCCTCGGCAGTGGATATTTATTTTTAATAGTCACCTTGTTTAACTGCCGGTAATCAATACACATTCGCATCGAGCCATCCTTCTTCTTTACAAATAATACAGGTGCTCCCCAGGGGGAAACACTGGGCCTGATAAAACCCTTCTCAAGAAGGTCTTGCAACTGATTTTTCAACTCTTTTAGTTCCGGCGGGGCCATACGATAGGGTGGAATAGAGATGGGCTGAGTGCCCGGTGCCAAATCAATACAGAAGTCAATATCCCTGTCGGGTGGCATGCCCGACAGGTCTGAAGGAAAAACCTCCGGAAACTCCCGTGCAATAGGGACCGACTCAATGGAAGGCTGGAATCACGAACATAAGCCAAATAAGCTAGACACCCCTTCTCGACCATACGTCGAGCCTTAACATTGGAAATAACAGTGCGAACGGAGTGGCTTGAGGTACCTTTCCACTCTAGTCGGGGTGATTCTGGCAAGGCTAAGGTCACCGTCTTAGCATGACAATCAAGAATAGCATGGTATGGGGACAACCAGGTCCATCCCCAATATGACATCAAAATCTACCATATCCAAGAGCAACAGATCGACACGGGTCTCAAGACCCCCAATTATAACTACGCACGAACGATGCACCCGATCGACTATAATACACCCACTAGCGTAGCCACATAAACTGGAATATCCAGAGCATAGCTGGGCACAGCCAAATACGGTGCGAAATAGGAAGACACATAGGAATATGTAGATCCAGGGTCAAATAATACTGAAGCACCTCTGCCACACACAAGAATAGTACCTGTAATCACAGCATCTGATGCCTCTACCTCTTGCCTGGCTGGTAAAGCATAGAATCGGGGATCTGCACCTCCCCTCTGAGCTACGTCTCTAGGATGGCCATCAACTGGCTGACCTCTACCTCTGGCTGGACGGTCTCCACCTCTACGGTCTCGACCTCCACCTCTATAATCTCTACCCCCGCCTCGGGCTGGCTGGGCAGGCTGAGGGTCAGCTGGGGCCTGAATAATGGGACAAGGACCTCGCTGCTGAGAGTTGCCCGCTGCTATAGGGCAATTCTTGATAAAATGACCCGGGTCACCACAACCGTAGCAACTCTTAGACTGATAGGGCTGCTGGCCCTGACGACCTGAATGGCCTCCACGAACACTCTGAAGAGGCTGAGCATTAATAGGAGACTGGTCTGAATAATGCCCACGAGAACTGCGATCACCTGGTCCACCCTGTGAAGCCTGAAGGGCGGAATGAAAAGGCCTGGAGGACTGGCCTCTATCAAAGGATTCTCTGCTACCAGAGGAAGAACCACCAAACCTGCCTGAATGACGAGGCCTCTTATCTGAAGAATAACCGCCTCCCCTAGCAAGAGCCATCTCAACTCCGCGTGCTGCATTGGCTGCCTCCTGAAATGATATGTCACTCCCCACGCCCATAGCCATCTGGAGTCTAATCGGCTGATTAAGCCCATCTATAAATCCGCGGACCCTCTCCCGCTCCGTGGGAAGTATCACCACTGCATGACGAGCCAAGTCAATAAATCTCGTCTCATACTGTGTAACTGTCATAGTGCCCTGATGGAGGCGCTCAAACTGCCTCCGAAGTAAATCCCGCTGAGTAGCAGGGAGAAACTTCTCCATAAATAGTTCCGCAAACCGGTCCCATGATAGAGCTGGGGACCCTGCTGGTCGAGTCAGGCAATAATCTCTCCACCAAGTCTTGGCGGATCCTGCAAGTCTGAAGGTACAGAAATCAACTCCGTTTGTCTCCACGATCCCCATAGTCTTGAGAATCTCATGGCAACTGAATAAAAAGTCCTGAGGATCCTCTGATGCGGCTCCACCGAATGTAGTGGTAAATAGCTTGGAGAACCGATCAAGCCTCCATAACGAATCAGAAGTCATGGCCGCTCCATCACCGGCATGACCTGTGGTACCTGACTGAGTGGCCACAGCTGGCTGGATTACCGGTGCCTGAGGCTGAGGAGCTACTGGCTCCGGAGTATGAGCAATAGGAGTCTGGGCCCCTCCTCCAGCCTGAGAAGTGGCTGGGGCAACTGATAATAGACCCGCTCTGGCAATGCTATCCATAAATCCCGCTATTCTGACCAAAGCATCCCGGAGATCCGGGGTAATCAAAGCCTCTCCTGGGACCTGAGCTGGGCCCACTGGAGCTGCTGGAACCGGAACCTCCTCATCAATCTCAATATGAGGCTCCACCTCTGGGGTAGCTGCCTGGGGCTGAGCTCTACCCCTACCACGGCCTCTAGTACGGCCTCGGCCCCTGCCCCTCACGGGAGCTGTCTGGGGCTCAGGCTGCTGGTCAGCGGACGAAGAAGTGCGTGTCCTTACCATCTGCGAAAGGACAGAATAGGAATTCAATCAATAATTGAGGAACAAGTCGCACGACAAGAAAGAACAAATGAGAGACTTTTTCCTAACTCAATAGACTCTGGAGGACAAGTACGGACGTCTCCGTACCTACCTCTCAAACTCTACTAAGCTTGTTCGTGAGTGGTGAGACCTATGTAACCTAGAGCTTTGATACCAACTTGTCACGACCCGGATTTTCCCCCAATATCGGGATCGTGATGGCGCCTACTCGTGGTAGCTAGGCAAGCCACCGTATTCATACTATCCTATTTTTAACACAATTTTAATTGAATAAATGCGGAATACTTTATCGAAATGGATATAACAAATCACAAAGTGAAAATTATACTGAAATCCTCTACCCAAGACGTGGAGTCACCAACTCACAAACTACTATGGAATACTACACATAAAAGTCCGAAGGAAATATAACATAATACTGTTTGTCTCGGAACAACGAGACTACAGCCATTAACATAAATAAAGAAAGAGACGCCGGGCCTGCGGACGTCTGCAAGCTACCTCGGTCTCAAATGTGCTCAATTCCCACGCAATCTATTTACTCCTGCTGCTGCTCCTGATCGTAACCTGGACCTGTGCAAAAACGCACATAAGTGTAGCATCAGCACAACCGACCCCATGTGCTGGTAAGTGCCTGGCCTATCCCGGCGAAGTAGTGACAAGCCTAGGACCAGGACACCTACATAAACCTGTGCAATTCAATATATATATATGTGTACCACAAAATAACAAGAAATAATCAAGTATTAACACAATAAGCAATATCTTGAAGAATTCAACAAGTAACCACAGTTAATAATTTCGCAAGGAAAATCAAAGTGTAATGTAAACACAAGTAATATCAATTCAAGGAATAGCAAACAGTTGCACGGCATCACCCTTCGTGCTTTTACTCTCGTCCTCACCAAGTAAACAAATAGAGTACACGGCATCACCCTTCGTGCTTTATCACTCTTCCTCACCCAAATAACAATCAAATAAGTTCACAAGGAAAAACAAGGTGTAATGGAAACACAAGTAATATCAAGTCAAGAAATGGCAAATAGTTGCACGGCATCAACCAAATAAAATATAATGGAAAAACAAGTAATATTAATTCAAGAAATAGCAAGCAATTGCACGGCATCACCCTTCGTGCTTTTACTCTCATCCTCACCATATAGACAAATAAAGTACACGGCATCACCCTTCGTGCTTTTACTCTCATCCTCACATCCATAGTACGGCATGATCCTTCGTACATGGTTCAATAACAGGGGCACGGCATGATCCTTCGTGCATAATCAATAAATAAACATGGCACGGCATTAACCTTCGTGCATAAATAAATAAAACATGGCACGGCATCACCCTTCGTGCATTATCACTCTTCCTCACCCAAATAACAATCACAGTTAAGGGTAAAGAAAGAAACAATAATTCATAATCCGTCCCATCAAGGGCAATCAATAATAATCTTCACAACAAGTCCCAACAAGGGAGAACAATAACAATTCATCTGTAATATATCTCAAAATAATTATTTTCCAACGACTCACGGTCATACTAGACGCCAGTGTATGGATGCTCGTCACCACAGCCCATACACCGCACTCGATCACATAACACATAGCACATAATCCTATTCCCTCAAGCTAGGATAGAACAAACACTTACCTCGAATGCTTATGAACAATCCAATCCGTGGAAATGTCTTTTCTTTCAATTTGGCTCCAATCCAACCGTATCTATACACAATTGATTTAATATCATCAATTCTACTCAACAAACTAATTCTTAATACCAAATAACACTTTTACAACATTCTGCCATGAATAGTAAATTTCAACCCCGGGCCCACATGATCGGAATTCGGGGTTAGGACCAAAATCCGGTTACCCATCCCCCCACGAGTTCACGTATATAATTTGTTTCAAAATCGGACCTCAATTCGAGGTCCAATTCCCCAATTTATGAAAAACCCTATTTTCTAACAAAAACAAGAATTTTACCATGAAAACATTTGATTTCTAATGAAAAACATGTTTAATGATGTTAGGAATTGAAAGAATTAAGTAAAAAGTGACTTACAATCGTTTTGATGAAGAAGAAATCCTTGAAGAGTCGCAAATGGGTGTTTTGGTTTTGTGAAAAATGAAGAAATGAATGAAATTCGTGTTTTTCAGGTCTCTGTGTTCGCATTTGCGAACATGGGTTCGCAATTGCGAACCCCGACCAATTTCTGGAGTTTGAAAAATAAGCTAAGGGTGGAAAGTTCGCATTTGCGAACATTTGTTCGCATTTGCGAACAGTTCGCATTTGCGAACTAATGTTCGCATTTGCGAACACATGCTGTACAAGGCATTGTTCGCATTTGCGAACAATGGTTCGCATTTGCGAACCAAGGCAGTCACTGGGACGTTCGCATTTGCGAACAATTGTTCGCATTTGCGAACATAGGCAGTACTGGGGACCTTCGCAAATGCGAACAATTGTTCGCATTTGCGAACAAGGCTGGCTTCGCATTTGCGATCAAGGTTCGCATTTGCGAGCCTTGCCTTACACTGTCCCCTTCGCAATTGCGAGAAATTCTTCGCAATTGCGAAGCCAACAGCTGGGTGAAAAACCAGCAGTGCAACATTTCAGAATTTAATCCAACGGCCTATCAAATCTTTACCCGAGCCCCCGGCTCCAAACCAAACATGTACACAACCTCAAAAACACATTATGGACTTGTTCGTGCGATCATATCGCCAATATCACTTCGTTTTAATCAAATCGAGCCTCAAACTCATGATTTTCATACTTTTGATTTTCAAAACTTCTTAACTTGGAACTCAAGGTCCAAAACATCTCAAACGACATCCAAATGTCACCAAACTTTACGGAAATCACATATATAATATTTAAGACTTGTACCGGGCGTCGGAACCAAAATACGAGCCCGATACCAAGGTCTATTAATTCATTTCCTTTAACAATTACATCAAAAACAATTTCATAGAAAAATTCATAACTTGGGCTCTAGGCCTCAGAATTCGACTCCGGACGCATGTCCAAGTCCCATATTTTCCTACGGACCTCTCGGGACCATCCAATCTCGGTCCGGATCCGTTTACCAAAAATGTTGACCGAAGTCAACCATATCAATATTAATATCATTTTTATCCAAATTTCTCATAGAATTCATATTTTCTATCACAAAATCTTTCCGGCTACATGCTCGGATCGTGCACGTAAATCGAGGCAACATAGAATGAGGTTTTCAAGGCCTCGGAAGCTCGAAATTGATTAATTAAATAAGTGATGACCCTTTGGGTCGTCACAATCTCCACCTCTAAAACAACCGTTCGTCCTCGAACGGACAAAAGAAGAAGTACCCGAGTCAGGAAACAAGTGTGGGTAGCGGCTCCGCATATCAGACTCGGACTCCCAGGTCGATGCCTCAGGAGGCTGACCTCTCCACTGAACACGCACAGAAGGATAACTCTTCGACCTCAGCTGTTGAACCTGCCGGTCTAGAATAGCCACCGGCTCCTCCTCGTAGGATAGATCATTGTCCAATTGGACAGTACTGAAGTCTAACACATGTGTGGGATCGCCGTGGTATCTCCGAAGCATAGATACGTGAAAAACTGGATGCACGGCTGATAAGCTAGGCGGCAAAGCTAATCTGTAAGCCACCCCTCCCACTCCGTCTAGAATCTCAAATGGGCCAATATACCTAGGGCTGAGCTTGCCCTTCTTCCCAAACCTCATCACGCCCTTCATAGGCGACACCCGGAGCAATACTCGTTCACCAACCATGAAATCTACATCTCGAACCTTACGATCCGCATAAGTCTTTTGCCTAGACCGAGCTGAACGCAATCTCTCCTGAATAGTCTTGACCTTATCCAAGGCCTCTTGAACTAAGTCTGTACCTAACAACCGAGCCTCTCCCGGTTCAAACCATCCAACCGGTGATCGACATCGCCTACCATACAACGCCTCATACGGGGCCATCCGGATGCTAGATTGGTAACTGTTATTGTAGGCGAACTCTGCTAATGGCAGAAACCGGTCCCACGAGCCTCCGAAATCAATAACACAGGCTCGAAGCATGTCTTCAAGAATCCGAATAGTCCTCTCTGGACCGGCCATCCGTCCGAGGATGAAATGCTCTACTCAACTGAACCTGGGGTGCCTAACTCCCGCCGAACCGCTCTCCGGAACCGCGAGGTAAACCGCGTACCCCGATCGGAGATAATAGATACGGCACCCCACGGAGACGAACAATCTCCCTAATGTAAACCTCCGCTAACCTCTCCGACGAGTAGGAGACGGATATTGGAATAAAGTGTGCTGATTTGGTCGGTCTATCAACAATGACCCAAATAGCATCAAATTTCCTCCGAGTCAAAGGAAGTCCAGAGTAACGAAGTCCATAGTGATTCGCTCCCATTTCCACTCGGGAATTTCAATCCTTTGGAATACACCACCAGGTCTCTGGTGCTCATATTTCACCTGCCGACAATTTAGACACCGAGCGACATACGCAACGATATCTTTCTTCATTCTGCGCCACCAATAGTGCTGCCGTAAGTCCCGGTACATCTTCGCGGCGCCCGGGTGAATAGAATACCGCGAACTGTGGGCCTCTGCTAAGATCAACTCTCGAATTCCTTCGACATTGGGCACACAAACTCGACCCCGCAATTTCAATACCCCATCATCATCTAGATTTACCTGAGTGGCACCTCCCCGCTGTACCGTATCTCTCAACTCACGCAAATGAGGATCATCAAATTGCCTCTCACGGATACGCTCTAATAAAGAAGAACAAGCGACCGTGCAGGCTAACACTCTGCTAGGCTCAGAAATGTCTAATCTCACGAACCGGTTGGCTAAGGCCTGGACATCTAGAGCTAATGGTCTCTGATTGACCGGAATATATGCAAGACTACCCATGCTGGCATACTTTCTAGTCGGTGAACAGGCCAAGCATTCAAGCGAAAAGTTCAAGGCCACAACCAACCACCGCATTTTAAACTGACAGAGTTTTCTTTGCTTTGAAACAGGAGCAAAAGATATTGTCAAACTCGGGCAGGAAAAAATTTTCTGTCATCGGATAATCATCCGAAAAGCACGAAGGTGAATACAATTGTTTTGAAGATGAACAAGGCAAGTTGAAAGGTGAAGGAAACAACTGTTAGAGAATGATAAGATCTTAGTCTGTTGAAACTTTCTCCTAAGACAAAAGTCTTAGTCCGATGAATTTTTCACCTAAGATGAAAGGAAAGAATCTTAGTCTGCTGAATCTTTCTCCCAAGATAAAAGTCTTGGTCTGATGAATTTTTCACCTAAGATAAGAGATAATGCAATGTGAAAACAAAAGGAAGGCAGAAGCCAATGAAAGTAGAAGTTGGAAAAGGAAATGAAGGCATAATTCGAAACAAAAGGAAAGGCATAATTTGAAAGGTAAAATCAGAAGTTTGGAAAATAAAGAAGGTAAGGAGTTGAAAAGAAAGAAAAGTTTGTTGAATTTGAAAGGCTTAAGAAAGTTTGAATTGCAAATGGACCCAGTCCGAAGAGTTATCTCCTGGAGTCATAAACTCAGTCCGATGGATAATCCTCCCGAGATTACATTGAAATGGACATAGTCCAGTAAGATACAATCTTAGTCTGTTGAATCTTTCTCCCAAGATAAAAGTCTTGGTCTGATGAATTTTTCACCTAAGATAAAGAGATAATGAAATGTGAAAACAAAAGGAAGGCCGAAGTCAATGAAAGTAGAAGTTGGAAAAAGAAATGAAGGCATAATTTGAAACGAAAAGGAAAGGCATAATTTGAAAGGTAAAATCAGAAGTTGGAAAAGAAAGAAAGGTAACAAGTTGAAAAGAAAGAAAAGTTTGTTGAATTTGAAAGGCTTAAGAAAGTCTGAATTGCAAATGGACCCAGTCTGATGAATTATCTCCTGGAGTCATAAACTCAGTCCGATGGATAATCCTCCTGAGATTACATTGAAATGGACATAGTCCAGTGAGATACAATCTTAGTCTGTTGAAACTTTCTCCCAAGATAAAAGTCTTGGTCTAATGAATGTTTCACCTAAGATAAAGAGATAAGCAGCCGAAAGTTACACGGCAGGAGAAAAGCAAAAAAGAGGAAGGCAATAAGAAGCAGGGACGGCAGATGCCAGTTGCCAGCAGTTTATATCTAATAAATTTTTGTTTCATCATTTTAAAATGAATGTGACCAATGTGGAAAAAATAAAAAAAAAACAACAAAAAGAGGAAGTTCGCCAATAAGTGGAGAAATTCACAAGCAAAAGATAATTGGAAAATAGAAAACACAAAAAGAGAAAGTTCGCCAAATAAGTGGAGAAATTCACAGGCAAGAGATAATTGGTAAAAGAAAATACCAAAAAGAGGAAGATAGCATCCTTTAAAATCCACTCCCCAGTCCTCAAGCTGCGGGAATACATTTTTTGCATTGCACGTTTAATTTCTGTTAGGCGCCCACCTTCTAATACGGGAATATTTTCTGCATTCGCATTGCACGTTTAAATTCTGTTAGGCGCCCACCTTCAAATACGGGAATACATTTCTGCATCGCATTGCACGTTTAATTTCTGTTAGGCGCCCACCTTCAAACACGTGAATACTTTTCTGCATCGCATTGCACGTTAAATTTCTGTTAGGCGCCCACCTTCGAATACGGGAATACTTTTTTGCATCGCATTGCACGTTTAATTTCCGTTAGGCGCCCACCTTCAAATACGGGAATACATTTATGCATCGCATTGCACGTTTAATTTCTGTTAGGCGCCCACCTTCAAATACGGGAATACATTTCTGCATCGCATTGCACGTTTAATTTCTGTTAGGTGCCCACCTTCTAATACGGGAATACTTTTCTGCATCGCATTGCACGTTTAATTTCTGTTAGGCGCCCACCTTCTAATACGGGAATATTTTCCGCATTCGCATTGCACGTTTAAATTCTGTTAGGTGCCCACCTTCAAATACGGGAATACTTTTCTGCATCGCATTGCACGTTTAATTTCCGTTAGGCGCCCACCTTCAAATACGGGAATACATTTATGCATCGCATTGCACGTTTAATTTCCGTTAGGCGCCCACCTTCAAATACGGGAATACATTTAGCATCGCATTGCACGTTTAATTTCCGTTAGGCGCCCACCTTCAAATACGGGAATACATTTAGCATCGCATTGCACGTTTAATTTCCGTTAGGCGCCCACCTTCAAATACGGGAATACATTTCTGCATCGTATTGCACATTTAATTTTTGTTAGGCGCCCACCTTCGAATACGGGAATACTTTTCTGTTAGGCGCCCACCTTCAAACACGTGAATACTTTTCTGCATCGCATTGCACGTTAAATTTCTGTTAGGCGCCCACCTTCGAATACGGGAATACTTTTTTGCATCGCATTGCACGTTTAATTTCCGTTAGGCGCCCACCTTCAAATACGGGAATACATTTATGCATCGCATTGCACGTTTAATTTCTGTTAGGTGCCCACCTTCAAATACGGGAATATTTTTCTGCATTTCATTTCATGCATATCTGCATTTTAAAAGAAAAAAAAAGAAAAAGAAAGAAAAAAGAAAAAAAAAATAATAATAAATGAAAAAAAAAAATGAAAAATTCGGACATTCAATAACATGATGTGCCCAGTCACCATACTGGGGCAGAAAAATCTTTCTTTGGTTGTTTATTTTGTCACAAGCAGAGGTCCACCTGGAGAATGGACGAATACTTCATATTGAAGAATGTTTGAACAAGTCAAGGCAAGAACAAGAATGCCGGTGAAAAGAAGTTGAACAAGTCGAGGCAATAACAAGAATGCCGGTGAAAAGAAGTTGAACAAGTCGAGGCAATAACAAGAATGCCAGTGAAAGAGAAATACAAGTCAAGGCTCAGCAACTAGGAGCCCACTTGAAATCATGAGCACTATATGTCCGGACTTGATCCAAAAGTTGAAGAAGATTGAACCAACACCTGCGGCTAACAAGCATCAAGATTCAGATCAGGGTCCGCATGAAGCACCCAACCAACTCAAGATCAAGCTTCAGAAGACTCATAGATAGGAATTTTGTAACTCGTAGCCGATAGGTTTAGTTAGTCTTTTTCAATTTTGATGTAATAGCGGGACAACGGACCGGAGCCTCGGACGGAACCTCGACTCTCAACCTCGATACTCCATCACTCCCGAACTACACTGACCTGATTCCTGTTTAGCCCAGGATATGTAGGCAACCTCTGAAGCAGGGTGCGGTCAAAACTTTTCAAAATGCTTCACAACGGAATACTCGAACGGGTAAAAATCGTTCATAGTTGCTCACTTATCTTTGCACGGAAACTCTTCGTGTTCCCGAGCAAAGAGGGGCAGCTGTGAGCACGTGATTTTTACCCTATATATGAGTTATTCCCATAAAATTCAAAATAAATAATTTTTCCTTATTTTTTACAATTTTGCGTATTAATTAGTTGCATGTTAAATCATATATATATAAAAATACAAAAAAAATGTGTATTTACATTTAGAAAATCAATTTCTCATTTAGTAGGTATTAATTCATTTTAGAACAATTAAAGAAAAATATAAAAAATAGCATTTTATTATTTTAATTGGAAATTACTACAAAATAGTTATTAATTGGTTTTAGACTTTAATTAGTTTAATTGTTAGTTTAATCTCTCAATTTTATAAAATACCAAAAATAAAATACATGATAAAAAGGCTGAAATTCAGAATCAGCTAGCCCAAAAGACAATTGGCCCAACTAAAATCACACAACCTAGGCCCAAGTCACATACCCCAACCCAAGAAAATGGGTCAAACCCATGACCCAACCCATTTGAGAGCCCTCACACCTTAGGGACACGGAAATACCGTGTCTCTATCTCCTTCACTGAGCTAGGCACTAAGGTGATTTATCGGAGGCGATTTTCAGAGAAAATGGGGGAGGATTTTAGAGATTTGGGGTAGATTTTAAAGGAGAGAGATTGAGAGAAAATGGAGAGGAGGAAAACTAGGGTTCAAAAATAGCTTCTTCTTTTCGATTGTGTTTTTGGTCTCAGCACAAACAAAAAAAAAAGGATAACACGGGATATTTGTTTCATAGTTTGATAGTCGAATCTCTCTTTTGTTCGTCTTCTCTTTGATTTTTGGTAAAAAAAAAAAACAATGGATTTCGTTTGAGGTTGGAGGCGTTGTTGAGGTGAAGTCGTCGTTCGAGGCTTAAGTTCGTGACTCCTTGTTCAGTTCAGCCACTGTGTTAACTCAATTCCAAAACATTGCTGAGTTTTCTTTGCTTGTACATTCAAACTCGAAGTTATAGAAAAAAAAAATTTCATCTCAGCATATTTTGAATTGATTTGGGATTGAACATTCAAGGCCGCAATTAGACTCCTATACATTTTGAGTAATATTCTTATTCCGTTCTATTTTTGAAGACATATCCGTGGTTGACTTAGCTTCATCTTCCTGAATTTCTGAAATTTGACTGTTGATAGAATTATAAATCAGTGATACTTTTGCGATTTGAGGAGTAATTTGTGTCGTCGAGTTTTCCGGCGAGTCTCAAGTTTTTTTTTTGTTTGTGTTTGAATTTCGATAACTGAGTTTCGATGATTGTTTCTGCGGTTTCATTGGCGAGATCTGTTCGTTGATTCTGTTGTTAGGTTAAAGTTTTGATAAGTTTCTCCGATCCTGTTCTAGTTCTAGACAGAGAGTTTCAGTTATTTTCCAAAATTGGATACTCTCATCAGACGAGGTAGTTGTTCCCTCTTAAGCTTAAATCACAGAATTCAATGAACACTGAAACTCTCTATTTCGAAAGTAGCTTTCCCTTCTTCTCTAAAACAAAAGCCAAAAACGCAACATCATGCTTATGTTGTGTTCGTTGGTCACTAGTTTAGTTCTAGTATTTCGACGAGCTTCGAGATTGTTGATGGTCGCTGTATAGAAGGGCTATATTTGTATCGTGCATTGAGGTACCGTCTGGTTGGTTTTCTATTTGAAGTCACTGTCCGAGGTTCAATCCGGGCAGATTCGCGCCTGGTTCAACTGTGATTGCTCGACGTCGAGGATTTCCAAACGGGTCAGCTTCCCTGTTTCTTACTGCGCTGCTAGAATTGAGAATCATTGCTACTCGTGGTCGACTATTGTCTGAGGTTCTATTCGGCGAGTCAAGTTTAACTAAGCTGCGATTGAAGATTTTGTTGCTGGTTATACTAATAAAATTAGATCGGAGTTTAGAGTTTGGAATGCATCTGGTGGTGCTGATCATTTTTATGTGTGCTGTTATTCTCTTGGTCGAAACGCTGCTTCTAAGCATCGATAATTGCATCATAACATCAGCATTGCTTTCAAATGAGACAGCTACTTCATCAAGGATCGGGGCCAATTGCTTGCAGTGTCCGCACCAAGGAGCATAAAACTCGAGGAGTACATTCTTTGCAAGGTTGAAAACCATATCCTGGAGAGTGTCAGCAACCACGACTTTAACAGGCTCAACATTTGGTTTGAAATATTTCTCCCCATCATTTGTCTGTATGATGATTAGAGGTGCCCGATCTTCTTTGAGTCCAAAGTACTGGAAGGCACCTTGATTGGCCTCGCCAAAACGAGGAAGTGTTGAACCCTCCAGATGCGAGAGATCATTGAAGATCCTATTCATTTTTGCGTTGCCATGTTTTGCTGCTGAAAGCATATACAAGATTTGGTGGTACAGTTCTGGTGGAACACAAATCCCTTTCTTAGGTAATGTCATTGTGAGTGACACTGTCGCGTGCATTCTGGAGCTGAGCTCCTGGCTTTATAGGACGACTGTGTTCTTCCTAGTATGTGTCCTTTTCCGCTTGATCTGTTACCTTCAGATTCTCCGATTACAAGATTTTGCTCAGGTCTTCCACGTGGATTCTGATGTTGAGTCAGTGTTGAGAGAGCACCTCAGAATCAGGAGCCACTTAAGGATCATTAGCCATAGGTATCGTAGGTTTATCGTTTTGGCATTGGTATTCATCACAGCAAGTCAATTTGCCTCCCTTTTCATGAGCACAAGGTCAAGTTCTGATCTTCACATCTACAAGAGTGGCGAACTTGCGGTATGGATTCTCATCTGCTCCTTTTTTTTTTATTTATCAAATGTAGGATCTTATGTTTCATTTTTAATTATTTCAAAGAAATTCCCTTGCATTTCTT
Source organism: Nicotiana noctiflora (assembly GCA_032618575.1). Lineage (NCBI taxonomy): Eukaryota > Viridiplantae > Streptophyta > Magnoliopsida > Solanales > Solanaceae > Nicotiana > Nicotiana noctiflora. The sequence goes on along the minus strand of JASVEL010014179.1, from coordinate 422,364 downwards.
TGTCTGATGCCTCTTTCATAAACTGAGTCAATGAATATGGCTTACCGTTTTGATCATTGATCACATATTTTTCTTGATAGTATGCGGTACTTCATTGTCCAAGCATTTCTAACAACAGAGCAAATATACTAATTTTTTAACTATGTACAATTTTTAATCCCTCTAGTGTGGGATGGTGTGCAGTTTGTTATACCAATGAAGTTTTAATGTAATGAATCTTCAAGAGTAATGTCTTGGGGACAGTTTGGAGGTGTTCCAGTAAATGGTAATGCAGGGCTAACTTTCAGCTATGGACCGCTATAGTTAACCAACAAATGGCGCTACATAGCTTGATTGGTATAAAATATGTAGATTTGGAAAGACCCTTTAGCAAATTTCACGGTCTTTCCCAAAGTTAATAACACGATGGATTCTTTTAGGAACGACTTTAATAAATTACTTTCCTAAATATGGGTGCGCATTTATGTGACCCAAATCTTACTCTCGGCGAAACTGAAATACACTAAAGTCACAGGCGTACTGGTTGCGGTGTGACTCGAAATGTGTTTTCGTGACGTCGTAATTCTTTTAAAATTAAAAGCGGAACATTAAAAGCATGTAGTTAAAATATATAAAGAAATCAGATAAAAAACAAAAATTGCAGTTGAGCGACCGTGCTAAAACCACGGAATCCGGGAGTGCCTAACACCTTCTCCCGGGTTAACAGAATTCCTTATCCAGGTTTCTGTTTCGCGGACTATAATACAGAGTCAATCTCCTCGGATTCGGGATTAACCCGGTGACTTGGGACACCATTATTTTCCCAAGTGGCGACTCTGAAAAATTAAATAAATTGATCCCGTTTCGACTGTCCTTTAAGTGGAAAAACTCCTTCCCTGGTTATTATTATATCCCTTCTCGGGGTGTAGTATTAAACAGTGGCACATTACGTTATATACGTGTATGTGCGGTGTAAAAAAAGGAGGTGTGACAATACTTTCATTGAATGACAAAAATTGTTGAATTTTTGTTTAATTTTGTGGTTCTGCTTGAATTCTAATTACCGCTACTTTGACGTCTAGTGAACATATGTTTTCTTCTATTTGAACGAAATTCAGTGTTAATATGAAACACAATGTCTATAGCAAGTAATTTGATTCCCGTTTTCATTTAAGAATATTGTTGTTAGTTAGTTGATTTTTTTTTACTGTCATCTGCTTCTTTTTTTTTCATTTGGTTTCTCTTGTCCCCAATGCCAAATCAATGGGAGGAATTGAAAGTTTTAATGTAGAAAAGAAGGATGTAAATTGATGCTAAAAATTTGGGTTGGCACATTTTCAGTATGTCAATGTATTTCAATATGTTAGTGTGTCGTCCTTAAACACCACATGCACTGTCATTTTACTTGATGCTTTCTGAAATGTCCTGAGAAAAGCTTACGGAGGAGTAAACAATATATTGTAGAAGGTATTGAGGCTAATATAAGTCTCCGTTCAAGGATAAATTACCGTGGCATAATAATGCAGTAAAGCTGTGTAAAAATCAACATACTACTTCAGTCGCTTCTCCCTTTTGTTGAACTAATAAGAGCGCATTCAAGAGCTAGAAGCTAAGAAGGTGCGCCATGCCAAACAAAAATGATAATTGCATGGCCTTCGCTTTATTTAATATCTAATTGATCCTTAGAATTCGAGGCGTGCCATTTAGCAAATTTTATGGCCCTCGCAAAGTACAAACGCAAAATTACTTTAGGCGCGTTAGTTAATAATAATACCTTCCTAATCACGGGTGCGCATTTATGTGACCCAAATCTCACTCTCGGCGAAACCGAAATACATTAAAGTCACAGGCGTACTGGTTACGGTGTGACTCGAAATGTGTTTTCGTGACGTCGCAATATTTCTTAAAATTAAAAGCGGAACATTAAAAGCACCTAATTAAAATATATAAAGAAATCAGATAAAAGCAAAAATTGCAATTGAGCGACCGTGCTAGAACCACGGAATCCGGGAGTGCCTAACACCTTCTCCCGGGTTAACAGAATTCCTTATCCAGGTTTCTAGTTTCGCAGACTGTATTATAGAGTCATAAATTTCCTCGGTTCGGGATTAAACCGGTGACTTGGGACACCATTATTTTCCCAAGTGGCGACTCTGAATAATTAAATAAATTAATCCCGTTCCGACTGTCCTTTAAGTGGAAAAACTCCTTAACTGATTATTATTATATCTCTTCTCGGGGTGTAGTATTAAACAGTAGCACATTACACTTACGTACATGTGCGCGCGGTGAAAAAAAGGTGGTGTGACAGCTCTGGCGACTCTGCTGGGGAAAGTACCCAGAACTTCGGTTCAGGGTTTAAGAATTCGAGCTCAGTTAAATTGTTGTTTTTGCCTATATTTGATTTTATTATATGTTTACCGCTTTGATACCATCTGAACTGTATATACAAACTGCTATATGTTTACCGCTTTGATATTATCTTGAACTGTATATATAAACTGTGCCGAAACCCTTCTCTTCTCACCTATGGGGATGTGCTCACTGGTTGAGACTCCCTATTCTGTTAGTGTCATATCCCGAAATAATAAAGAGGCTCGGAAAGTTTCTAAGCCGGCTGGCCTTTTGGTTCCCGGAAAGGAGCTCATTCCTCAACTCGAGTTGTCCACTTGGGTACACAGTCTAGATCACATACCCATGTTTTAAACTTAGAATAACGTGACTTCATGCCGGATCCCTAGTAGGAACGCTTATTTGCATCATGTTGCATTTGACTTAGGGGACTCAACACAGGGGTTGGGTCCGTCTAGGACAGGCAACCTGAAATAAAAAAGACCATCCTGTCGCATCCTGTTTGTTTCACGCAATTATTTGTTTCAGACTTGCATGCCGACCGACTTGTAAATATTGAGGAAAAATGAAGAAAAAAAAAGGAGAAAAGAAAAATAACAGTGTAGAGAGATAACTACTCATTTTTAGAAAACAAACCAATGCCCAAGTAGTGTCGAAACTCTACCGGATTTTGAGAATAAAAAGGAAAAAAGAGAATTGTTATTTTTAAAATAGTTTGTTATTACTTAAAAGAAAAAAAAAGAAAAAACGTTTTATTTTAATAATTAAAAAAATAAGCTTTATTTTTCAATAAAAAGAAGTGATTTTATTCATAAAAAATATAGTCATTTGTTTGTCAATAAAATGAAAATTATAATAGTTCGTTTTATATGCCAATGAATTGAAAAACTAATAGTTTGTTTTCAAAAATAATTCGTGTTGCTTGTTTATAATATATATATATATATTATAGAATAGGAAAATCGAAATGTCGACGAAACGCTGTCGAAAATTTGAAAGTTTGAAAAAAAATAGGTAGAACAATTTTGTTCCAATAATCTGACCGAACTACGCAGGTTTGATTCTCACCATTAGGTGGGATACGTAGGCAACCCTCATCGGGTTCAACCACCCCTTTAAAAAATCAAAAAAAATGTGTGTGTTTAATTTTGTCAATAAATCGAAGTGACGCTGTTTTTGAAAATAGCCGAATGTTCCGAAAGGACACCGGAAGGTTGTTTTTTGCAAAAAATAGCCACTTTGAATCATTTTTAATAATTCGCGGGCACAACCTTGAAATATTCCTTGTGGAAATGTTGCAAGGCCATAGCCGCAAAATCAAGTCCGGGTTCACACCCTTTTTGCAAAAATAACCAAAAATGTCAAAATTTTTATTTTGTTATAAATAAGTCGGGTAATGCTATTCTTGCTTAAAATAAGCCGAATGTCCCTTAAAAGGACGTCGGAAGGGCGTTTTTGCAAAAATAGCCACTTTGAGTCATTTGTAAATAATTTTGGACACAGCCTGGAAATATTCCCTCGCGGAAATGCGAAAGGATGTATCCGCAAAAAATCAAGTTTTGAGTCATCACTCAACTTTACAAAAATAACCACTTTATCAAATAAGCCATTACATGGCCGGAGTTTTGCTTAAATAGCCACATTTTTGCATTTTAACTTCCTCAGTCTTGTGTTGGCCTGTGTCGTGCTGAACGATGCCCCATAGGCCCCAGGATAAAATTTTTTGCATCTTCTTAAATAAAATTTTGCAAAAAGAGCCACTTTGTCTAAATAAGTCATTACATGGCCAATTTATGAAAAATAGTCTTGTGTTGGTTTATGGTGATGCCGAACGAGGCCCCATGAGCCACAAGATAAAAAAATTTCAAGTTTATCTTTCTTAAATAAATTTTGCAAAAATAGTCATTTTTGTCAAATAAGCCATTATGTGGCCAATTTTGTAGAAATAGTCATAATTGACACCAAAAAAAATATTTTTTTTCTTGTAGAAATCTCCTACACAAGTTTGTAGTTGGAGTCGGCTTCTATAACTTTCCTTCAAAAAAAAAATCAAAAATCAAGTAAATATTTCTTTATTTCTTGCATTAATTTGCAAGAACTACGCTCGATCTGATTCATGCGGGGTCATGATACGTAGGCAATCTCCATAAGATTCGACCACAACTGTATATGTATATATAATATAAAATAAAAAAAGAAATAAAAAAATAAAAATAAAAAATTTGATAAGGACTGTCCGAGTCCATTCTAACATGTTTTGTCTTGAATTGTAAAGTAAGTAGAAGGTGGTTGGTTTGTGACAAGCGGACAACGCAAGATCCCCGAAAGATGGTACAGGAGGAAATAACCCAAAGATTGAAAAGCTTAGAACAGCGGTTGAAAAACACGCACGGGTTGGCGGGTCAAAAGAGTGTGGCTTTCAAAGATCTATGCTTGTTTCCCGATGTCCACTTGCCACCTGGTTTCAAGATTCCCAAATTTGAAAAGTACAATGGACATGGACACCCTATAGCCCATTTGAAAAGGTATTGCAATCAACTAAGGAGTCTGGGAAGAAAGGAAGAATTGTTAATAGCTTACTTTGGGGAAAGCCTTACAGGAGTAGCCTCCGAATGGTTTTGGGATCAAGATGCATCTCGCTGGCACGTCTGGAACGACATGGCACAGGCCTTTGTCAAACAATTCCAACACAACATCGACATTGCCCCAGACCGCATTTTTCTTTCAAATCTGAAGAAGAAATCAAGTGAAAGTTTCGGGGAATATGCCCTTAAATGGAGAGAGCAAGCGGCTCGTGCTGAGCCACCCATGGATGACCATGAGTTAATCACTGTCTTCCTTCAGGCTCAAGAGCCGGATTATTTTCAGAACATGATGTCCGCGGTTGGTCAATCCTTCTTGGATGTAGTCAAAATAGGAGAAATGGTAGAGAACGGTCTTAAGACAGGCAGAATTATAAGTCAAGCGGCTCTCAAGGCTGCAGCTCAGGCTGTCCAATTTGAATCTAGTGACACGAATGAGAGGGATGAAGAAGTCATGATGATATCGGGGTCAAGAAAAGGTTCCAGAAGAGTACCTCGACGGTATGCGATGTCTCGACAAGTTTTCCATAATTCCCCTGAGCATTACTATCCACCTCCGAACCCACCATACCCGGTTGATCCACCCCAGTATGTTATTCAGCCATCAAATCATCCAAGAAAGCGAGCACGAGCATCACAAAATCTCTATCAGCCCTCTGCAAAACTTCCAAATACCTTATAACCCACTTCCAAACCAAGGGCATAGAAGGGAACCGAAGTTGAAGGATAATTTCACACCAATAGGAGTTTCCTATGAAAGCTTATTTGAGAGGTTAAAGCAACAGGACATGATTGCACCCATCCCTCCAAATCATGTGGACCCACGTGCAAGGAGCTTTGACCCATCTAAAAGGTGTGAATACCATTCCCATGCCCAGGGGCACAACATGGAAAGTTGTCGGGATTTGAAAAAGGAAATAGAAAGGATGATCCAAGAAAGATTGATTGTGATTCATAACAGTGACACCCGGAATATCGCGCTGAATCCGTTACCTGCACCTGATGATACACACTTTCTGACGGTGATGCCTGGTGACACGGAATATGAGAATCCACTCGGGAATGTGCCGACTGAAATGAGAGAAGGCCATAGTGGTTCTGATAATCAAATTCGTGGCTAAATGTCAGGCTTATCAACTGGAGAGTCATTTGTGGTGGCTTATTTTGTTGTCATTTCTATTTGTCCGAGTTATTTTAGAATGGTAATCCGAATGTTGTTTTGTGGCTCAAACCTTTTATCCTTGTATTTTTCTTTTGATCATAATGTCTCATCTAAAGGGGTCTAGGTTCGTTCTAAGTATTGTACCCCAGTTTTGTTTTTTTGGTTGTTCGAGTCGTTGTTTTATCGGTTAATACAATGACCTATTTTATATTATTTCTAGACATTTTCTATTATTTAGTCCTCTCCTTCATATAGTTCTTTTTCTGCTAGCTCTAGTGACATGACGTGCGCGCATAGTTCTGGCATGATCTTAAAAGTTAATCACAAAATCATTGGGAGGTGATCCAAATATTTAAATGAAGTAAGAACGGTTTGAGATTATTCGAAACCCGAGTCATGCGAAACTGGGGCAAGTAAAAGAAAACCATTAAAGGCAAGCTGCCAAAATTGACATGGGGTCGTTCGTAATAATGAAAATGAGAGTGTTGTCCAACAGTGCTTTAAAGATATGACGAATATTAATTGTGTTGTTTACACTTGGCATGTTTTGAAGATTGGAATGACGAAGGCATTTTGTTCTGCTATCCAAACACTTTATCCATCGTCAACCCTTTGAGCTTTATTTTAAATTCTTTCATACCCCTCCTTCGGAATTAGTTGCAAAGACTAGAAACACAAGTTTGAAAGGTAAGAGAAGAAAGGGATAAAGAAAAAAGTAAAGAAAAGAAAACAACAAAAAGAGATAAAGAAAAGAAAAAGAAAAATGTATGAAAAAAAAAACTTGAAAAAGAGAAAGTGGGAACTACGTTTGACCTGATTCCTCAAAGAGGATACGTAGGCGCTTCACAGCTCGGTCATAGTGTAAATAAAAACCAAAAAATCCCCAAGCAAGAAACAGGGGCAGTAAAAAAAAATGTGTTTATGTAAGGAAAATATAGGATTCCGAAGGTTGTAATTTTGAACCCAATTTGTTTTATTTTGAGCCTTTAATACCCTTTCTTTCTAGCCATGTCCAAACCCACATTACGGTCCAAAGAAAGACCTTTTGACCAATCTTCAAAAGAGGCTGAGTTAGGCAAAATGAAGAGAAGTTTCATCGGGACATAACACTCTGATTCCCGGCAGAAAGACTTCGACCTCCAGCAGAAAATAGGAGAGTCTTAGCAGTAACACCACCAATCCCCAACGGAAAAGTAACACAAATGAGAGAGTCTTAGCGGTGAAAACCTTCACAGGCACCATAAGGCGATGAAAGCTAAGAGAAAAACCGAAATGAGTGAGGCTTGGTAGTGATAATCCCTCGGGCACTACAAGTCGAACGGAGATTGGAAATCAGATGGAAAGCCTCAAGCAAAGATTACAAAAGGCGGTTTAACAACGGAATATAGGCTATATGTGCATGTCATGTCCATTAGAGTTGGTATCCACGTTTGATAGGTTTACTTTATAATTTTTCTTTTTAGAGAGTCATCTTCCTTTTTGTCTTTTATTCTGTTTCCTTTTATCTTTCTTCTTTTTATCGAAAATTCCCCAATAGAGTCTGTTTGCAAGAAATGACTGCAAAATTTTCCATCAACTTTCCAATTACGCAAGACAGTATTCTAATTGGTACACCCAAGTGGTATAAGTCAGGAGGGAACAAGCGCAATGCCAATGTCCAGAAGGATGTTCCCCAACAAGAGGAAGTTGACAAAGGGGTAGACCAGCATCATAAAAGATACCTCCATAAAAAGTAAAGATTAATGACATCAAGGCCAAGGCCAGTGAGACTCAAAGGTCGGAGAACGCCACAGAAGAAGGGAGGATATCCCCAGCAGAAAGGTATTTTCGGTGACAAGGATGAACAAAGAAAATGGTTCACCAGTAAAACATGCAAGGTCTTCACGAAGGGTCACTATCATAGGAATTCGGGTGGTCGGTGGAAAACCACGTGGAAAGGTTCGCGAATAAAGAGTCGTCAAGGAAGGCGGGGAAGAAAGAAAGGAGAAAGTTATCCCCAGCATGAATATCATCAAATAATAATATCCCCAGCAAGTTCTGATAATGAAACGCAGAGCAGGGATAGAGGAGGAGAACCATCCCCAGCAGGAGCACCACAACCAGCCACCATATTTTAAAACTAACCAATTTTTCTTTGATTTGAAACAGGAAGAAGAGGGGTTGTTGGCAGAAAAGCATGCCACGAAGAAGATTCTCAAACTGGGGCAGAAAATTTTCTCCCGTTGCGAAAATTTTCTCGAAACCAAATACCCGGTTGGGGAAAGAAGCCGGATAACGCGAGGAAATGATCTTTGAACCCGATTATCCCCAGCAGCTTTGAAAAAAAAAAAAAAAAGAAAACAACAAGTTGTGATAGAGGAAATTATACCCCCAGCAGACAAGACAAAACGAGGAAGCTTGCGTTCGGAAAGGCAAGAAGTCGGTATCATCCCCAGCAGTTCTCGAAAAAATGAAACACTGATTTCGAGATTTCTCCGGCAGCATTATATCCTACAAGTTTTTCAAGGGAGCCAAGCGCGAGTCCCGAATGAGGTTTGGAAAGAGGAAAAAGGGAAAGGGATCCCCCGATAGTGTAATCCCCAGCCGATGACATTTCAATCCCCAGCGATCCCGGGAGAGAATAAAGGTTTTGAAGGAAGTAGAAAAAGAGGAAATAAAGAAGATTTCCCAGCAGCAGTACCCCAGCAGGTAAGTAATTAGTTCCAAAGATATCCCCAGTAGTCAAGAGAAAAATAACACGACCCAGGAGGAAAACAATTCCAAAACAAGGTAATTCAGAAGAAAAAATGGCCCAAGAAGCGATGTAGGAAGAAGAAAGTGGTGCAGGAAGCAAAGGAAGGCGACATGGAGTGGCGATTTATTTTTAAAGGATGTTGTTGAAGTCAGGAGCCCGCCTGAAGAACGGAGTGGCGATTTATTTTCAAAAGATGTTGTTGAAGTCAGGGAGCCCGCCCGAAGAATGGAGTGGCGATTTATTTTCAAAGGATGTTGTTGAAGTCGGGAGCCCGCCCGAAGAATGGAGTGGCGATTTATTTTCAAAGGATGTTGTTGAAGTCGGGAGCCCGCCTGAAGAACCGAGTGGCGATTTATTTTCAAAAGATGTTGTTGAAGTCGGGAGCCCGCCCGAAGAATGGAGAGGCGATTTATTTTCAAAGGATGTTGTTGAATTCGGGAGCCCGCCCGAAGAACGGAGTGGCGATTTATTTTCAAAAGATGTTGTTGAAGTCGGGAGCCCGCCTGAAGAATGGAGTGGCGATTTATTTTCAAAGGATGTTGTTGAAGTCGGGAGCCCGCCTGAAAAGAGGAGTTGCGATTTATTTTCAAAAGATGTTGTTGAAGTCAGGGAGCCCGCCCGAAGAATGGAGTGGCGATTTATTTTCAAAGGATGTTGTTGAAGTCGGGAGCCCGCCCGAAGAATGGAGTGGCGATTTATTTTCAAAAGATGTTGTTGAAGTCGGAGCCCGCCTGAAGAATGGAGTGGCGATTTATTTGCAAACGATGTTGTTGAAGTCAGGAGCCCGCCTGAAGAGAGGAGTGGCGATTTATTTTTAAAAGGATGTTGTTGAAGTCAGGAGCCCGCCCGAAGAATGGAGTGGCGATTTATTTTCAAAAGATGTTGTTGAAGTCAGGAGCCCGCCTGAAGAATGGAGTGGCGATTTATTTTCAAAGGATGTTGTTGAAGTCGGGAGCCCGCTTGAAGAGAGGAATGGCGATTTATTTTCAAAAGTTGATGTTGAAGTCAGGGAGCCCGCCTGAAGAGAGGAATGGCATTTTAATTTGCTAGGATGTTGAAGTCAGGAGCCCGCCTGAAAAGAGGAATGGCTTTTTAATTTGCTAAGATATTAAAGTCAGGAGCCCGCCTGAAGAGAGGAATGGCGATTTATTCTCAAAAGATGTTGAAGTCAGGAGCCCGCCTGAAGAGAGGAGTGGCGATATATTTTGGAAGTTGTAGTTGAAGTCAGGATGCCCGCCTGAAGAATGGAGTGGCGAGTTATTATTTTGAAGTTGTTGTTGAAATCAGGTGCCCGCCTGAAGAATGGAATGGCGATTTATGATTAGAGTTTGTCGATAAAGTCAGAAGCCCGCCGGAAAAGCAGAACGGCGTCTCAGTTTCCAAGATTTGATAAGGATAGTGAACAATCGGAAAGTGACAGAGTGTAACGGAAATCCCCAACATGAATCAGAAGGAAGGCAACAAGGATCAGAAAAGATAGATTCAGACGTCGAAGGAGAATAGCTCGAAGATCACAAGTAAGGGAAATCACTTCGGAGTGCAATGCAAGTTAGCAACAAAAGAAGCTTGCGACCAGGAATGCGAGTCAATAGTCCGAGATGCTCAACAGAAGTCAGTCATAATGAAAAAAAGGCAAGGAGTTAATCCAAGTGCAGAAGTTGATGAAAGATGTGGTGTGTTCAAGACATGGCCGAGGTCACAAGCACTGCATACCTGGTCTTGATCCGAAAAGCAGCACCTACAACTAGCAAGTGTCACACCTCCTTTTTACGCACCCGCGGGGCGCGAGGGAGTTTTTCCAATTAAAGGACAATCGAAACGGGATTTATTTATTTAGTTCAGAGTCGCCACTTGGAAAAATAATGGTGTTCCAAGTCACCGGTTTTAATCCCGAACCGAGGAAATTTATGACTTTGTATTACAGTCTGCGAAATTAGAAACCTGGATAAGGAATTCTGTTAACCCGGGAGAAGGTGTTAGGCACTCCCGGATTCCATGGTTTTAGCACGGTCGCTCAACCGCAATTTTTGTTTCTATCTGATTTCTTTATATATTTTTATTTATGTGCTTTAACCTCTGTGCAAATTTTAACTTTTAACCGCTTTTGATTATTATTATTATTATAAGAATTATTATTATTATTATTTTAACAAAGAATTGCGACGTTGTGAAAATGTATTTCGAACCACGTCGCACCAGTGCACCCGTGGTTGTCAATACATTTCGACTCCGTTGAGATTTGGATTTGAGTCACATAATTGTGCACTCGAGTTTAAGGAGATAAGATTATTAAATACGCGCCTAAAGATACTAACGCGTTTTGTGTTCGGGAAAGGCCGTGGAATCCGCTAAACAACACATCCCGGAATCTAAACATTTTTCGTAATAATCGTCTGTTGAGGGCCCCGCAATTTGCGTGTTATTTTGGCGAGGCTCGTCTTGCTTATTGTTTATGGGCTCATTACCCTTTTATTGTTTATTGTTTTAAATGAATTACAACGTAGTGGAAACGTATCTCGAACCACGTTGCACCAGTGCACCCGTGACTTTTGACACGTTTCGACTTCGTTGAGATTTAGATTTGGGTCACATAAATGTGCACCCGTATTTGAGAAGGTAGTATTAGAATACGTGATTAAAGCAACTACGCATTTATTATCTTTGGAGAACACCGTAAAATTCGCTATACGGTTGATCCCGAAGTCTAAGTATTTTTATATATATACATTTATGAGGGCCCCGCGATTTGTATAATTTTGTTAGGCGAGGCACACCTCTGATTCTAAGGTTGAGTTAAAGATAATTACATGAGGCCATGGATTATGATTGAAATTATAATATATATACTAAATAATTAAAAATTATTATAACAGTAACTTCCTAAACTACTAACAAACAAACAAAAAATGACAACTTCATTTGCGCAAATTCCTAATCGAAAAAGAAGGAAAGGACGAAAATGATAAACAAATAAAACAAAACTCAAACACTCAACAATTTTAGAGATTCATTATTCTAAATTTTGAACATAAATTAAATGAACACATCAAGATAGTAAACCAATGAACAGAAACGTGAAAACATACAAAATTTAAACAAGAAACTTACTCACAAATATTGGACGAACTGGGTAAGAGGCGCACGAAATGAATATTCTGTAAATGTATTTGGTTTCAACCTCATGTAAGAACGGCCAGAACAGTTACATATTTTTGAGATGGTATTGAATAGAACCCGACATGTCGAACAAAACTCTACCACGAACAGGGAACGTGAACCAAGTAGGAACCACGAACAGCGACTAACCAACGACGTACCGAACCTCGACGAATGACAACGACCTCAACAGAAACAAGAAAACTCGGACCTAGACTGTCAGCGACCTGAGATATTGGCTGGTTTCAAGCAGTATGGTCATGGACTGGGGTTGCGTAGGGGCTGTTTGGACGTGACAACAGTTGGTGGTCGACGAGCTGGGCGCTGGCCTGGTCGTGAGGGTGGTGACGAAGGACGAGGGTGGTGCTTGGAGAGAGATGAAGGTTGTTGGTTTGCTGGTTGAACGATGGAGCAGTGTGATTTTTTTTGGTTCAGTTTATTTTCTCTCCTTGAAGGAGATGAGCAGTCACGTTTTTTTTTTCTTCTGATGATCCCGTCTCCCTTTGCTGCCGTTCTTTTCTTAACTTTTTTGTTACGTTTTTTTCTTTTGTTGTTCCCATGTGTTGCTGCCGTTTTTCTTAACTTTTTGTTACTTTTTTTCTTTTGTTGTTCCCATGTGTTGCTGCCGTTTTTCTTAACTTTTTGTTACTTTTTTTTCTTTTTTTTTTCTTTTTTTAATTCTTTTCATTGTCTTGTAGTGCTTGTAATTATTGTATTATTTTATTTCATTTTTTTTTTAAATTGTTCTCCCATCTCCCCATTATGTATTGTCCCCATAGTATGTGCATGTGTGTGTATGGGTGGTTTTGTCCGTGTTCCCCGTGTGGTGGACTCGGATTATTATGGGCTAGGTCCGAAAATTATAAAACCGGGTAATTTGAACCCGAATATTATTCTTCGCCCGGAACCGAGAATGGTGTTATTTAATTAATCCTAGGTAATCCAAATAACTATAATACTCATAATTAAAATAAAACTATTTTTTTTATATTTTTCAAGTTTAAAATAACTACGAAATATTAATGAAACTATTTTTTTATTATTTTCGTTTTTATAAAAAGATAAAAATATAAAGTACTATTTTTATATTTTTTCAAGTTTAAAATAACTACAAAATATTAATGAAACTATTTTTTATTATTTTCGTTTTTATAAAAAAATATAAAGTACTATTTTTGTATTTTTCAAGTTTAAAATGACTACGAAACATTAATAAAACCATATTTTTGTTATTTTTCATTTTAAGGTAAAAATAAAGTAAAAGAGTCAAATTTAGCTAATATAGCTATATTAAAACTAAACTAAATATTTTACGCTGAAAAATATAAAAAATCTCGGGGAGGGTCAAAAATCACGCGTTTACAGCTGCCCCTCTTTGACTGAAAACACAAAGAGTTTTCTGACAAAGAACGACTAGACAAGTGTTTTTGATCCAACCCTTATTCGGAGGGACTAAACTAAAAGAAGAGGAATGTGACCGAGCCCTTGTATTTGAGCTGCCTACATATCCTTGGCTATAAAGGAATCAGGCCACGTGTAGTTCGAAAGTTGAGTGAGGAAGGGGTATACCGAGGTGGAGAGCCAGTCGAGGTGTCGTTCCGTCGAGGTTCTGTTCCATCGAAGTTCCGGTCCGTGGTCCTGCTATTACATCAAAAATCAAAACATGAGAAAGACTAACTAAGCCTATCGGCTACTAGTTACAAGATTCCTATCTATAAGTCTTCTGAAGCTTGATCTTGAGTATTGGTTGGTGCTTCATGCGGACTCTAAATTTGAACCTTGATACTTGCTAGTTGCAGGTGCTGCTTTTCGAATCAAGACCAGGTATACAATGCTTGTGACCTCGGCCATGTCTTGAGCATGCCACATCTTTCATCAACTTCTGCATTTTGGATTGGCTTCATGCCTCTTTTTTTTTTTTTTTGTTTATTGTGACTAAACTTCTGTTGATCCCCTCGGACTGTTGACTCGCATTCTGGTCGCAAGCTTCTTTTGTGGCTAACTTGCATTGCACTCCGAAGTGAATTCCCTTACTTGTGATCTTCGAACTATTTTCCTTCGAAGTCTGAATCTATCTGTTCTGATCCTTGTTGCCTTCCTTCTGATTCATGATGGGGATTTCCGTTACACTCTGTCACTTTTCGATTGTTCACTATCCTTATCAAATCTTGGAAACTGAGACGGCGTTCTGCTTTTCTGGCGGGCTTCTGACTTTAACGACAAATTCTAATCATAAATTGCTATTCCCTTCTTCAGGCGGGCACCTGACTTCAACAACAAACTCCGGATATAAATTGCCATTCCATTCTTCAAGTGGGCACCTGATTACCAAAACTTGAAATGTATAGATCGAATGATTACCATCTCAGGAGAAAGATTCACCGGACTGAGATTTTGATGTCTTAGGAGAAAGATTCATCATACTAAGACTTTGACGCTAGGAGATAATTCCTCGGACTAGGTCTAAATTGTTGTGATCTCAGGAGCAAGATTCATGAGACTGAGATTTTGATATCTTAGGAGAAAGATTCATCAGACTAAGATTTGACTCTAGGAGATAATTCCTCGGACTAGGTCTAAATTATTGTGATCTCAGGAGAAAGATTCATCGGACTAAGATTTTGATATCTTAGGAGAAAGATTCATCGGACTAAGATTTTGACGCTAGGAGATAATTCCTCAGACTAGGTCTAAATTGTTGTGATCTCAGGAGAAAGATTCATCAGACTGAGATTTTGATATCTTAGGAGAAAGATTCATCAGACTAAGATTTTGACGCTAGGAGATAATTCCTCATATTAGGTCTAAATTGATGCCTTACTTGAAATCTTCCAATTGTTGTTTCCTTCTTCTTGTTGCTTTCATCTAAAACCTCTAATCGTTGTTTTTCACTTCCTATTAATCTATCTTTAACTATAACTTCAAAAACTAAATCGCCACTCCATTCTTCAGGCGGGCTCCCTGACTTCAACTGCACTTTAAAACTAAATCGCCATTCCATTCTTCAGGCGGGCTCCCTGACTTCAACTACAACTCAAAACTAAATCGACACTCCATTCTTCAGGCGGGCTCCCTGACTTCAACTGCCACTTCAAAATAAATCGCCACTCCATTCTTCAGGCGGGCTTCCTGACTTCAACTGCCACTTCAAAATAAATCGCCACTCCATTCTTCAGGCGGGCTCCCTGACTTCTACTACACTTCAAAATAAATCGCCACTCCATTCTTCAGGCGGGCTCCCTGACTTCAACAACAAGTTCAAAACTAAATCGCCACTCTATTCTTCAGGCGGGCTCCCTGACTTCAACCGCAACTTTAAAACTCCATCCCATCCATGTCGCCTTCCTTTGCTTCCTGCACCATTTTCTTTTTCATGCATCGCCTCTTGGGTCATCCTTTCTTCTGAATTACCTTGTTTCGGAATTGCTTTCCTCCTGGGTGGTGTTATTTTTCCCTTGACTGCTGGGGACATCTTTAGGCGGGCTCCCTGACTTCAACTATAACTTCAAAACTAACTCGCCACTCCATTCTTCAGGCGGGCTCCCTGACTTCAACTATAACTTCAAAACTAACTCGCCACTCCATTCTTCAGGCGGGCTCCCTGACTTCAACATCGCTTCACTAACTCCATCCCATCCATGTCGCCTTCCTTTGCTTCATGCACCACTTTCTTCTTCCTGCATCGCTTCTTGGGCCATCATTTCTTTTGAATTACCTTGTTTCGGAATTGCTTTCCTCCTGGGTCATGTTATTTTCTCTTGACTGCTGGGGACATCTTTGAATTGATTACTTACCTGCCGGGGATAATGCTGCTGGGGAAATCTTCTTTATTTCCTCCTTTTCTACTTCCTTCAAAACCTATCTCCCGAAATCGCCGGGGATTGAAATGTCATCAGCTGGGGATTACCCTGTCTGGGGATCCCTTTTCCTTCTTCCTCTTTCCAAACCTCCTTCGGGGCTCGTGCTTCGCTCCCTTGAAAAACTTGTAGGATATAATGCTGCCGGGGAAATCTCGAAATCGGTGTTTCATTTTTCCGAGAACCGCTGGGGGTGATACCGGCCTCTTGCCTTTGTGAACGCAAGCTTCCTCGTTTTGCCCTGTCTGCTGGGGGTATAATTTCCTCTATCACAGCTTGTTGTTTTCTTTCTTTCAAAGCTGTTGGGGACAACCGGGTTCAAATATCATTTCCTCGCGTTATCTGGCTTCTTTCCCCAACCAGGTATTTGGTTTCGAGAAAATTTTCGCAACGGGAGAAAATTTTCTCCCCCAGTTTGAGAATCTTCTTCGTGGCATGCTTTTCTGCCAACAACCCCTCCTCTTCCTGTTTCAAATCAAAGAAAAAATTAGTTAGTTTTAAAATGTGGTGGCTGGTTGTGGTGCTCCTGCTGGGGATGGTTCTCCTCTTCTTTCCCTGCTCTGCGTTTCATTGTCAGACCCTGCCGGGGATGTTATCATTTGATGATATTCATGCTGGGGATAGTTTTCTCCTTTCTTGCTTCCCCGCCTTCCTTGACGACTCTTTATTCGTGAACCTTTCCACGTGGTTTTCCACTGACCACCCGAATTCCTATAATAGTGACCCTTCGTGAAGACCTTGCATGTTTTATTGGTGAACCATTTTCTTTGTTCACCCTTGTCACTGAAAATACCTTTCTGCTGGGGATATCTCCCCTTCTTTGGCGGCATATCTAAGGAATGGGCATTTCCCGACCTTTGAGTCTCATTGGCCTTGGCCTCGAGGTCATTAACCTTCATTGAGATATCCTTTTTCACACCGATCCACCCCTTTGTCGATTTCCTATTGCTGGGGAATATCCTTCTGGACACTGGCTTTGCGCTTAATCCCTCCTCACTTATACCACTTGGGTGCACCAATCAAATTCCGTCTTGCATAATTGGAAAGCTGATGGAAAATTTTGAAGTCATTTCTTACAAACAGACTCTATTGGGGAATCTTTATGAAAGGAGAAAGATAAAAGGAAACAGAGTAAAAGACAAAAACGAGGATGACTCTCTAAAAAGAAAAATTATAAAATAACCCTATCAAATGTGGATACCAATTCTAATGGACATAACATGCACATATAGCCTGTCCTCCGTCGTTAAACCGCCTTTTGTAATCTTCTCCTGGGGCTTTCCTATCTCATTGCCAACCTTCGTTCGACTTGTAGTGCCCGAGGGGTTTTTACTACCAAGCCTCTCTCATTTCGGTTTTCTCTCAGCTTTCATCGCCTTATGGTGCCTGTGAAGGTTTTCACCGCTAAGACTCTCTCATTTGTGTTACTTTTCCGCTGGGGATTGGTGGTGCTACTCCTAAGATTCTCTCATATTTCTTCGGCTGTAGATCCGAGTCTTTTCCGATGGGAATCAGAGTGTTATGTTCCTGATAAGACTTCTCTCATTTGCCTGACTTGGCCTTTTTTGAAGATTGGTCAAAAGGTCTTTCTTTGGACCGTAATGTGGATTTGGATAAGGCTAGAAAAAATGGTATTAAAGGCTCGAAATAAAACAAAATGGGTTCAAAATTACAACCTTCGGACCTATATTTATTTATAATAAACACAATTTTTTGCCCCAGATTTTTGCTTGGGGATTTTTGATTTTTTATTTACACTATGACCGAGCTGTGAAGCGCCTATGTATCCTCTTTGAGGAATCAGGTCAAACGTAGTTCCCAATTCCTCTTTTTCAAATTTCTTTTTTCATACATTTTTCTTTTTCTTTTCTTTATCTCTTTTTGTTTTTTTCTTTTTCTTTACTTTTTCTTTATCCCTTTCTTCTTTTGCCTTTCAAACTTGTGTTTCTAGTCTTTGCAACTAATTCCGAAGGAGGGGTATGAAAGAATTTAAAATAATCCTCAAAGGGTTGACGATGGATAAAGTATTTGGATAGCAGAACAAAATGCCTTCGTCATTCCAATCTTCAAAACATGCCAAGTGTAAACAACACAATTAATATTCGTCATATCTTTAAAGCATTGTTGGGCAACACTCTCATTTTCATTATTATGAACGACCCCATGTCAATTTTGGCAGCTTGCCTTTAACGGTTTTCTTTTACTTGCCCAAGTCTCTCATGACTCGGGTTTCGAATAATCTCAAACCGTTCTTACTTCATTTAAATATCTCGATCACCTCCCAATGGTTTTGTGATTAACTTTTAAGATCAGGCCAGAACTATGCGCGCACGTCATGTCACTAGAGCTAGAGAAAAAGAACTATAGGAAGGAGAGGACTAAATAACAGAAAATGTCTAGAAATAATATAAAATAGGTCATTGTATTAACCGATAAAACAACGACTCGAACAACCAAAAAACAAAACTGGGGTATAATACTTAGAACGAACCTAGACCCCTTTAGATGAGACACTATGATCAAAAGAAAAATACAAGGATAAAAGGTTTGAGCCACAAAACAACATTCGGATTACCATTCTGAAAATAACTCGGACAAATAGAAATGACAACAAAATAAGCCACCACAAATGACTCTCCAATTGATAAGCCCGACATTTAGCCACGAATTTGATTATCAGAACCACTATGGCCTTCTCTCATTTCAGTCGGCAAATTCCCGAGTGGATTCTCATATTCCGTGTCACCAGGCATCACCGCCAGAAAGTGTGTATCATCAGGTGTCGGTGACGGATTCAGCGCGATATTCTGGGTGTCACTGTTATGAATCACAATCAACCTTTCTTGGATCATCCTTTCTATTTCCCTTTTCAAATCCCGACAACTTTCCATGTTGTGCCCCTGGGCATGGGAATGGTATTCACACCTTTTAGATGGGTCAAAGCTCCTTGCACGTGGGTCCACATGATTTGGAGGGATGGGTGCAATCATGTCCCGTTGCTTTAACTTCTCAAATAAGCTTTCATAGGAAACTCCTATTGGTGTGAAATGTTCCTTCAACTTCGGTTCCCTTCTATACCCTTGGTTTGGAAGTGGGTTATAAGGTATTTGGAAATTTTGCAGAGGCTGATAGAGATTTTGTGATGCTCGTGCTCGCTTTCTTGGATGATTTGATGGCCGAATAACATACTGGGGTGGATCAACTGAGTATGGTGGGTTCGGAGGTGGATAGTAATGCTCAGGGGAGTTATGGAAAACCTGTCGAGACATCGCATACCGTCGAGGTACTCTTCTGGAACCTTTTCTTGACCCTGATATCATCATGACTTCTTCATCCCTCTCATTCGTGTCACTAGATTCAAATTGGACAGCTTGAGCTGCAGCCTTGAGAGCCGCTTGACTTATAATTCTGCCTGTCTTAAGACCGTTCTCTACCATTTCTCCCATTTTGACTACATCCAAGAAGGATTGACCAACCGCGGACATCATGTTCTGAAAATAATCCGGCTCTTGAGCCTGAAGGAAGACAGTGATTAACTCATGGTCATCCA
This sequence comes from Nicotiana noctiflora, assembly GCA_032618575.1. Classification (NCBI taxonomy): domain Eukaryota; kingdom Viridiplantae; phylum Streptophyta; class Magnoliopsida; order Solanales; family Solanaceae; genus Nicotiana; species Nicotiana noctiflora. Next base: position 402,992 of record JASVEL010014179.1, on the reverse strand, counting down.
TGGGTGGCTAAGCACGAGCCGCTTGCTCTCTCCATTTAAGGGCATATTCCCTGAAACTTTCACTTGATTTCTTCTTCAGATTTGAAAGGAAAATGCGGTCTGGGGCAATGTCAATGTTGTATTGGAATTGTTTGACAAAGGCTTGTGCCATGTCGTTCCAGACGTGCCAGCGAGATGCATCTTGATCCCAAAACCATTCAGAGGCTACTCCTGTAAGGCTTTCCCCAAAGTAAGCTATTAACAATTCTTCATTTCTTCCCAGAACTCCTTAGTTGATTGCAATACCTTTTCAAATGGGCTATGGGATGTCCATGTCCATCGTACTTTTCAAATTTGGGAATCTTGAAACCAGGTGGCAAGTGGACATCGGGAAACAAGCATAGATCTTTGAAAGCAACACTCTTTTGACCTGCCAACCCGTGCGTGTTTTTCAACCGCTGTTCTAAGCTTTTCAATCTTTGGGTTATTTCCTCCTGTACCATGCGCGGCGCAGTTGTCATTGGCCAACCACTGGGCGCTGGCAAGAGGCATCGGTGGGGCGACAGAGGCACATGCGCGCATATCGCTTGGCGCAGCCAAGACCACGGGGCCGACCATGGCGCTAGGCATTGTGAGGCTTGCTAGGCCGCCATGGGGCGCGGTCAAGGGGTCATGGGGCATGTGTGGAAAGCCGCCCATGACAATCCTAATGCCTCGCCGGCGCCCAGCGGCAGGCCCATTCCATCAGCGCCTCGCGCCCAGTCTCTGATGCCAAGCACCAGTGCCCAACATCAGGCGACCAGCATTGCGCGCCACCAGCATCGCGCGTGCCGATCCGGACCCGCAAGACCAAGTTGCTGCCATCAGACTTAGTTGTACATTGTAATAAACTAAGTCCTTTTCACTGTATTGTTTTAGGCTAGTTTACATCATTTTCATGCATTGTGATTCTCTGGCTTTTTTTGGTCTACTCATGTAACTTAGGTTTATTTTTTTTAAGTATTATTAGGGGGTATACAGCATTCAAACATTTTCAGTAATCAATTCTCTGTACTGGTGTCTCCACCCCTCGACACCGCATTTTGTAATCATCATCATCATCATCAATACAATCATCATCATCATTCAAAACCCAATTCAGTCTCATGCTTCCGCAATTGCCTAAGACAGCTTGTTCTCCCGCACGGCACTGACGCTCTAGTCTAGCGTGCGGCGAGGACCTCATTGACAGATATCGGTTTTCTCGTGCGGCACTGACGTTCTAGTCTAGCGCACGGAGGGGACCTCATTGGCGGACGGCAACCACACTGACATCGGTTGCCTAGCCTTGCGCAACCCTTCCAAAGATCATCAGGAAGGCGTCGCGTAACAGTTGGTATCAAAGCTTAGGCTCGACATCGGACGAGGGAACATATTGGCCATCATCACCATTTCTGACCATGGTGAATCATGGAGAGCGCCTGGCCTCTCTAGAAGAGACGGTTGACCGACTGCGACCCATTATCGAATCGGTGCCTGATCTAAACACCAGCCTAGTGCAAAGGTTGGACGACTTGGACCGCAGCATGCGGCGGGCCGAAAATGACATTGCAAACATCAGTCGTGACTCTGAGGACGACAAAGAAGCGGCAGCCATTGAAACTGCCAATATTCATGGCAAATTTGAGGACCTCCTACAGGAGCGTGCCGACGATTTGGCCCATCGGGAACAAGAGACCAACAGACTGACTGCCATGCAGCAAACCATAGACGACTTGACGGACAAGCTCAACGTTGTCAATGCTGCCTTACAGGGCCTTCTTCGAGAAGGTACCAACCACATCAGGGGCGCTGCAGACCCCATCATCATTCCACACAAACTTAAGATACCGGAGCCCCTACCGTATGATGGTTCTCGGGATGCTAAAGAAGTGGACAACTTCATCTTCGACGTCGAACAATACTTCGATGCTGTAGGCCATTTGGAGGAATCCAAAAAGGTGGCAACAACTGCCATGTATCTTCAAGGCGATGCCAAACTTTGGTGGCGGGTCAAACATGAAGCCATCAAGGCCGGTGAAGATACCCTCCAGACATGGGAGGAACTGAAGGCAGCCATACGTCTGCAGTTCTTTCCCGAAAACGTTGAATACAACGCAAGGAGAAAGCTACGGGACCTCCGGCACACCAAATCAGTGAGGGAGTACGTGCGCGAATTCTCCGCACTCATGCTGAACATACGTGACATGGGGGACAAAGACAAACTCTTCGCATTCATTGAAGGTTTGAAACCTCATGCCCGTATGGAACTACAGAGGCAACGGGTAAACACCCTACCCAAGGCCATTCAAGCTGCTGAATGCCTTGGCGATTATTATTTGGGAACTCAGGCTGACAAGCCCCAGCCGCCTGTCCGAGAGGGAATCAGTGGCAATAATCCCAAATACGGTGGCCCAAGCAAAAGTGGGGGAGATCGGAGTTCATACAAAGCGAAGTCTCCTCCCTCCAACAGCAACAGTGCACCCGTTAACATCAATCAGGGGAGGAAGCCTCCCTCAGAATGCCGTCATTGCGGCGGGGCACATTGGAACAACGAATGTCCTAACATAAAGGTCAATGCTCATCAAGCCGCCGAGGATGATGAGGCAACTGCATCTGACACATCAGAACAAGACCAGGTAGGCGCCTTCAATGCACTTGTTGGCTCTATCCCACATGCCTTAGCGAGGATCGGTGCATGTCCTCCTAAGAAAACATCAACCCCTATCACAAGGAAGGGGAAAGAAAAGATGGACGAAGGACCTCCTAAGCAAGAGAGGGCCCTAATGTTCGTCGAGCTGAAAGTGAATGGCCACCCCATTCACGCATTGATAGACACGGGGCCTACCCATAACTACTTGGACTCAACCCAAGTAGAGCGCCTTGGTCTAGTCATCAAGAAGAGTAGAGGTCGCGTCAAGGCCATCAACTCACCGCCCCAGCCATTAGGCGGAACAACCACAAATGTCCCAGTGAAACTTGGCCCATACAAAGGAAACATCGACTTGCGCATCACAACCATAGATGACTTCGACATGATAGTGGGTTTGGAGTTCATGAGGCAAACCAATACCATCCCGGTACCATATGCCAACATGCTCCTCATGATGGGACGAAACGGGGCCAAGCCCTACACCATACCATGCTTCCCCGTCAAGACAGCTGCTGGAAACATCTCGGCCATACAGTTGGAGAAGGTAGTCGACAGACATGAACCTCAAGTTCCGGCTACCCTTCCCAACAACAAACAACCATCATGTCCCCGGCCACAAAACACGGGTGACGCTCATCAGCGTGGGAAGACTTGTCAGCCATGCCCCAAGAACAAGTTGGATCACTCATCAGAAAAGGGACCCTTACAACCACTACATGTCCTGCAGGACATCTCAGCAGAAGATGCAGCCAGACTCTTCTTCTTGCACATCATCAACCATCGGGTGAAGTTTTGGGGGTTGCTCGTCCGTGTTTCAATTCTCAAAAAGGGCCTTCATACAAACCATGCCCCTTTTGAACTTGTTACCAGACAACAATCGCTTCTCCCGCAAACAAATCATGCATCCATCATGCCCAAAATCGCGTCGAGCTGCCAGCCTCTCGAGCAAATGGGAGCACAAATGATCATTGAGCCTAACCTTCACTTTACCCATCATCAAACAGGGGACAAAGTAAGGTTATGCCTCCTAAACCAGGTGACAATCCCATCACAGTGGAAGATCCGTCCAGTCTTCCACGCCAGCCGCACAACATCATTGCTTCGCTACCAAGGCAAGCTCAAAGAACAGAGGGGCGCAGACCTCCCAGAACGGAGGGGCGCAGACCTCCCAGAACAGAGGGGCGCAGACCTCCCAGAACAGAGGGGCGCAGACCTCTCATACATCAACCATCATCATCATCATAAGGCCCCGAGGACGGTGCCAACTCAGGTGGGGGAGAATGTCATGGGCGGCTTTCCACACACGCCCCATGACCCCTTGGCCGCGCCCCATGGCGGCCTAGCAAGCCTCACAATGCCTAGCACCATGGTCGGCCCCGTGGTCTTGGCTGCGCCAAGCGATATGCGCGCATGTGCCTCTGTCGCCCCACCGATGCCTCTTGCCAGCGCCCAGTGGCTGGCCAATGACAACTGCGCCGCGCGCCCTGACAAAGCCGCGTGCGCCCATCCTAATGCCTCGCCGGCGCCCAGTGGCAGGCCCATTCCATCAGCGCCTCGCGCCCAGTCTCTGATGCCAAGCACCAGTGCCCAACATCAGTCGACCAGCATTGCGCGCCACCAGCATCGCGCGTGCCGATCCGGACCCGCAAGACCAAGTTGCTGCCATCAGACTTAGTTGTACATTGTAATAAACTAAGTCCTTTTCACTGTATTGTTTTAGGCTAGTTTACATCATTTTCATGCATTGTGATTCTCTGGCTTTTTTTGGTCTACTCATGTAACTTAGGTTTATTTTTTTTAAGTATTATTAGGGGGTATACAGCATTCAAACATTTTCAGCAATCAATTCTCTGTACTGGTGTCTCCACCCCTCGACACCGCATTTTGTAATCATCATCATCATCATCAATACAATCATCATCATCATTCAAAACCCAATTCAGTCTCATGCTTCCGCAATTGCCTAAGACAGCTTGTTCTCCCGCACGGCACTAACGCTCTAGTCTAGCGTGCGGCGAGGACCTCATTGACAGATATCGGTTTTCCCGTGCGGCACTGACGTTCTAGTCTAGCGCACGGAGGGGACCTCATTGGCGGACGGCAACCGCACTGACATCGGTTGCCTAGCCTTGCGCAACCCTTCCAAAGATCATCAGGAAGGCGTCGCGTAACAGTTGGTCTTGCGTTGTCCGCTTGTCACAAACCAACCACCTTCTACTTACTTTACAATTCAAGACAAAACATGTTAGAATGGACTGAGACAGTCCTTATCAAATTTTTTATTTTTTTATTCTATATTATATATATACATATACAGTTGTGGTCGAATCTTATGGAGATTGCCTACGTATCATGACCCCGTATGAATCAGATCGAGCGTAGTTCTTGCAAATTAATGCAAGAAATAAAGAGATGTTTATTTGATTTTTTTTTTCTTTTTTTTTTTTGAAGAAAAATTGTAAAAGCCGTCTCCAACTACAAACTCTGATGAAAAACTTTCACATCTTGTGCCAGATAGTTCTACAAGAATAAGAATATTTTTAGCGTCAATTATGACTATTTCTACAAAATTAGCCACATAATGACTTATTTGACAAAATGACTATTTTTGCAAAATTTATTTAAAAAAAATAAACTTGAATTTTTTTTTATCCTGTGGCTCATGGGGCATCGTTCGGCATCACCATAAACAAACACAAGACTATTTTTCATAAATTGGCCATGTAATGGCTTATTTAGACAAAGTGGCTCTTTTTGCACAATTTTATTTAAGAAGATGCAAATTCAAAATTTTTTATCCTGGGGCCTATGGGGCATCGTTCAGCACCGACACAGGCCAACACAAGACTGAGGAAGTTAAAAAATGCAAAAATGTGGCTATTTCAGCAAAAACCGGCCATGTAATGGCTTATTTGATAAAGTGGATATTTTTGAAAAGTTGAGCGATGACTCAAAATTAATTTTGCGGATACGGCCTTTCGACATTTCCGCGAGGGAATATTTCAAGGTTGTTCTCAAAAATTATTTACAAATGACTCAAAGTGGCTATTCTTGCAAAAACGGCCTTCCGGCGTCCTTTTGCGGGACATTCGGCTTGCTTTTAAACAAGAATAGCATCACCCGACTTATTTATAACAAAATCAAAATTTGACATTTTTTGGTTATTTTTGCAAAAGGGTTGTAAACCCGGACTTGATTTTGCGGCTATGGCCTTGCAACATTTCCACAAGGAATATTTCAAGGTTGTTCCCGCAAATTATTAAAAATGATTCAAAGTGGCTATTTTTTGCAAAAACAGCCTCCCGGCGTCCTTTCAGAGCATTCGGCTATTTGCAAAAACGGCATCACTTTGATTTTATTGACAAAATTAAACACACATTTTTTTTGATTTTTTTTTTTTAAAAGGGGTGGCCTTTCAACATTTCCATAAGGAAAATTTCAAGGCCATTATTCAAAAAGAAAAGAGTCAAAGTGGCCATTTTTGCAAAAATAGCCTTCCGGCGTCCTTTCGGAACATTCGTCTATTTTCAAAAACAGCATCACTTTGATTTTATTGAAAACTAAACTTCGGCATTTTTTTTTTGATTTTTTAAAAGGGGTGGTTGGACCCGATGAGGGTTGCCTACGTATCCCACCTAATGGCGAGAATCAAACCTGCGTAGTTCGGTCAGATTAGTTGACCAATTATTTCAACAAAATTGTTCCACCTATTTTTCAAATTTTCTTTTCAAACCTTCGACAGCGTTTCGTCGACATTTCGATATTTTCTATTCTAAAACTTCCTCTCTTTTTGTTTTTCAGGAATTTAGCCAGTAATAATCTAGAACAAATAAATGCAACATATAACATGCTCGGTCTTTTGATTACCGGGTCACTTGTCCTAGACGGACCCAACCCCTGTGTTGAGTCCCCTAAGTCAGGATATGATGCAAATAAACGTCCTAAATCTAGGCTCAATATCCCGATGTTTTCAATGGTACTAGACCGTGTACCCGAGCGGACAACTCGGATCGAGGAGGGGGCTACGTACCGGTGACCCGCGGAGTCAATCGGCTTTGTAACTTATCCTGCCTCTTTTCTTATTTTGGGTATTGACATTAACAGAAAAAAGGAGTCTCAACCAGTAAGCACATCCCCGGAGGTAAGAAGAGAAGGGTTTTCGGCACGGTTTTATATACAGTTCACGCAATATCAAAGCGGTAAACATATGGGCAGCAGTTTGTATATATAGTGCAACTAGTATCAAAGCGGTAGACATGTAGCACATTAATTGAACATATAATAAAATCAGATATAGACAAAAACAACAATTTAACTGAGCTCGAATTCTTAAACCCTGAACCGAAGTTCTGGGTCAATTGTCCCCAGCAGAGTCGCCAGAGCTGTCACACCTCCTTTTTCCGTACACCCGCGGGCGCGAGGGAGTTTTTCCAATTAAAGGACAATCGAAACGGGATTTATTTATTTGATTCAGAGTCGCCACTTGGAAAAATAATGGTGTTCCAAGTCACCGGTTTTAATCCCGAACCGAGGAAATTTTTGACTTTGTATTACAGTCTGCGAAATTAGAAACCTGGATAAGGAATTCTGTTAACCCGGGAGAAGGTGTTAGGCACTCCCGGATTCCATGGTTTTAGCACGGTCGCTCAACTGCAATTTTTGTTTCTATCTGATTTCTTTATATATTTTTATTTATGTGCTTTAACCTCTGTGCAAATTTTAACTTTTAACCGCTTTTGATTATTATTATTATTATAAGAATTATTATTATTATTATTTTAACAAAGAATTGCGACGTTGTGAAAATGTATTTCGAACCACGTCGCACCAGTGCACCCGTGGTTGTCAACACATTTCGACTCCGTTGAGATTTGGATTTGAGTCACATAAATGTGCACTCGAGTTTAAGGAGATAAGATTATTAAATACGCGCCTAAAGATACTAACGCGTTTTGTGTTCGGAAAAGGCCGTGGAATCCGCTAAACAGCACATCCCGGAATCTAAACATTTTTCGTAATAATCGTCTGTTGAGGGCCCCGCAATTTGCGTGTTATTTTGGCGAGGCTCGTCTTGCCTATTGTTTATGGGCTCATTACCCTTTTATTGTTTATTGTTTTAAATGAATTACAACGTAGTGGAAACGTATCTCGAACCACGTTGCACCAGTGCACCCGTGACTTTTGACACGTTTCGACTTCGTTGAGATTTAGATTTGGGTCACATAAATGTGCACCCGTATTTGAGAAGGTAGTATTAGAATACGTGATTAAAGCAACTACGCATTTATTATCTTTGGAGAACACCGTAAAATTCGCTATACGGTTGATCCCGAAGTCTAAGTATTTTATATATATACATTTATGAGGGCCCCGCGATTTGTATAATTTTGTTAGGCGAGGCACACCTCTGATTCTAAGGTTGAGTTAAAGATAATTACATGAGGCCATGGATTATGATTGAAATTATAATATATATACTAAATAATTAAAAATTATTATAACAGTAACTTCCTAAACTACTAACAAACAAACAAAAAATGACAACTTCATTTGCGCAAATTCCTAATCGAAAAAGAAGGAAAGGACGAAAATGATAAACAAATAAAACAAAACTCAAACACTCAACAATTTTAGAGATTCATTATTCTAAATTTTGAACATAAATTAAATGAACACATCAAGATAGTAAACCAATGAACAGAAACGTGAAAACATACAAAATATAAACAAGAAACTTACTCACAAATATTGGACGAACTGGGTAAGAGGCGCACGAAATGAATATTCTGTAAATGTATCTGGTTTCAACCTCATGTAAGAACGGCCAGAACAGTTACATATTTTTGAGATGGTATTGAATAGAACCCGACATGTCGAACAAAACTCTACCACGAACAGGGAACGTGAACCAAGTAGGAACCACGAACAGCGACTAACCAACGACGTACCGAACCTCGACGAATGACAACGACCTCAACAGAAACAAGAAAACTCGGACCTAGACTGTCAGCGACCTGAGATATTGGCTGGTTTCAAGCAGTATGGTCATGGACTGGGGTTGCGTAGGGGCTGTTTGGACGTGACAACAGTTGGTGGTCGACGAGCTGGGCGCTGGCCTGGTCGTGAGGGTGGTGACGAAGGACGAGGGTGGTGCTTGGAGAGAGATGAAGGTTGTTGGTTTGCTGGTTGAACGATGGAGCAGTGTGATTTTTTTTGGTTCAGTTTATTTTCTCTCCTTGAAGGAGATGAGCAGTCACGTTTTTTTTTTCTTCTGATGATCCCGTCTCCCTTTGCTGCCGTTCTTTTCTTAACTTTTTTGTTACGTTTTTTTCTTTTGTTGTTCCCATGTGTTGCTGCCGTTTTTCTTAACTTTTTGTTACTTTTTTTCTTTTGTTGTTCCCATGTGTTGCTGCCGTTTTTCTTAACTTTTTGTTACTTTTTTTTTCTTTTTTTTTTCTTTTTTTTTTCTTTTTTTAATTCTTTTCATTGTCTTGTAGTGTTTGTAATTATTGTATTATTTTATTTCATTTTTTTTTTAAATTGTTCTCCCATCTCCCCATTATGTATTGTCCCCATAGTATGTGCATGTGTGTGTATGGGTGGTTTTGTCCGTGTTCCCCGTGTGGTGGACTCGGATTATTATGGGCTAGGTCCGAAAATTATAAAACCGGGTAATTTGAACCCGAATATTATTCTTCGCCCGGAACCGAGAATGGTGTTATTTAATTAATCCTAGGTAATCAAAATAACTATAATACTCATAATTAAAATAAAACTATTTTTTTTATATTTTTCAAGTTTAAAATAACTACGAAATATTAATGAAACTATTTTTTTATTATTTTCGTTTTTATAAAAAGATAAAAATATAAAGTACTATTTTTATATTTTTTCAAGTTTAAAATAACTACAAAATATTAATGAAACTATTTTTTATTATTTTCGTTTTTATAAAAAAATATAAAGTACTATTTTTGTATTTTTCAAGTTTAAAATGACTACGAAACATTAATAAAACCATATTTTTGTTATTTTTCATTTTAAGGTAAAAATAAAGTAAAAGAGTCAAATTTAGCTAATATAGCTATATTAAAACTAAACTAAATATTTTACGCTGAAAAATATAAAAAATCTCGGGGAGGGTCAAAAATCACGCGTTTACAGCAAGTTCTTTGACTGAAAACACAAAGAGTTTTCTGACAAAGAACGACTAGACAAGTGTTTTTGATCCAACCCTTATTCGGAGGGACTAAACTAAAAGAAGAGGAATGTGACCGAGCCCTTGTATTTGAGCTCCTACATATCCTTGGCTATAAAGGAATCAGGCCACGTGTAGTTCGAAAGTTGAGTGAGGAAGGGGTATACCGAGGTGGAGAGCCAGTCGAGGTGTCGTTCCGTCGAGGTTCTGTTCCATCGAAGTTCCGGTCCGTGGTCCTGCTATTACATCAAAAATCAAAACATGAGAAAGACTAACTAAGCCTATCAGCTACTAGTTACAAGATTCCTATCTATAAGTCTTCTGAATCTTGATCTTGAGTATTGGTTGGTGCTTCATGCGGACTCTAAATTTGAACCTTGATACTTGCTAGTTGCAGGTGCTGCTTTTCGAATCAAGACCAGGTATACAATGCTTGTGACCTCGGCCATGTCTTGAGCATGCCACATCTTTCATCAACTTCTGCATTTTGGATTGGCTTCATGCCTCTTTTTTTTTTTTTTGTTTATTGTGACTAAACTTCTGTTGATCCCCTCGGACTCTGTTGACTCGCATTCTGGTCGCAAGCTTCTTTTGTTGCTAACTTGCATTGCACTCCAAAGTGAATTCCCTTACTTGTGATCTTCAAACTATTCTCCTTCGAAGTCTGAATCTATCTTTTCTGATCCTTGTTGCCTTCCTTCTGATTCATGCTGGGGATTTCCGTTACACTCTGTCACTTTTCGATTGTTCACTATCCTTATCAAATCTTGGAAACTGAGACGGCGTTCTGCTTTTCTGGCGGGCTTCTGACTTTAACGACAAATTCTAATCATAAATTGCTATTCCCTTCTTCAGGCGGGCACCTGACTTCAACAACAAACTCCGGATATAAATTGCCATTCCATTCTTCAAGTGGGCACCTGATTACCAAAACTTGAAATGTATAGATCGAATGATTACCATCTCAGGAGAAAGATTCATCGGACTGAGATTTTGATGTCTTAGGAGAAAGATTCATCAGACTAAGACTTTGACGCTAGGAGATAATTCCTCAGACTAGGTCTAAATTGTTGTGATCTCAGGAGAAAGATTCATCGGACTGAGATTTTGATATCTTAGGAGAAAGATTCATCGGACTAAGACTTTGACGCTAGGAGATAATTCCTCAGATCGACTAGGTCTAAAACTTGAACTGTATAGATCGAACGATTACCATCTCAGGAGAAAAAATTCATCTGACTAAGATTTTGACGCTAGGAGATAATTCCTCAGACTAGGTCTAAATTGTTGTGATCTCAGGAGAAAGATTCATCAGACTGAGATTTTGATATCTTAGGAGAAAGATTCATCGGACTAAGATTTTGACGCTAGGAGATAATTCCTCAGATTAGGTCTAAATTGATGCCTTACTTGAAATCTTCCAATTGTTGTTTCCTTCTTCTTGTTGCTTTCATCTAAAACCTCTAATCGTTGTTTTTCACTTCCTATTAATCTATCTTTAACTATAACTTCAAAAACTAAATCGCCACTCCATTCTTCAGGCGGGCTCCCTGACTTCAACTGCACTTTAAAACTAAATCGCCATTCCATTCTTCAGGCGGGCTCCCTGACTTCAACTACAACTCAAAACTAAATCGCCACTCCATTCTTCAGGCGGGCTCCCTGACTTCAACTGCCACTTCAAAATAAATCGCCACTCCATTCTTCAGGCGGGCTCCCTGACTTTAACTACAACTCAAAACTAAATCGCCACTCCATTCTTCAGGCGGGCTCCCTGACTTCAACTACAACTCAAAACTAAATCGCCACTCTATTCTTCAGGCGGGCTCCCTGACTTCAACATCAACTCACTAACTACATCCCATCCTTTCTTCTAAATTACCTTATTTCGGAAATGCTTTCCTCCTAGGTCGTGTTATTTCTCCCTTGACTGCTGGGGATATCTTTGGAATTGTTTACTTACCTGCTGGGGATGATGCTGCTGGGAAAATCTTCTCTATTTCCTCCTTCAGGCGGGCTCCCCGACTTTAACTACAACTTCAAAATAAATCGCCACTCCATTCTTCAGGCGGGCTCCCCGACTTCAACTATAACTTCAAAACTAACTCGCCACTCCATTCTTCAGGCGGGCTCCCTGACTTCAACTATAACTTCAAAACTAACTCGCCACTCCATTCTTCAGGCGGGCTCCCTGACTTCAACATCGCTTCACTAACTCCATCCCATCCATGTCGCCTTCCTTTGCTTCATGCACCACTTTCTTCTTCCTGCATCGCTTCTTGGGCCATCCTTTCTTTTGAATTACCTTGTTTCGGAATTGCTTTCCTCCTGGGTCATGTTATTTTCTCTTGACCGCTGGGGACATCTTTGAATTGATTACTTACCCGCTGGGGATAATGCTGCTGGGGAAATCTTCTTTATTTCCTCCTTTTCTACTTCCTTCAAAACCTATCTCCCGAAATCGCTGGGGACTGAAATGTCATCAGCTGGGGATTACCCTGTCCGGGGATCCCTTTTCCTTCTTCCTCTTTCCAAACCTCCTTCGGGGCTCGCGCTTCGCTCCCTTGAAAAACTTGTAGGATATAATGCTGCCGGGGAAATCTCGAAATCAGTGTTTCATTTTTCCGAGAACCGCTGGGGGTGATACCGGCCTCTTGCCTTTCTGAACGCAAGCTTCCTCGTTTTGTCCTGTCTGCTGGGGGTATAATTTCCTCTATCACAACTTGTTGTTTTCTTTCTTTCAAAGCTGCTGGGGATAACCGGGTTCAAAGATCATTTCCTCGCGTTATCTGGCTTCTTTCCCCAACCGGGTATTTGGTTTCGAGAAAATTTTCGCAACGGGAGAAAATTTTCTGCCCCAGTTTGAGAATCTTCTTCGTGGCATGCTTTTCTGCCAACAACCCCTCCTCTTCCTGTTTCAAATCAAAGAAAAAATTAGTTAGTTTTAAAATGTGGTGGCTGGTTGTGGTGCTCCTGCTGGGGATGGTTCTCCTCTTCTTTCCCTGCTCTGCGTTTCATTGTCAGACCCTGCCGGGGATGTTATCATTTGATGATATTCATGCTGGGGATAGTTTTCTCCTTTCTTGCTTCCCCGCCTTCCTTGACGACTCTTTATTCGCGAACCTTTCCACGTGGTTTTCGACTGACCACCCGAATTCCTATAATAGTGACCCTTCGTGAAGACCTTGCATGTTTTACTGGTGAACCATTTTCTTTGTTCACCCTTGTCACTGAAAATACCTTTCTGCTGGGGATATCTCCCCTTCTTTGGCGACATATCTAAGGAATAGGCATTTCCCGACCTTTGAGTCTCATTGGCCTTGGCCTCGAGGTCATTAACCTTCATTGAGATATCCTTTTTCACACCGATCCACCCCTTTGTCGATTTCCTATTGTTGGGGAATATCCTTCTGGACACTGGCTTTGCGCTTAATCCCTCCTCACTTATACCACTTGGGTGCACCAATCAAATTCCGTCTTGCATAATTGGAAAGCTGATGGAAAATTTTGAAGTCATTTCTTACAAACAGACTCTATTGGGGAATTTTTATGAAAGGAGAAAGATAAAAGGAAACAGAGTAAAAGACAAAAACGAGGATGACTCTCTAAAAAGAAAAATTATGAAATAACCCTATCAAATGTGGATACCAATTCTAATGGACATAACATGCACATATAGCCTGTCCTCCGTCGTTAAACCGCCTTTTGTAATCTTCTCCTGGGGCTTTCCTATCTCATTTCCAACCTTCGTTCGACTTGTAGTGCCCGAGGGGTTTTTACTACCAAGCCTCTCTCATTTCGGTTTTCTCTCAGCTTTCATCGCCTTATGGTGCCTGTGAAGGTTTTCACCGCTAAGACTCTCTCATTTGTGTTACTTTTCCGCTGGGGATTGGTGGTGTTACTGCTAAGATTCTCTCATATTTCTTCTGTTGTAGATCAGAGTCTTTTCTGACGGGAATCGGGGTGTTATGTTCTGATAAGACTTCTCTCATTTGCCTGACTTGGCCTTTTTTGAAGATTGGTCAAAAGGTCTTTCTTTGGACCGTAATGTGGATTTGGATAAGGCTAGAAAAAATGGTATTAAAGGCTCGAAATAAAACAAAATGGGTTCAAAATTACAACCTTCGGACCTATATTTATTTATAATAAACACAATTTTTTGCCCCAGATTTTTGCTTGGGGATTTTTGATTTTTTATTTACACTATGACCGAGCTGTGAAGCGCCTATGTATCCTCTTTGAGGAATCAGGTCAAACGTAGTTCCCAATTCCTCTTTTTCAAATTTCTTTTTTCATACATTTTTCTTTTTCTTTTCTTTATCTCTTTTTGTTTTTTTCTTTTTCTTTACTTTTTCTTTATCCCTTTCTTCTTTTGCCTTTCAAACTTGTGTTTCTAGTCTTTGCAACTAATTCCGAAGGAGGGGTATGAAAGAATTTAAAATAATCCTCAAAGGGTTGACGATGGATAAAGTGTTTGGATAGCAGAACAAAATGCCTTCGTCATTCCAATCTTCAAAACATGCCAAGTGTAAACAACACAATTAATATTCGTCATATCTTTAAAGCACTCTTGGGCAACACTCTCATTTTCATTATTATGAACGACCCCATGTCAATTTTGGCAGCTTGCCTTTAACGGTTTTCTTTTACTTGCCCCAGTCTCTCATGACTCGGGTTTCGAATAATCTCAAACCGTTCTTACTTCATTTAAATATCTCGATCACCTCCCAATGGTTTTGTGATTAACTTTTAAGATCAGACCAGAACTATGCGCGCACGTCATGTCACTAGAGCTAGCAGAAAAAGAACTATAGGAAGGAGAGGACTAAATAATAGAAAATGTCTAGAAATAATATAAAATAGGTCATTGTATTAACCGATAAAACAACGACTCGAACAACCAAAAAACAAAACTGGGGTATAATACTTAGAACGAACCTAGACCCCTTTAGATGAGACACTATGATCAAAAGAAAAATACAAGGATAAAAGGTTTGAGCCACAAAACAACATTCGGATTACCATTCTGAAATAACTCGGACAAATAGAAATGACAACAAAATAAGCCACCACAAATGACTCTCCAATTGATAAGCCCGACATTTAGCCACGAATTTGATTATCAGAACCACTATGGCCTTCTCTCATTTCAGTCGGCAAATTCCCGAGTGGATTCTCATATTCCGTGTCACCAGGCATCACCGCCAGAAAGTGTGTATCATCAGGTGCCGGTGACGGATTCAGCGCGATATTCTGGGTGTCACTGTTATGAATCACAATCAACCTTTCTTGGATCATCCTTTCTATTTCCCTTTTCAAATCCCGACAACTTTCCATGTTGTGCCCCTGGGCATGGGAATGGTATTCACACCTTTTAGATGGGTCAAAGCTCCTTGCACGTCGGTCCACATGATTTGGAGGGATGGGTGCAATCATGTCCTGTTGCTTTAACTTCTCAAATAAGCTTTCATAGGAAACTCCTATTGGTGTGAAATGTTCCTTCAACTTCGGTTCCCTTCTATACCCTTGGTTTGGAAGTGGGTTATAAGGTATTTGGAAATTTTGCAGAGGCTGATAGAGATTTTGTGATGCTCGTGCTCGCTTTCTTGGATGATTTGATGGCTGAATAACATACCGGGGTGGATCAACTGGGTATGGTGGGTTCGGAGGTGGATAGTAATGCTCAGGGGAATTATGGAAAACTTGTCGAGACATCGCATACCGTCGAGGTACTCTTCTGGAACCTTTTCTTGACCCTGATATCATCATGACTTCTTCATCCCTCTCATTCGTGTCACTAGATTCAAATTGGACAGCCTGAGCTGCAGCCTTGAGAGCCGCTTGACTTATAATTCTGCCTGTCTTAAGACCGTTCTCTACCATTTCTCCCATTTTGACTACATCCAAGAAGGATTGACCAACCGCGGACATCATGTTCTGAAAATAATCCGGCTCTTGAGCCTGAAGGAAGACAGTGATTAACTCATGGTCATCCATGGGTGGCTAAGCACGAGCCGCTTGCTCTCTCCATTTAAGGGCATATTCCCTGAAACTTTCACTTGATTTCTTCTTCAGATTTGAAAGGAAAATGCGGTCCGGGGCAATGTCAATGTTGTATTGGAATTGTTTGACAAAGGCCTGTGCCATGTCGTTCCAGACGTGCCAGCGAGATGCATCTTGATCCCAAAACCATTCAGAGGCTACTCCTGTAAGGCTTTCCCCAAAGTAAGCTATTAACAATTCTTCATTTCTTCCCAGACTCCTTAGTTGATTGCAATACCTTTTCAAATGGGCTATGGGATGTCCATGTCCATCGTACTTTTCAAATTTGGGAATCTTGAAACCAGGTGGCAAGTGGACATCGGGAAACAAGCATAGATCTTTGAAAGCAACACTCTTTTGACCTGCCAACCCGTGCGTGTTTTTCAACCGCTGTTCTAAGCTTTTCAATCTTTGGGTTATTTCCTCCTGTACCATGCGCGGCGCAGTTGTCATTGGCCAACCACTGGGCGCTGGCAAGAGGCATCGGTGGGGCGACAGAGGCACATGCGCGCATATCGCTTGGCGCAGCCAAGACCACGGGGCCGACCATGGCGCTAGGCATTGTGAGGCTTGCTAGGCCGCCATGGGGCGCGGCCAAGGGGTCATGGGGCATGTGTGGAAAGCCGCCCATGACAATCTTAATGCCTCGCCGGCGCCCAGCGGCAGGCCCATTCCATCAGCGCCTCGCGCCCAGTCTCTGATGCCAAGCACCAGTGCCCAACATCAGGCGACCAGCATTGCGCGCCACCAGCATCGCGCGTGCCGATCCGGACCCGCAAGACCAAGTTGCTGCCATCAGACTTAGTTGTACATTGTAATAAACTAAGTCCTTTTCACTGTATTGTTTTAGGCTAGTTTACATCATTTTCATGCATTGTGATTCTCTGGCTTTTTTTGGTCTACTCATGTAACTTAGGTTTATTTTTTTTAAGTATTATTAGGGGGTATACAGCATTCAAACATTTTCAGCAATCAATTCTCTGTACTGGTGTCTCCACCCCTCGACACCGCATTTTGTAATCATCATCATCATCATCAATACAATCATCATCATCATTCAAAACCCAATTCAGTCTCATGCTTCCGCAATTGCCTAAGACAGCTTGTTCTCCCGCACGGCACTGACGCTCTAGTCTAGCGTGCGGCGAGGACCTCATTGACAGATATCGGTTTTCCCGTGCGGCACTGACGTTCTAGTCTAGCGCACGGAGGGGACCTCATTGGCGGACGGCAACCGCACTGACATCGGTTGCCTAGCCTTGCGCAACCCTTCCAAAGATCATCAGGAAGGCGTCGCGTAACAGTTGGTATCAAAGCTTAGGCTCGACATCGGACGAGGGAACATATTGGCCATCATCACCATTTCTGACCATGGTGAATCATGGAGAGCGCCTGGCCTCTCTAGAAGAGACGGTTGACCGACTGCGACCCATTATCGAATCGGTGCCTGATCTAAACACCAGCCTAGTGCAAAGGTTGGACGACTTGGACCGCAGCATGCGGCGGGCCGAAAATGACATTGCAAACATCAGTCGTGACTCTGAGGACGACAAAGAAGCGGCAGCCATTGAAACTGCCAATATTCATGGCAAATTTGAGGACCTCCTACAGGAGCGTGCCGACGATTTGGCCCATCGGGAACAAGAGACCAACAGACTGACTGCCATGCAGCAAACCATAGACGACTTGACAGACAAGCTCAACGTTGTCAATGCTGCCTTACAGGGCCTTCTTCGAGAAGGTACCAACCACATCAGGGGCGCTGCAGACCCCATCATCATTCCACACAAACTTAAGATACCGGAGCCCCTACCGTATGATGGTTCTCGGGATGCTAAAGAAGTGGACAACTTCATCTTCGACGTCGAACAATACTTCGATGCCGTAGGCCATTTGGAGGAATCCAAAAAGGTGGCAACAACTGCCATGTATCTTCAAGGCGATGCCAAACTTTGGTGGCGGGTCAAACATGAAGCCATCAAGGCCGGTGAAGATACCCTCCAGACATGGGAGGAACTGAAGGCAGCCATACGTCTGCAGTTCTTTCCCGAAAACGTTGAATACAACGCAAGGAGAAAGCTACGGGACCTCCGGCACACCAAATCAGTGAGGGAGTACGTGCGCGAATTCTCCGCACTCATGCTGAACATACGTGACATGGGGGACAAAGACAAACTCTTCGCATTCATTGAAGGTTTGAAACCTCATGCCCGTATGGAACTACAGAGGCAACGGGTAAACACCCTACCCAAGGCCATTCAAGCTGCTGAATGCCTTGGCGATTATTATTTGGGAACTCAGGCTGACAAGCCCCAGCCGCCTGTCCGAGAGGGAATCAGTGGCAATAATCCCAAACACGGTGGCCCAAGCAAAAGTGGGGGAGATCGGAGTTCATACAAAGCGAAGTCTCCTCCCTCCAACAGCAACAGTGCACCCGTTAACATCAATCAGGGGAGGAAGCCTCCCTCAGAATGCCGTCATTGCGGCGGGGCACATTGGAACAACGAATGTCCTAACATAAAGGTCAATGCTCATCAAGCCGCCGAGGATGATGAGGCAACTGCATCTGACACATCAGAACAAGACCAGGTAGGCGCCTTCAATGCACTTGTTGGCTCTATCCCACATGCCTTAGCGAGGATCGGTGCATGTCCTCCTAAGAAAACATCAACCCCTATCACAAGGAAGGGGAAAGAAAAGATGGACGAAGGACCTCCTAAGCAAGAGAGGGCCCTAATGTTCGTCGAGCTGAAAGTGAATGGCCACCCCATTCACGCATTGATAGACACGGGGCCTACCCATAACTACTTGGACTCAACCCAAGTAGAGCGCCTTGGTCTAGTCATCAAGAAGAGTAGAGGTCGCGTCAAGGCCATCAACTCACCGCCCCAGCCATTAGGCGGAACAACCACAAATGTCCCAGTGAAACTTGGCCCATACAAAGGAAACATCGACTTGTGCATCACAACCATAGATGACTTCGACATGATAGTGGGTTTGGAGTTCATGAGGCAAACCAATACCATCCCGGTACCATATGCCAACATGCTCCTCATGATGGGACGAAACGGGGCCAAGCCCTACACCATACCATGCTTCCCCGTCAAGACAGCTGCTGGAAACATCTCGGCCATACAGTTGGAGAAGGTAGTCGACAGACATGAACCTCAAGTTCCGGCTACCCTTCCCAACAACAAACAACCATCATGTCCCCGGCCACAAAACACGGGTGACGCTCATCAGCGTGGGAAGACTTGTCAGCCATGCCCCAAGAACAAGTTGGATCACTCATCAGAAAAGGGACCCTTACAACCACTACATGTCCTGCAGGACATCTCAGCAGAAGATGCAGCCAGACTCTTCTTCTTGCACATCATCAACCATCGGGTGAAGTTTTGGGGGTTGCTCGTCCGTGTTTCAATTCTCAAAAAGGGCCTTCATACAAACCATGCCCCTTTTGAACTTGTTACCAGACAGCAATCGCTTCTCCCGCAAACAAATCATGCATCCATCATGCCCAAAATCGCCTCGAACTGCCAGCCTCTCGAGCAAATGGGAGCACAAATGATCATTGAGCCTAACCTTCACTTTACCCATCATCAAACAGGGGACAAAGTAAGGTTATGCCTCCTAAACCAGGTGACAATCCCATCACAGTGGAAGATCCGTCCAGTCTTCCACGCCAGCCGCACAACATCATTGCTTCGCTACCAAGGCAAGCTCAAAGAACAGAGGGGCGCAGACCTCCCAGAACGGAGGGGTGCAGACCTCCCAGAACGGAGGGGCGCAGACCTCCCAGAACAGAGGGGCGCAGACCTCTCATACATCAACCATCATCATCATCATAAGGCCCCGAGGACAGTGCCAACTCAGGTGGGGGAGAATGTCATGGGCGGCTTTCCACACACGCCCCATGACCCCTTGGCCGCGCCCCATGGCGGCCTAGCAAGCCTCACAACGCCTAGCACCATGGTCGGCCCCGTGGTCTTGGCTGCGCCAAGCGATATGCGCGCATGTGCCTCTGTCGCCCCACCGATGCCTCTTGCCAGCGCCCAGTGGCTGGCCAATGACAACTGCGCCGCGCGCCCTGACAAAGCCGCGTGCGCCCATCCTAATGCCTCGCCGGCGCCCAGCGGCAGGCCCATTCCATCAGCGCCTCGCGCCCAGTCTCTGATGCCAAGCACCAGTGCCCAACATCAGGCGACCAGCATTGCGCGCCACCAGCATCGCGCGTGCCGATCCGGACCCGCAAGACCAAGTTGCTGCCATCAGACTTAGTTGTACATTGTAATAAACTAAGTCCTTTTCACTGTATTGTTTTAGGCTAGTTTACATCATTTTCATGCATTGTGATTCTCTGGCTTTTTTTGGTCTACTCATGTAACTTAGGTTTATTTTTTTTAAGTATTATTAGGGGGTATACAGCATTCAAACATTTTCAGCAATCAATTCTCTGTACTGGTGTCTCCACCCCTCGACACCGCATTTTGTAATCATCATCATCATCATCAATACAATCATCATCATCATTCAAAACCCAATTCAGTCTCATGCTTCCGCAATTGCCTAAGACAGCTTGTTCTCCCGCACGGCACTGACGCTCTAGTCTAGCGTGCGGCGAGGACCTCATTGACAGATATCGGTTTTCCCGTGCGGCACTGACGTTCTAGTCTAGCGCACGGAGGGGACCTCATTGGCGGACGGCAACCGCACTGACATCGGTTGCCTAGCCTTGCGCAACCCTTCCAAAGATCATCAGGAAGGCGTCGCGTAACAGTTGGTCTTGCGTTGTCCGCTTGTCACAAACCAACCACCTTCTACTTACTTTACAATTCAAGACAAAACATGTTAGAATGGACTGAGACAGTCCTTATCAAATTTTTTATTTTTTTATTCTATATTATATATATACATATACAGTTGTGGTCGAATCTTATGGAGATTGCCTACGTATCATGACCCCGTATGAATCAGACCGAGCGTAGTTCTTGCAAATTAATGCAAGAAATAAAGAGATGTTTATTTGATTTTTTTTTTGATTTTTTTTTTGAAGAAAAATTGTAAAAGCCGTCTCCAACTACAAACTCTGATGAAAAACTTTCACATCTTTTGCCAGATAGTTCTACAAGAATAAGAATATTTTTAGCGTCAATTATGACTATTTCTACAAAATTAGCCACATAATGGCTTATTTGACAAAATGACTATTTTTGCAAAATTTATTTAAAAAAAATAAACTTGAATTTTTTTTTTATCCTGTGGCTCATGGGGCATCGTTCGGCATCACCATAAACAAACACAAGACTATTTTTCATAAATTGGCCATGTAATGGCTTATTTAGACAAAGTGGCTCTTTTTGCACAATTTTATTTAAGAAGATGCAAATTCAAAATTTTTTATCCTGGGGCCTATGGGGCATCGTTCAGCACCGACACAGGCCAACACAAGACTGAGGAAGTTAAAAATGCAAAAATGTGGCTATTTCAGCAAAAACCGGCCATGTAATGGCTTATTTGATAAAGTGGATATTTTTGAAAAGTTGAGCGATGACTCAAACTTAATTTTGCGGATACGGCCTTTCGACATTTCCGCGAGGGAATATTTCAAGGTTGTTCTCAAAAATTATTTACAAATGACTCAAAGTGGCTATTCTTGCAAAAACGGCCTTCCGGCGTCCTTTTGCGGGACATTCGGCTTGCTTTTAAACAAGAATAGCATCACCCGACTTATTTATAACAAAATCAAAATTTGACATTTTTTGGTTATTTTTGCAAAAGGGTTGTAAACCCGGACTTGATTTTGCGGCTATGGCCTTGCAACATTTCCACAAGGAATATTTCAAGGTTGTTCCCGCAAATTATTAAAAATGATTCAAAGTGGCTATTTTTTGCAAAAACAGCCTCCCGGCGTCCTTTCAGAGCATTCGGCTATTTGCAAAAACGGCATCACTTTGATTTTATTGACAAAATTAAACACACATTTTTTTTGATTTTTTTTTTTAAAAGGGGTGGCCTTTCAACATTTCCATAAGGAAAATTTCAAGGCCATTATTCAAAAAGAAAAGAGTCAAAGTGGCCATTTTTGCAAAAATAGCCTTCCGGCGTCCTTTCGGAACATTCGGCTATTTTCAAAAACAGCATCACTTTGATTTTATTGAAAACTAAACTTCGGCATTTTTTTTTATTTTTTAAAAGGGGTGGTTGGACCCGATGAGGGTTGCCTACGTATCCCACCTAATGGCGAGAATCAAACCTGCGTAGTTCGGTCAGATTAGTTGACCAATTATTTCAACAAAATTGTTCCACCTATTTTTCAAATTTTCTTTTC
The DNA here is from genome assembly GCA_032618575.1 of Nicotiana noctiflora. Taxonomy (NCBI): domain Eukaryota; kingdom Viridiplantae; phylum Streptophyta; class Magnoliopsida; order Solanales; family Solanaceae; genus Nicotiana; species Nicotiana noctiflora. Next base: position 380,774 of record JASVEL010014179.1, on the reverse strand, counting down.
AAACCTTCGACAGCGTTTCGTCGACATTTCGATATTTTCTATTCTAAAACTTCCTCTCTTTTTGTTTTTCAGGAATTTAGCCCGTAATAATCTAGAACAAATAAATGCAACATATAACATGCTCGGTCTTTTGATTACCGGGTCGCCTGTCCTAGACGGACCCAACCCCTGTGTTGAGTCCCCTAAGTCAGATATGATGCAAATAAACGTCCTAAATCTAGGCTCAAAAACCTCGGTACATGGTCTAAACTGTGTACCCAAGCGGACAACTCGGATTGAGGAGGGGGCTACGTACCGGGGACCCGCGGGATCGTCCGGCTTTGTAACTTATCCCGCCTCTTTTCTTATTTTTGGTATTGACACTAACAGAAAAGGGAGTCTCAACCAGTAAGCACATCCCCGGAGGTAAGAAGAGAAGGGTTTTCGGCACAGTTTTATATACAGTTCACGCAATATCAAAGCGGTAAACATATAGCAGTTTGTATATATAGTGCAACTAGTATCAAAGCGGTAGACATGTAGCACATTAATTGAACATATAATAAAATCAGATATAGACAAAAACAACAATTTAACTGAGCTCGAATTCTTAAACCCTGAACCGAAGTTCTGGGTCAATTGTCCCCAGCAGAGTCGCCAGAGCTGTCACACCTCCTTTTTCCGTACACCCGCGGGCGCGAGGGAGTTTTTCCAATTAAAGGACAATCGAAACGGGATTTATTTATTTGATTCAGAGTCGCCACTTGGAAAAATAATGGTGTTCCAAGTCACCGGTTTTAATCCCGAACCGAGGAAATTTTTGACTTTGTATTACAGTCTGCGAAATTAGAAACCTGGATAAGGAATTCTGTTAACCCGGGAGAAGGTGTTAGGCACTCCCGGATTCCATGGTTTTAGCACGGTCGCTCAACTGCAATTTTTGTTTCTATCTGATTTCTTTATATATTTTTATTTATGTGCTTTAACCTCTGTGCAAATTTTAACTTTTAACCGCTTTTGATTATTATTATTATTATAAGAATTATTATTATTATTATTTTAACAAAGAATTGCGACGTTGTGAAAATGTATTTCGAACCACGTCGCACCAGTGCACCCGTGGTTGTCAACACATTTCGACTCCGTTGAGATTTGGATTTGAGTCACATAAATGTGCACTCGAGTTTAAGGAGATAAGATTATTAAATACGCGCCTAAAGATACTAACGCGTTTTGTGTTCGGGAAAGGCCGTGGAATCCGCTAAACAACACATCCCGGAATCTAAACATTTTTCGTAATAATCGTCTGTTGAGGGCCCCGCAATTTGCGTGTTATTTTGGCGAGGCTCGTCTTGCTTATTGTTTATGGGCTCATTACCCTTTTATTGTTTATTGTTTTAGATGAATTACAACGTAGTGGAAACGTATCTCGAACCACGTTGCACCAGTTGCACCCGTGACTTTTGACACGTTTCGACTTCGTTGAGATTTAGATTTGGGTCACATAAATGTGCACCCGTATTTGAGAAGGTAGTATTAGAATACGTGATTAAAGCAACTACGCATTTATTATCTTTGGAGAACACCGTAAAATTCGCTATACGGTTGATCCCGAAGTCTAAGTATTTTTATATATATACATTTATGAGGGCCCCGCGATTTGTATAATTTTGTTAGGCGAGGCACACCTCTGATTCTAAGGTTGAGTTAAAGATAATTACATGAGGCCATGGATTATGATTGAAATTATAATATATATAGTAAAAATTAAAAATTATTATAACAGTAACTTCCTAAACTACTAACAAACAAACAAAAAATGACAACTTCATTTGCGCAAATTCCTAATCGAAAAAGAAGGAAAGGACGAAAATGATAAACAAATAAAACAAAACTCAAACACTCAACAATTTTAGAGATTCATTATTCTAAATTTTGAACATAAATTAAATGAACACATCAAGATAGTAAACCAATGAACAGAAACGTGAAAACATACAAAATTTAAACAAGAAACTTACTCACAAATATTGGACGAACTGGGTAAGAGGCGCACGAAATGAATATTCTGTAAATGTATTTGGTTTCAACCTCATGTAAGAACGGCCAGAACAGTTACATATTGTTGAGATGGTATTGAATAGAACCCGACATGTCGAACAAAACTCTACCACGAACAGGGAACGTGAACCAAGTAGGAACCACGAACAACGACTAACCAACGACGTACCGAACCTCGACGAATGACAACGACCTCAACAGAAACAAGAAAACTCGGACCTAGACTGTCAGCGACCTGAGATATTGGCTGGTTTCAAGCAGTATGGTCATGGACTGGGGTTGCGTAGGGGCTGTTTGGACGTGACAACAGTTGGTGGTCGACGAGCTGGGCGCTGGCCTGGTCGTGAGGGTGGTGACGAAGGACGAGGGTGGTGCTTGGAGAGAGATGAAGGTTGTTGGTTTGCTGGTTGAACGATGGAGCAGTGTGATTTTTTTTGGTTCAGTTTATTTTCTCTCCTTGAAGGAGATGAGCAGTCACGTTTTTTTTTTCTTCTGATGATCCCGTCTCCCTTTGCTGCCGTTCTTTTCTTAACTTTTTTGTTACGTTTTTTTCTTTTGTTGTTCCCATGTGTTGCTGCCGTTTTTCTTAACTTTTTGTTACTTTTTTTCTTTTGTTGTTCCCATGTGTTGCTGCCGTTTTTCTTAACTTTTTGTTACTTTTTTTTTCTTTTTTTTTTTCTATTTTTTAATTCTTTTCATTGTCTTGTAGTGTTTGTAATTATTGTATTATTTTATTTCATTTTTTTTTTTAAATTGTTCTCCCATCTCCCCATTATGTATTGTCCCCATAGTATGTGCATGTGTGTGTATGGGTAGTTTTGTCCGTGTTCCCCGTGTGGTGGACTCGGATTATTATGGGCTAGGTCCGAAAATTATAAAACCGGGTAATTTGAATCCGAATATTATTCTTCGCCCGGAACCGAGAATGGTATTATTTAATTAATCATAGGTAATCAAAATAACTATAATACTCATAATTAAAATAAAACTATTTTTTTTATATTTTTCAAGTTTAAAATAACTACGAAATATTAATGAAACTATTTTTTTATTATTTTCGTTTTTATAAAAAGATAAAAATATAAAGTACTATTTTTATATTTTTTCAAGTTTAAAATAACTACAAAATATTAATGAAACTATTTTTTATTATTTTCGTTTTTATAAAAAAATATAAAGTACTATTTTTGTATTTTTCAAGTTTAAAATGACTACGAAACATTAATAAAACCATATTTTTGTTATTTTTCATTTTAAGGTAAAAATAAAGTAAAAGAGTCAAATTTAGCTAATATAGCTATATTAAAACTAAACTAAATATTTTACGCTGAAAAATATAAAAAATCTCGGGGAGGGTCAAAAATCACGCCTGCAACTAGCAAGTATCAAGGTTCAAATTTAGAGTCCGCATGAAGCACCAACCAATACTCAAGATCAAGCTTCAGAAGACTTATAGATAGGAATCTTGTAACTAGTAGCTGATAGGCTTAGTTAGTCTTTTTCATGTTGGATTTTTTATGTAACAGCAGGACCATGGACCGGAACCTCGACGGAACGACACCTCGACTGGCTCTCCACCTCGGTATACCCCTTCCTCACTCACTTTCGAACTACACGTGGCATGATTCCTTTATAGCCAAGGATATGTAGGCAGCTCAGATACAAGGGTTCGGTCACATCCTCTTCTTTTTAGTTTAGTCTCTCTGAATAAGGGTCGGGTCAAAACACTTATCTAGTCGTTCTTTGTCTGAAAACTCTTTGTCTTATCTCGAGCAAGCACTTGTAGATGCGTGATTTTGCCCCTACCCGAGATTTTTTATATTTTTAGCGTAAAATATTTAGTTTAGTTTTAATATAGCTATTTTAGCTAAATTTGACTCTTTTACTTTATTTTTACCTTAAAATGAAAAATAGCAAAAATATAGTTTTATTAATGTTTCATAGTCATTTTAAACTTGAAAAATACAAAAATAGAACTTTATATTTTTTTATCTTTATTAAAAAAAACGAAAATTATAATAATAGTTTTATTAATATTTCGTAGTCATTTTTAACTTGAAAAATACAAAAATAGTACTTTATATTTTTATCTTTTTATAAAAACGAAAATAATAAAAAATAGTTTCATTAATATTTTGTAGTTATTTTAAACTTGAAAAATATAAAAAAATAGTTTTATTTTAATTATGAGTATTATAGTTATTTTGATTACCTAGGATTAATTAAATAACACCATTCTCGATTCCGGGCGAAGAATAATATTCGGGTTCAAACTATCCGGTTTTATAATTTTTCGGACCTAGCCCGTAATAATCCGAGTCCACCACACGTGGGGGACACGGACGAATCAGACCCATCACATTTTTGTACACAAGATGATGGGTCTTAAAATACTAAACTAATATAAAGAATAATTAAAAAAAAAAGTAAAAAAAACAAAAGAAAAAGACAAAAAGAGCATGGGACTAAATTTTAAAAAAAAACAAAGAAGAGAGAGTGGGCATGTGCGGTGATGGGGCCAAAGAAAAAGAGAAAAAACAAAAGAAAAAAAAAGAGAAAAAAAACAAAACAAAAAAGGAGACAGATATAGAGCATATACTACTATTTATGCTCTACTACAAAAAGGGTCACGGGGGAGGCAGACGAAAAGGGAGAGGAGCTAATCAGAATTTCGGAAGAGAATTGGAGAAGATTTTTCAGTCATAAAATTCTCCTATAATTCCCTTTCTTTAATTCCTTCAGATCTAAAATAGCAGTGCAAATCCTTATAACCAAAACAAACAAAAATTCAAAAAAAAAATCATCAAACATTACTGTTTTATTGAGAAATGGCCTATTGATTCCGATTTTCATCTAAGCTTCTTCATAATTGGTATTTTTAGTTCAAGTTGGGTTTGTTGAAGAATTTAAGTGCTCTTTCGTTCCTTGTGTATTCCTTAGTTTCGCACTAGTTTCCACAAGTCATTGCAGTCCAAAGGTTGTTGTTCAATTGATTCTGGGTTGATATGAGTAGAGTTGCATGATTTCAAAAACTCCTGGGTTTTACATGTGTTTCTGGGTTCAAACTTGACATAATTTCGTGGCTGTTGAATTCGAATTGTTGATGTAATCCAGCCTGCCTCGACCGACCTTTTCTGTTTGTTGTAATCTCGAATTCAGCCATATTGAGCTCTGTTTGGGTTTGGATTTCGTTTTTCTGGGCGAATCTCTTATTGATTTCACTGGTCAGCTAGGTCAGTTCTCGAACCCTTTGTATTATACTTTCATTGAATGACAAAAATTGTTGAATTTTTGTTTAATTTTGTGGTTCTGCTTGAATTCTAATTACCGCTACTTTGACGTCTAGTGAACATATGTTTTCTTCTATTTGAACGAAATTCAGTGTTAATATGAAACACAATGTCTATAGCAAGTAATTTGATTCCCGTTTTCATTTAAGAATATTGTTGTTAGTTAGTTGATTTTTTTTTACTGTCATCTGCTTCTTTTTTTTTTTCATTTGGTTTCTCTTGTCCCTAATGCCAAATCAATGGGAGGAATTGAAAGTTTTAATGTAGAAAAGAAGGATGTAAATTGATGCTAAAAATTTGGGTTGGCACATTTTCAGTATGTCAATGTATTTCAATATGTTAGTGTGTCGTCCTTAAACACCACATGCACTGTCATTTTACTTGTTGCTTTCTGAAATGTCCTGAGAAAAGCTTACGGAGGAGTAATCAATATATTGTAGAAGGTATTGAGGCTAATATAAGTCTCCGTTCAAGGATAAATTACCGTGGCATAATAATGCAGTAAAGCTGTGTAAAAATCAACATACTACTTCAGTCGCTTCTCCCTTTTGTTGAACTAATAAGAGCGCATTCAAGAGCTAGAAGCTAAGAAGGTGCGCCATGCCAAACAAAAATGATAATTGCATGGCCTTCGCTTTATTTAATATCTAATTGATCCTTAGAATTCGAGGCGTGCCATTTAGCAAATTTTATGGCCCTCGCAAAGTACAAACGCAAAATTACTTTAGGCGCGTTAGTTAATAATAATACCTTCCTAATCACGGGTGCGCATTTATGTGACCCAAATCTCACTCTCGGCGAAACCGAAATACATTAAAGTCACAGGCGTACTGGTTACGGTGTGACTCGAAATGTGTTTTCGTGACGTCGCAATATTTCTTAAAATTAAAAGCAAAACATTAAAAGCACCTAATTAAAATATGTAAAGAAATTAGATAAAAGTAAAAATTGCAGTTGAGCGACCGTGCTAAAACCACGGAATCCGGGAGTGCCTAACACCTTCTCCTGGGTTAACAGAATTCCTTATCCAGGTTTCTAGTTTCGCAGACTGTATTACGGAGTCATAAATTTCCTCGGTTCGGGATTAAACCGGTGACTTGGGACACCATTATTTTCCCAAGTGGCGACTCTGAATAATTAAATAAATTGATCCCGTTCCGACTGTCCTTAAAGTGGAAAAACTCCTTCACTGATTATTATTATTATATCTCTTCTCGGGGTGTAGTATTAAACAGTGGCACATTTACGTTTTTATGTATGTGCGCGGTAAAAAAGGGAGGTGTGACAATGAAAGTTGTACTTTTGTTGTTATTCCTTTCCTTTTGTATCTTTTATTTTCTGTATCCCGTCTCCGCAAGGCGGATGCTCGCTTACTTGTAGGATTCTTATTGTGCTTCTCGAACGTTGTTTGTGTTATCTGCCGATAGGAGGTGGCTTCAATGCTAAATAGTGGTGGCTTTAGCTAATAATGGCATCGCTTCAACTATTATTTACGTGCATTTTGCCATAGTCGAACACGGTTGGCGCCTATTGGCGATGACGGCCTTAGCCATAATATTGTCAATGGCCTTAGACATGTACGTAACTTTGACTTTCATTGAATTACTCATTTGTCGTAGTCAAGCTGGGTCAACTTATTGACGATGATGGCCTTAGCCACAATACTGTCGATGGCCTTAGTCGTGTACGTAACTTCGACTGTCATCGAGTTACTCATTTGTCATAGTCGAATTGGGTCGACTTATTGACGATGATGGCCTTAGCCATAATATTGTTGATAGCCTTAGCCATGTACGTAACTTCGATTGTCGTTGAATTACTCGTTTATCGTAGTTGAGCTGGGTTGACTTATTGACGACAATGGCCTTAGCCACAATTCTATCGATGGCCTTAGCCATGTATGTAACTTCGATTGTCGTTGAATTACTCGTTTGTCGTAGTCGAGATGGGTCGACTAATTGACGACGATGGCCTTAGCCACAATACTGTCGATGGCCTTAGCTATGTACGTAACTTCAAATGTCGTTTCTTCTTTGTTGTATTCTAGATGGGTCGACTTATTGACGATGATGGACTTAGCCACAATACTGTCGATGGCCTTAGCAATAAACATAACTTTGACTGTCGTCAAATTACTCGTTTTTCATAGTCGAGCTGGGTCGATTTATTCACGATGATGGCCTTAGCCACAATAATGTCGCTGGCCTTAGCCATCTATGTAACTTCAACTGTCATCGAATTACTCGTTTATCTTAGTCGAGCTGGGTCGACTTATTGACAACGATGGCCTTAGCCACAATACTTGCCGATGGCCTTAGCCATGTACGTAACTTCGACTATCGTCAAATTACTCGTTTGTCGTAGCTGAGCTGGGTTGACTTATTAATGATGATGGCCTTAGCCACAATACTATCGATGTCCTTAACCATATATACGTTGGGGGTGGCCTTAGCCATTCATACATTGGAGATGGCCTTAGCCATTCATACATTGGAGATGGCCTTAGCCGTTTATACATTGGAGATGGCCTTAGCCGTTTACACGTTGGAGGTGGACTTAGCCGTTTATACATTGGAGATGGCCTTATACATTTACACATTGGAGATGGACTTATCCGTTCATACATTGGAGATGTCCTTAGTCGTTTACACGTTGGAGATCATGCTAGTCCAGGCCCTTTGTCATGTTTGTGAGGAGAGCGCATGGAGTGGCTGGTATGATAAACTTGTTTCGCAAATATCTTCAGGTGTCCCCTTTGTCATGTTAGTCAGGAGAGTGCATGGAGTGACTGGTTTGATAAACTTGTTCCGCAAATATCTCCAGGTGTCCCCTTTGCTGCCTCGTTAAAAAACTCCCCGAGAAAACCCAATTGGAACAAAACTTGGGTAAGGGAAAAAGTGTGCGACTCGGGAGACCCCTTTTAGAAATGGAAATACTTGGAGTGACTGGTTTGATAAACTGTGATTTTGTAGGGTCTGTCCCAGGTGGTGCCCAGTTTTCCTTCGCTTGGGTCTTTTGATGCCAATGTTTTGGCTTTGAGGATGTAGTCTCCCATTTTGAGTGGTCTTACTTTGGCTCTTTTGTTGTAGTTTCTTTCGACTTGTTGTTTTTGAGCCACCATTCTTATGTGGGCCATTTCTCTTCTTTCCTTGGCCTTTTCAAGGTCTTGAAGCCTATTTATATCGTTCTCTGTTCCGCTGGTATGTGAATACCTCAAGCTTGGTTTGTCGACTTCGACTGGTATGATTGCATCGGTTTCGTAGGCCAGTGAGTATGGTGTCTCTCCTGTGTTGGATTTTGGTGTGGTCCTGTGTGCCCATAATACTTCTGATAGTAGCTCGGGCCATAACCCTTTGGCTTCCTCGAGTTTCTTTTTCAATATGTTCAATATTATTTTGTTGGAAGACTCTACTTGGCCGTTAGTTGCGGGGTGATATGGCGTGGAGAGTATTTGCTTAATGTGCCATTTGTCAAAGAATTCCGTCGTCTTCTGGCTGATGAACTGTCGTCCGTTGTTGCAGCTGATTTCCTTGGGGATGCCAAAATGGTAGATGATATTCTTCCATATGAAGGCAATGACTTTCTGTTTGCATATTTGGGCGTACGCACCTGCTTCCATCCACTTGGAGAAGTAGTCAGTTAAAACTAATAGAAATTGTACCTTTCCTTGTCCTGCTGGTAGGGGACCGACTATGTCCATTCCCCATTTGATGAAAGGCCATGGGAAAGTGAATGAGTGGAGGGACTCTCCTGGTTGGTGTATCATGGGGGCATATTTTTGACATTGTTCGCATCGGCGAACGTATTCTGCTGCTTCTTTCTTTATGGTGGTGCAATAATGACCAACTCGTATTATGCAACGTACGAGGGAGCGGTTACCTATATGGACGCCGCAGTGACCCTCGCGTACCTCTTCGAGTACTGGTCTCATTTGGTGCGGCCCTAGGCACTTGGCCAGGGGTCCGCCAAACGTCCTTTTGTAGAGCTCGTGGTTTATCAGGCAATACCTGGTGGCCTGTACGCGGAGCTTCTTTGCTTCTTTTTTGTCGAGTGGGAGTGTACCATCCTGTAGATAGGATACAAATTGGTTGCGCCAGTCCCAAGTTATATTTAAAGAGAGTACCTCAGTATGACCAATGGCTGAATGGAGGAGGGTGACCACGCTTTCTTTGTTGAAGTTTTTAGTGGTTGCGTTCAATTTTGCCAAACCGTCTACTTTAATGTTTTGTGCCCTCGAAATTTGTTCGAAGCGGCACTCGTCGAACTCAATCATTAATCTGTGGATCTTTGACTAATATTTTTGCAATTTTTTCTCCTTGATTTGGTAAGTCCCAATGACCTGGTTCACTACGAGTTGGGAGTCACAATGGAGAACGAGTCGTCGAGCTCCATACTTGATGGCTAGTTTTATACCTACAATAACGACCTCATACTCGGCCTTGTTGTTAGTCATTTTGGGGTACTTTACGGACTGGCAAATTATTTTGCCTGTAGGGACCTCAAGAACGAGTCCCAGTCCTGATCACCAGGCATCTGCGGCGCTGTTAGTGTACAGAGTCCATAGGTCGGTGTTGGAGGGGGTACGACGTGCCTCTAGTTCCGCCTCTAGCAGTATTTCTGCGCTGAAATCGACTATAAAAAAGTACTTGCGACTTAATGGCGATTCTTGGGTGATATGAGATATCGTGCTCGTTGAGATCTATAGCCCATCCGGCGAGTCTGCATGATAACTCAGGCTTAAGTAGGACACTTCTCAAGGGGAAGGTCGTTACTACTTTTATGGGGTGGCATTGAAAATAGGGTCGGAGCTTTCGTGAAGCTACGACCAATGCCAGGGCTAACATTTTAAGGTGTGGATACCGTGTTTCGGCGTCCACTAAGGTTTTGCTAATATAGTAAATAGGAGATTGCATACTTTCATATTTGTGAACCAAGACTGTGTTGGCGATGACCTTGGAGACGGATAGATATACCAGCAGGGGCTCGCCTGGACTCGCTTTGGCCAGTAGTGGTGGCGAAGATAGGTATGCATTCAATTTTCTCAAGGCTTCGACGCATTCCTCATTCCATTGTAACCCGTTGTACTTTTTCAAAACGTTGAAAAATTTATGGCATCTGTAGGGGGATCGTGAGATGAATCTGGATAGGGCGTCTATAAGCCCTGTCAACTTTTGTACCTATTATTTGCTGTCCAAAATATTAAGTATTGCATCTATCGCTTTGATTTGATCTGGGTTGACCTCGATGCCTCATTGAGACACAAGAAATCCTAAAAATTTTCCCCAGGCCACACCAAAGGCGCATTTCTCGGGGTTTAGCTTCATCCCGTACCTTCTCAATATTTCAAAGGCTTCTTTCAGGTGGTCGATGTGGTCTTCTTTCTTTGTCGACTTCACCAGCATATCGCCGTTATAAACTTCCATGGTCTTACCGAGCTATTTTTTGAACATTCTGGTGACCAGTATTTGGTATGTAGCCCCCGCATTTTTTAGCCCGAAGGACATTACCTTGAAGCAATATGTCCCTTGGTGGGTGATGAAAGTTGTTTTCTCCTGGTCCTCCTCGGCCATTATGATTTGATTGTAGCCGGAGTAGGCATCTAAGAATCTCAACAGTTCATGTCCCCTGATGGCGTCGATCAATTGGTCGATGAGGGGTAGTGGGAATGAATCCTTCGGGCATGCTTGTTCAGATTAGTGAAATCTACACACATTCTCCACTTCCCGTTTTTCTTTTTGACCATGATGACATTGGTGATCCATTGGGGGTACTTCGATTCTTTGATGGAACCGTTGGATAGCAATTTGTCTACCTCTTCGCTGACCGCTTCATTGATAGCGGCATTGAATTTCCTTATCAATGGATCGACATTCAGCTTGTGGGTGGTGATGTCTCAGGGGATTCCCGGCATATATGAATGGGAAAAAGCAAATAAATTTGCATGGTTAGTTAGGAATTTATGATACTTATTCGGGTTGGTGAGGTCATGCCCTATGTAGGCTTTCTTTGTGAGGTCGGTGTCGTCCAACTGGACCGGGTTGAGATCTTTGACCGTTGCTTTACTGGCTTCCATGGCTTCGGGGTCTCTGATGGCGTCCATTGTTGGGTTGACTTTAGTCCCCGACATAGCTGATTGTTATGCTTCTGCACTTGCCCCTTTTAGTTGTTTGGTGTGGGTGCAATCTTGAGTTATTTCGTAACATTCTTGTGCAGTGCGCGGCTCGCCTCGAATGTTGAATACCCCCCACGAGGTGGAGAATTTGATCACTTGGTAAAAACTTGAAGGGACCGCTCGCATGGAATGTATCCATGGGCGTCCTATGATGACGTTGTAGGCCGTTTCCTGGTTCATCACGTGGAAAGTTGTTTCCAGCGTGACCCCTCCTGCTAAAACGAGCAGTGATATTTCTCCGAAAGTTCGTTCCACTACATTGTTAAAACCAGTTAGTGTTATGCAACATGGTATTACCTTACCCTCGAGTCCCATTTGTACGATGACCCTCGGGTGGATAATACAGGCGCCACTTCCATCATCAATCATGATTATTTTAACATCCGTATCGGCGATACATAAAGTGATAATTAAATCATCGTAATGAGGGAAAGACAAACCGTCGGCATCGGACTTATTGAAGGTGATACTATCTAGTCATCATACCGTTCATGGGCGATGGTCCATTTGAGTTTGTGTGTGGTGGCGAACTTGACGTGATTGATTGCTCAGTCATCACCGCCTCCGACGATCATGTTTATCATGCATGATGGGGTGGGCGGCTTCGACGGCCCGTGGGGTTGTTCCCGTCTACGCGCAAAGTTTATTTTCCCTTTGTCGCTGAGTAATTCCCTCAAGTATCCCTGGTTCAGCATCCTGACCACCTCTTGTCGTAGGCATATGCAGTCTTCGGTTTTGTGTCCCCGTTCCTGATGGAACTCGCATAGGACGTTTGATTTCCCTGTAGTGGGGTCTGATTTCATCTTCTGCTGCCAGTACACCTTGGTGCCCAGATTCTCTAGTGCGTACACCATTTCTGAAGGAGATACACAAAAATTATGGGCAGATAATAAAGGAGGTGTACCTCTTTCATTTCGGAGAGGGGTGACGTATCGCTATAGAGCATCCGTATGCCTTGGTGGTGGATGGGAGGAACTGGTGTATAGATGGTACCGTTGGAGTGTGGGAGTTGTTCTCGCCATCCTTCATTGCGTCGATCCCTCCTTGTCTCTGAGTGTATCACCGTTAGCCGTTAGGTCAGCCCTTTAAGATCATCCTTGTCCGCTAGTACCTCAACGCAATAGGCATTATGGATTTCCTCCCATGTGGTAGAGGGATATTTCATGAGACGGCTTAGTAATTTCTTGGCTTCTCTCGAACCGTCCTTGTTTAGCCCGTTCTGAAAAGCGGCGACTGTCATACCTTCCGATACGTTTGGCAGACTCATTGTTACCATGTTAAACCTGGCTAGGAAGTCCCTGAGTCCCTCCCCTACGGTTTGCTTGACGGCGAAGATATCGTTGACCCTTGCTTTCGCTTTCTTTGCTCTTGCCTGGGCGGTGATGAACTTATCTGCCATTTCCTCGAACGTTGATATTGCCTTAGTTGGTAGCTGAGAGTACCATGTTAGGGCCCTTCCTGTCAACGTCTCACCAAACTTCTTCAGCAGCACCGATGGTACCTGCTCTTTTGATAAGTCATTACCCTTCACAACAGTGACATAGTGGATCAAACGATCCTCGGGATTTGTGGTTCCGTCGTATACCCTCAAGTAGGGTGGCATGTTGAAGGTTTTTGGGATAGAGTGAGGGGCATCTTCTTCGGTATATGGTTGTTCGACGAATCTTCCCACGTCGCGTTTTGGTAGCAACTTGGGAGCACCGGGGATCTTGTCTACCCTCTCCTGATGCTCTTTCATTTGGTCACGAAACGCCTCTTTTTCATTCTCCATTTCTTCCATCTTCTTTAGGATGGATGTTAATGTGCCATCGTTGGCCTGTGCTTCGATGGGTCTGTTATTTGCTCGTACAAGATCAGGTTCACCCGTGGCAGCAGTGATGCTTACCGTTGGCGTACACCTGACGTTACTTTGCGGTGGCTTCTCATCCATGCCACTTAGAGTACTTGTTAGCCATTCTTCCAGTAGCTTCTTGACCCCCAAGGGTGCTTCCTTAAATGCAGATGTGGAAGCTCCTTTTTCATGCGAGATCGTAAGATATGAGGAAGAATGTGTGATCTCTGCACCTGGCGTGGTGCTAGCGGTTGCATTAAAGATACCCTCATCACTGGCCCCGTTGAGAGGACCAAGGAGATTGGCTGTAACACCCACTATTGTTTTCGATCTTGTATTGTTTTCGGCCATTTTTTTTGTATGGTGTAGAGAATGGTTGTTGTTTGTTCTCTAGGTGGATACTATGATTTTGATTCTCGAAATCCCCACAGACGGCGCCAAATTGTTTGGCTCAAAAGTTATCAATATACTTTATAAGCTTAAAAAAATAAAAAATATATGAGGGTAAATCGTAATCAAGTATAATAAAACCTAGAGACAAAAAGGATGAAAGTATTGTTGTAGATCTAATAATATGAACTTGAGAATGAGTGTTCGATAGATGTAGAGATAGAGAGAGAATAGGAGAAAATAAGAGAGTTATATTATTCGAGAATAATAATGATGCACATTTACAAAGTGAAGGTCCCCTTTATATAGCAGGAGACCTTCCTCGACATAATTATAAAGTACAAAAAGTAGTCAACGAACCACGCAAACATTGAGTTTTAACTAGCGTCGCCTTTGTTCGTACGCCCAAATCGTACCCTTGCTTTAGTTAACGTTTGGCGTACTTTTCGACGTAGAGAAATTGAAGGCCAAATTTCACTTCATACAGTAGTATGATTTTGACTCTATCTTTATAGGTTACTTTTTCTCTCAATATCATGTTCAAACTTTTTCTATAGCAACCTTTTATCCTATGCTAGTCATTAAAATTTACAGTTACATTGTACTTCTTGTTATTGTGTTTATATTAGTTCTTCAAAACCAAAAAAAAAAACTATTGATATCATGCAGGTTGTTTCGGGATAATTTTATAATGATATACAATGTAACTGAAATTAACAACGCGAACTGCTGATAGATAATTTTGCAAAGTAAAAGGTTGCCTGTTATGATTTTTGTTTCGTGAAATACCCAAACACACACACACAGCAGTATTCTAATAACTTTTTATATTGATGACATATTTGTTAAACACCTGACTTATCTCAATTGCCATGCAACAAAATTGAGAAGATAATAAAAGATGATGGCTGTAAGAAGCAGATACAGTAAACAGGGTATTATTGGCAGTACTTGGAAATGAAGTCAACACTGAATACCTGACAAACACATAAAAGAATGTGCTGCTCGCTACTGAAATTACACTTGATCAAAGCACCTAACCTACTTGAAGGAAAAAAGAAGGATCTTAAGGAAAACAAAAATGCTCACCACAAGGTGGGTGGTAATGAGTTCTAATACTAGTCTACACTGATTACATTATCAAAATAACCTAAAGTTAATACGAAGAAATGAAAGAAAAACGTTGAAAACGGAGCAGGCACTCATAGAACATAATCTCTGTGTTGCTTCCAAGTTTGACCATCTACGCAGCAACATGGATTGGTGGCCCATTAGGTCTGAATCCACGTCCCCTGCCGCGAGGTCCCCTGCCACGTCCACGGCCTACAGTAAAATAAACCCTTAGGAAGAGGAAGTATACGATCAATAAATTAGAGCAATAAATATTAGTTCACCTTCCACTTGTTAGAGTAGCATTTTCTTATGTCTACTCACAATTTCTTACACTACTCCAGTAATACTGAATTTCAAAACTCATCATGCAGGAGGGACAGTTACGCTAGTGGTAAAGCTCCTCTACCTCTCCAACCACAAGATTCATCGTCCGAGTAACCAAGAAGAGAAAGTGGGAAATCACTGTTAACCCTGTGCGGAGGGGGTGGGTGGGTTTAAAATATAATTATCATCTCTTCTGTCCATTCTATACCATTCTATGCTCTGAGCAACACTTTCTATACACAACTCCAATTAGAGGGCAAAACCAAACAAGCCGGGGAAATTTATACACATGAACACAAAGGTTGTCAAAATTTTAAAAAGGAAAAAGTGAACCAGCATTAGAAATGTCTTAGAGGAGTTATTTGAATTACTCAGAGGAACATAACACTATGCAAAGGCATCGACACCTTACCTCGGCCCTGAACAGGTGCTTCTTGGATGTAGCCACCAGCATCTTGCTGAGTGTCCAGAGCACCACCGTAACCTCCCCTTCCACGCCCACGGAAGTTCCGACCCCTGCCTCGACCCCTGCCCCTGCCATAGCCCCGATTCCGATCATACCCTCCATCATCATACTCAGCAGGCATAAAGCCATTCCCTGAATAAGATACAGCCAGAATGTCATGAATAACCATCCTCAGTTCAAATTTATGTAAAACATATTTGAACATAGAGAGGAGACAGAGTACTCCACATCAATCATCACCCACTTTGAGTGGCGTTCAGGATTTTGGTGAAAGCAATTATTAGGATATCACAAAAAAATGCATCACATTTTGAATCAATACAAACATATCAACAACAACAGCAACAACAAGAAGTCCAGTGCAATCCCACAAATGGCGTTTGGGAGGGTAATGTGCAAGCAGACCTTTCCCTTACTTTGAAGGTAGAGAGGTTGTTTCCAACCGACACCCGGCTCAAGGATTTGTAGACATTTTTGAACTATGAAAAAAGCTATTACAATAGACACAACATGGTTTCTCCCCTACAAGCCATTTATGAACTAACATCATTTCTTTGCATAATTGCCCCAACCTTACGACTTGAGAATTTGGCAGCATTTATTTAGTACATACCACATCATTTCATAAAAAAACTCGAGATCAAGTTCAAAAAAATTGAAAGCTAGTTAAGACACTTGAACAAAATTAAAATACTTCTATCACTCCCCCTCCCCCCCAAAAAACAAAAAGCCTCTCTAACATAATTCTTAGTTAACTTGGTTCCTCATTCTTTTTTTTGATGGGTTGCTTGGTTCCTCATTCTTTTTCCTTTGTCCTTTTTTTATAAGTAAAATTATCAAAAAGCAAAAAAATAAGGAATTGAGGAATTCTGTCAAAATATCAACATCGTACACATTTGACATCTTACACCAGTACTAACGTAAAGATACAATCTGCATTTGATCTTCTACAAGCATTCCTTTCTTCCTTCAAAAATCCTTTCGTTTTTCTGCTTCCAGATCACCCACCAAACCAAATAGCTTACCTACTTGGTGCCACTTTTTAAAATGCTTACCATATCGAAAGAAGAATCAAGTAACTAATTTAATTTCACCGTAAAAATTGCACTGATGGCACGCAGTTAGTGACTTGGTTCCTCATTCTCTCCCCTGAAACCTTTAATTGATTTATTCCCTTATAGATGAATCCTTTTATCACAAGCCATATATGCCTAATTCCTCAATATATAGTTTTACGTAAAAGAAGCATGTGTATTAATACTTATGGTAATTTCAACCTCAACTGATATCAGTTGCATGTAAAGAGAGCATATACACATTACTGATTAAGAAGCATGCATACACTCAATTCCATATATCCCAAAAGAAAGACTTGCAAAACCAGTGAACAACCAATGCCCCAATAGAATCAAACATGTGGTGTTCGCAGAGAAGTTACCCTGACATGTGAGTGTAAATTTACATGTCAGCAGAGTTTTTACAACAATAAAGCTCAACGAACAATCGTACCTGAATAACCTCTAGACCTTCCCCTTCCTCTACCACCACGACCTCTTCCTCGACCATTGGGTGACCCATCTAAAGATCATATATTACCAAATAAATTCCATTTTGTTTCACGTGTAACCAAATTCTTATTGATTTGTACAATACAACAAACCTCCTTCATAGTCAATCTCTGTGGGCACCTTCACCTGGTCAGCTGGAATTGGAGGTTGGTACCTGCCAACACAGAGCATAGTATAACACACAAATTTTGTAAGCTAATTAGCAATTGGTCTAAATGTAAAAAGTTTCACAACACATTTTATGCTTATAACAATGAGCAGATTTCCAAATAAAGAAATGAATATTTATGGCTCAGGAAATACTCAAAAACTGGGCTATTCAGAACAGAAAATTTGACATGGTAGGTAAAACTGAAGATAACTAGAAAGTACGCAGATAATTTCTATATGAACGTGCTTAAGTTCTTCAGAAAAACTGCTTCTTTGCCAGGAAAATGGAATGGGAGTCGAAGATGCAGTCCGGGAATAATTGAAAAATTAAGAAGCTCACCCGATGTTATTCTTATCCAGCTCCTTTTTAGAAAGAGTAATTGTAATCATTGAGACATGCCTGGTTGTTTCAAGACTGCAGCACAAAAAAAATATGTACGGATATAATTGTTAAATGAGGGAATGGTTAAGGCAGTAGAGAATAAGACAAAAGCTCCAATGCATAGTTTCAGTAAGATCCTCTTACGGCAGGAGGCCTTCCTCAAGGGGTTCCCATGTATCAGTAATGTCTGTGGATGTAATTGAAGTAATTTGGTGAAGACCAACAATTCTCCTCTGCATTGGAACCATGCGATCGAATCCAGAAGTCAATTAGAGATCTAATATGCAACTATCAAATGAACTAAAAGGAAAAAGTAAGTATTGTCTACCTTAATCAATTCCACAATTGTCACAGTCTTGTTGATTGCCCTGCCCATGGCCTTGAACACAATCTCATCTGATGTGTTTTCCTGCAGATTTAGCATCGAAGGTAAGAACATCAAGTATCATAAAAGAGCAGTACGCATGAATAACATTATCAATAGAGATATTAAAAAATCTCATGCAAATTATGCAGCAATATGCAAGGTGCAGAAAGCTAATTAGCTTTTAAACTTTTAAGGTTGATGCTAATTCCCATGCCCCTTTTCCAAAAGCAAAAGGGGAAAGAAATGGAATCAGCACTAAGGCAATATCTTCCCTGGTAATCCATCTAGAAATGAAAGGTCAAAGTAGGGATATTCATGGCTCAAATGAGTCAGTTTTTTCTTTAAAAAATCAAACATGCATTAAGTCGGTTTGCTAACTGCATCAATCAAATGAAACAAAAAATATTGACAAGTTTTAATGGTTTAGTTTATTCTGTTTTTGTTTTTCATTATTGCCTTTTTATCACTGCTAAGTACTTTTTGGATTTTGGTTAACTTGTCTGCGAAGAATGTGCGCTCTTGCATCTATTTTGTGAAGATTCTAGGCAGTATTGGAGAACGAGCAAGATTTAAAACTGAATAAACTTGTTAAAAGAAGAAGAAGAAACCCAAAATGCTAGCATTACACGACTAGTGAAAAGCAAATTATTGTCGAGAACATATTAGACATTCTGAATTTAGTTTACCTTAAGAGTATGAGGCATCTTAATGAAGTTTCCTTTAAAAGGTAAAACTCTGGTAGAGACCTAAAATTTAATAGGCTATATTCATGAGGAGGGGAATAGATTCTTCTAATGCTAACATCAAAGTCCAAACTCCAAATCGTATCAAAGTAAAGAACATGTCAATTTTTAAGTCAGTTAGAGTCGGTTTTATGTTGCAGTCCAGTTTTTAGCTTCCCATACCCATAGGCCAAAGTACCAAGTATGGGACAATAACCTCACCCACCACAATCTAACATAAAGTTCTTACTATGGAAATAAAACCTCACTCACCAAAATCTAACAGTCCTTTGGTAATGTAGTTTTCACCAAACTAACACTGCTCCAGATTTAAAAGTGCTTCTTTCTCTTCCTTTTCCTTCTTTTTGGGGACGGCTGGTGTTAATTTTTTCCTTTTTGAAATTGATGGGCGGAAGCATTATTTCATTATTTTTTTTGATGGGTAAGCATTGTTTCGAGAATCTAACATACTGGACCTTAGGATAACTACATAACTCAGAAGCTAGAGACATCAACAAATGGACAACCAAATCTATACAAACTAACCTATCAACCATGTAAACTGATTGCTGCTAGAAGCTGGAAAGCTAGAACAGAAGGATATAACAAAGAGTAAACATATGATTTTTTTAAGAGAAAAAACCTGCAGCAGGCTCATTTCAAGACCATACACTGAAACCCACATTACAGAAACAAGGAAAGCTAGGAGCACTAATCAATGTACGCAATAAAGAGTAAAAAAGTAAGAAATTTATCAACGAAAATGGAAGCATGCTCATTTTAAGATCAAATAATAAAAGCCGCATTACTATTATAACTAAGAAATCTCGGAGGGACAGCGCGAACTAGGTGGATGATCACCCCCCCCCCAAACGCTTATCCACTTAAATACCAGTCTTTGTCTATGGCAGCGTTAGAGCTCGTGACATGTGCCTGATCCACACATGTTGCAGTTTTACCACTATACCAACGCCCTGGGGGCTTAAAAGCTGTATTATA
The DNA here is from genome assembly GCA_032618575.1 of Nicotiana noctiflora. NCBI lineage: Eukaryota > Viridiplantae > Streptophyta > Magnoliopsida > Solanales > Solanaceae > Nicotiana > Nicotiana noctiflora. The sequence goes on along the minus strand of JASVEL010014179.1, from coordinate 360,960 downwards.
AAAACTACAAAAAAAGACGATGCTCAGTCAAGGCGAAGGACTAGCATGTCCTTAGCTAACCCCAGGTGCGCGCATGGATGTGATCCAAAGATGAGAAGCGCCACAACTAGTCAGGGCTTCGTGCCTTGACATATGGTCGGGCGGCACAGTTGGAACAAGCCTCCTTGGCATGTTCTTCCACAGGCACAGGATCGTGCTAGAAAACCTGGGAAAGAGGAAAGGCTGGCCAGTAGTGCGGGGTGACTACTGGCGCAGCACGGGCGTTTTTGTGCGGCTATCGTCCGGGAAAATAAGATAATTAACAGAACACAAACAGAAGCATGGAAAGCTAGGAACACTAGTTGAAGATACCATAAAGAGCGAAAAGACAAGATCTTTATCAGAAAAACGCCTCACGCAAGCTCATATCAAGATTATGCAAGACCATAAATGACACCCACATTTTGATATTTATAAGAATACATAAATCGAGAGTGCAAACATAGAAGCATGGAAACATTAGAACGCTAGCAGAATTATACAACAGATAGTAAATAATAAGTTTTTTATAAGAGATGCAGGCTCATTTCAAGAACGTAACTGAAACCAACATTATGAAAATTTATAATAGATAACAAAAGATTATAAGACCCAATTCATTCCAAAACTTAGTAACTTATCTTCTAGAACGAAACCAGCATTATAAGGAAAAACATTAAGAGCACAATGACAGAAGCACCTGAAACAGGATCATTTCAAGGCCACAAAATGGAACCCGCTTACAAAAATTTGTAAGACAGATTAAAAAAACCCATTTCACTCCAATACTTAATAATTTGACTTTTAATACGAAACCCAGATTATAAAAATAAACAAAAAACAGCATTAAGAGGTCAGATATAGAAGTATGATAAGCAAAATAACTAGCATAACAATTTGATTAAGACTTAAAAAGATAACATTTTTATCAAAAGAAACACCTCAAGCAGGCACATTTCTAGGCCACACTATGAAAACCACATTACGAAAGTATATAAAATAGATTACTGGGAGATTATGATAACCCATTTCATTCCAATACTTGATACTAATTTGACATTTTAATATGAAAAAACAAAAACAAAAAGAACCCAAACACAGCAGCATGGTAAGCAACATCATAGCATAAAAGAATACGATAGATAAATAGTTTTTTTTTAAGGAAAGAAAAGATTTTTATACCTGAAGCAAGGTCATAGCATAGGTAATATAGCTTCTCATGCGGCCTTGGCTGGTGATACGAATCTCATTTGCATCAATGGGTGTTTCTACTCTTGGCTTTTCCACCTTCTGGTACCGATCCATCTATTATTAATAACAACAAATCAAGTCAAAAAATCCAAAAAAGAAAATACTACTAATTCAGAAGAAAGAAGAGAAATTTGGATTTGTTAGGAGTGTAAAATGGAAGCTAGGGTTTGAGAGATGGGATCTGGAATACCTTTTGTTGTTGTTGAGAATAAGGATAAGATAGTAGGAGTAGTTCTTTGGCGAAGGAAGAGCAGTCTTGTTCGGCTTTGTTACGCCCCCCTGACCGTTTACAGCGAGCGAACTTGGGGGAATTATTTATACTCCCGGTTTCTTAGCTGCCCTAACTGCATTCAACCGGTCTAATCGGTTTTACTTGGGTTTTTCTTCTTTTCCTTTTTGCTTTTTCCTTTTCCATTTTTTTTTCTTCTGTAAAGAAATATTACTAACTTTTAAAACTTGTAACCTTAAGAAACATACAAATGCCAGATTTATAAGTGGGCATTCAAAAATAGTCATAGTTTCAAAAGTAAATAAATTTAGCCACATTTCAGGTAAAGATAAATCTGAACGAAAATACTGTTTCGAAAAATACTATAGGATAATAACTGGAGTTTCATCATAAATATACTAGAACTTCGGTATATTATAATGGAGTTCTGGCATAAGTATACTGGAACTCCAGCATATTATTATGGAGTTACAGCATGAGTATACCGGAACTCTAGCATAATATACGGAGTTCCAGTATAATATACCGGTCCAATATAATATGTTGGAATTCATACACGGGTGCTCCAATCTATAGTATATTATGCTGGAGCTTTCCGTGTGTCGGAGTTCTCGCATAATATGTTGAAAGTTCATACACAGATGTACCGATCTCCGTATATTATGTTGGACCAATACTTGTTGTAGCAAAATAGTGGCTTTTTTTCTATAACTTTGCAAATGCTAACTATGTTTGAATGACCAGTCTGAAAACTGACTAGTCCGTACAGATTTAAAATAATTGTGTGGCTTTAATAACTCAATAAGAATAAATTGAGATATTTAAAGTATATATTTTTTTTAAATATTTTTATTGGTTCGTGAAAGACTATTTTATTTTTATTTTTAAAGAATAAATGCATTTGTTTTCTGTGTTTAGAGAACTTCTCCAAATATTTCATTCAAATGGGTATCGTTAAACCTTTGCCACATATGTTCTCAAATCTGAAGGTTCCCTTTCTTCTCATTCCCCCTCTTTTTGTTCACGTTTAGGTTTGGAAATAGTGAAAACAAAACCAAGTATAGATATTTATTAACCAAAACAATATTCAAATAAGGGAAGAAAATGTCTACTGCATTCAAGAAATATATAAAGGACTATTCCAAGTGTTGTTTAAGTACCGTTCGTTAGACGTGGGGTGTTAATGGATACTTGAAAACTAAATCGATCGAATTGTACACCGAATTAATTTTAGGTTTCTTTTAAATAAATTATAGGTTTTTATATAAATCTATAACCGTAACGATAATTAGGGTATGTTTTTTACTTTATAAAAATAAACCGAAAAAATACTGACCATACCGAATAAATTTTTTATGTGAAAAATATATTTATATAGTAATTTTAAAATGAATAAAGCATTAATCTTTTATTGGGTCATGCAATTATGAAAACCGTTACACGCCAACAATAATCAAACTCAAAATACTGATTCCTAAAATCTATTATGCTACCTATACTTAAATTAAGTTATTTTAAGTATCTTATTAGCAAGACACAAGGTGTTCTAGCGATTATGATTAGAAAACTACAATGTATTGAATATGTTTCCTTTTATACAATTTAGATTTATACAACAACAACAACAACAACAACAACAACAACAACAGCTACCCAGTATAGTCCCACAGGATGGGGTCTGTGGAGGGTAATATGTACACAGGCCTTACCCCTACCCGACAGGGGCAGAGAGGCTGTTTTCAATCGACCCTCGGCGAAAGATCGAGAAAAGGAAAAAAACAAAAACAAAACAAAAAGAAAAAGCATTAGTGACTCCAGAGTAAACCTCAAAAAACTGACGTATAAAAGGGCAAAGTAAACAAGGCAACAACATGAACAAAAGATAGTAGTAATTCTAGGAGTACTCACCAAGGTATTAACCTATCGGGAACCCTCCCCCCTCGACCCATCCCTAACCCGCGATAATAGAAGCCCCTAACCTACAACCTTGATACTAGACCTCCAGGCTTTCCTATCAAGAGCCATGTCCTCGGAAATCCGCATAATAGTTTTGTCCCGCCTAATCACCTCCTCCTAATGCCTCTTGGGCCTCCCTCTGCCACGACTCGCGCCAACTACTGACAGTCGCTCGCAAATCCTCACCGGTGCATCGGGGCTTCTCCTCCGCACATGCCCGAACCACCTAAGTCTCGCTTCTCGCAGCTTCTCATCCATTGGGGCTACCCCTACCATTTCCCGAATAACTTCATTCCTCCACACTATCTAACATGATGTGCCCACACATCCATCTGAGCATCCTCATCTCCGCTACCTTCATTCTCCGGATATGGGAGTTCTTCATTGGCCAGCACTCAGCCCCGTACAATATTGCTGGTCTAACAGCTCTATAAAACTTTCCCTTGAGATAATGTGACACTTTCTTGTCACACAGGACTCCCGACGCAAGCCTCCATTTCGACCACCCAGCCCCTATTCGGTGAGTGACATCCCCGTCGATCTCTCCGTCTCCCTGAATCACCGACCCAAGATATCTGAAACTGTCCTTCTTGGCGATGACCCGAGAACCAAGCTTCACGTCCCTACCAACTCCTTCTTCGCTCGGCTCGGAGCTAAACTTGCGCTCCAAGGATTCAGTCTTAGACTTGCTTAGTCTGAAACCCTTCGACTCGAGGGTCTGTCTCCAAACTTCCAACCTCTCGTTAATACCGACCCTCGACTCGTCTATTAGGACAATATCGTCAGCGAATAGCATACACCATTGCGCATCTCCTTGGATATGCCGAGTTAGATCAACCATCACCAAAGCAAATAGGAGGGGGCTGAGCACCGATCCCTGGTGAAGCCCCACTTTCACCGGAAAGTGGTCTGTGTCGCCACCTACCGTCCTAACCCTCGCCTTAGTGCCATCATACATATCCTTGATTATCCTAATGTAGGCCTCCGACACGTTGTTCGCCTCCAGGCACCTCCATAACACCTCTCTTGGAACATTGTCGTACGCCTTCTCCAAGTCGTTAAACACCATGTGCAAGTCCTTCTTCTTATCCCTATACTTTTCCACCAATCTCCTGACAAGGTGGATAGCTTCTATGGTGGAGCGACCCGGCATGAAACCAAACTAGTTCACCAAGATTGACGTCATCGCCCTCACCCTCGCCTCAACCACCCGCTCCCATTCTTTCATGGTGTGGCTTAGTAATTTGATACCTCTATAATTATTGCAACACTGGATGTCACCTTTGTTCTTATACACAAGCACAACTGTGCTCCACCTCCGCTCCTCTGGCATCTTCTTGGACCTGAAGATAGCGTTGAATAGCCTGGTCAGCCACTCCACTCCTGCCCTACCCATGTATTTCCAAAACTCCACCGTAATTTCGTCTGGTCCGGTCGCTCGACCCCTACTCATCCTACGCAAAGCCTCAACGACCTCCTCTACCCTAATGCGCCTGCAGAACCTCAGGTACCTATGGCACTCTAAGTCCCTCAGCTCCCCTAACTCTATGTCTTGGTCACCTTCCTCGTTGAGCAGGTCTCGAAAGTATGCTTGCCACCTCTGCCTGACCTGAGCCTCCCCCATCAGAACTCTACCATCTTCGTCTTTGATGCACCTAACTCGGTCCAGGCCCCATGCATTCTTCTCCCTCACTCTAGCCAATCTAAACAACTTCATGTCCCCTCCTTTCTCTTCTAATTCCTCGTACATGCGCTCAAATGCTGCATTCTTCGCTTCTGTGATCGCCACCTTCGCCTCCCTTCTCGCCTCCTTATAGCGGTCCATGTTCTCTCTCCTTTCCTCCCCGCTCGAGCTCTCGCAATCCGAGCAAATGCCACCTTCTTCGCCTCCACTTTACCTTGGACAGCCTCGCTCCACCACCGGTCACCTTGATGCCTGCCTGAGTATCCCTTGGCAACTCCGAGCACATCTCGCGCTGCCTCCCTGACCAGATCAGCGGTCACAGTCCACATAGCATCCGCTTCCCCAGAACTTCTCCACGCACCTCCATCAACTAACCTCCTTTCCAACTCCAGGGCACTCTCCTTAGTCAAGGCTCCCCACCTAATTCTCGGCCGGCCCCGGCGCCCCTCCTCTTCCTCTTCACCCATATACCCATAACCATCACTAGGAGTCTATGGAGAGTCGAGAGGCACTCTCCCGGGATGACCTTGCAATCCTTGCACAACCCTCTATCGTTCCGTCGGATGAGGAGGTAGTCTATCTGAGTCCTTGCTACCGAACTTTTGAAGGTAACCAAGTGTTCCTCCCTTTTCTGGAAAGCCGAGTTCGCAATCCAAAGATCGCAAGCCCTGGCGAAATCAAGCAGAGAAAAGCCTCCTCCGTTTTTGACCCCGAGCCCATAGCCCCCATGCACCTCACTATAACCCCCAGCATCGGCACCAATGTCGCCATTAAAATCTCCTCCAATAACTAACTTCTCAGATAGAGGGATACTACTAGCCAGCTCGTCCAGGCCTTCCCAAAAGCACCTCTTAACCTCCTCTTTTAATCCTGCTTGAGGTGCGTAAGCGCTGATGACATTGAGGACGCACCCACCTATAACCAACTTGATAGACATAAACCTATCATTCACTCGCCTAACGTCGACCACGGACTCCCGAAGGTCCCTATCCACTAAGATACCTACTCCATTCTTACCCTTCCCGGACCTAGAGTACCATAGCTTAGCTCCGTCTACATTCTTCGCCTTCGACCCTTTCCATCTAGTCTCCTGCAAACAAGCTATGTTGACCCTCCTCTTCTGAAGGATTCTTTCCAACTCCAAGGACTTACCAGTCAGGGTGCCTACGTTCCACGACCCTATTCTTAAACGCAAAACGTCCGCTAACCCCTTACTACCCTTGCCTCTCGAGCCGCCCCCAGAACTATTCCCTGCCCCCTGCCCACCCCCACCCCCATCCCTACCCTCACCCCCACTCCCACCCCCACCTCCTGAGGACATGACCTTATACTACCATTCCCAACCGCGGCCACTATCCCTCTTACCGCCTACGAATACCAGAAATGCACGCCCAAAATTTAGAAATAAACGAGGAAAAGAGTAAACTATATAGCGCCTGAGATACCACACAGAGAGGTAGCTAGGAATCGCAGTATGAGTACAATGCAAATAAGGGATCGGGAGTTACCAATTCGCAGAGAAAATAATAACCTGGTAGTTGGTTTTGATGCTCCTGAAGTTGTAAACTTTTGGCTCTTGCACTTCCCGGACGGAGATCGAATCCCTCTACTCTTCCAGCTATCGCAAGCTTGCCTCATCCGCCGCAATTAACACATGTAGATCACACACACAAAAACTAACCACACAAAAATACGGGGGAGGTGGAGGGGGGCTGCCTGCCCCGGTAGTGGGGGGATACCGGGGGAATAAGAGATAGAGAAAGAGAGAAAAAGAAAAGGGGAATGGAGGAAGAAGGGGGGGTGGCAGGCAGAGGGGCAGAGTAATAGCGGGAGGAGGGAGGGGGTGGAGGAGGTGAGGAAGGCAGAGGGAGTTAAGAAAAGAAAGGAACTAAAGCAGGTAGATCTTTACAAACAAATTATTTCAAAATCTAACAAAACTATTCAGCTCAGTAAATCAATAACAGTGAATTTCCAAACTATATTGCACAAAAACAGAGAAAATAAGATAAAACTTAACAGGGAAATGCTTACCAGCTGGAGCCTACCAGGAAAGCTGGGTTATTGCGGTGATGGTTGCTTGTACAGCAAGACTATCCACCTGGGCTGCTGCTCAAAGAGGTTGGCGCCGATTCGCCTGTTGAGATGCGATTGCTGGTGCCGTCCGATTTTTAGTTGCCGGCAGTGACTACTTAGGGTTCAGAAAGAAGAGGAGAGGAGAGCCGTTGAAGGAGATAAGGCAATGGCTGCTCTTCTTAGGGTTCAGCAATGGCTGTTCTTCTTTCCTCTGCTTAAGGTTCAGAAGGGAGAGAGAGGGGCAGAGGAGAGAAGAGAGGAGAAGAGAAGAGAGAAAGAGAGAGAGAAAAGGGAAGTGAGTATACCTGCTGTTGCCGTCTGCTACCGTCTGCTTAGGGTTCAGAAAGACAAGAGGAGAGGACAACCATTGAGGAGAGAAGATAGATATTGAATACTGCCAGCTAAATCTATGTTAAAATTTAGATTTATCTTTTTGAATATTTATTATAAATTATATTCCTGAGTCCTGGCTTGGTTAATATCTATCAACTCGTATGATTTATATTTTCTTTGCTTTTACTTGGCTTCGTTTAGGTTGTTATCGAATAGTTGATGGATCTATAATCAAGCAATCTTTCATATTTTTTTTAACACATCACCCTTTAAAAATAAAAATATCTAGAAAAATTTGGTAAGTCTTATAAAAGAACATATGTTATTGCATTCTACTTCTACTGGTGAATTTTACATGATATATATCAAAAATTAACCGAGCAGTACCAGTACCAAAGTGAAACCGATATGATTGGGACGTTTTCGAAAAGTTTAATTTTGGTTATACATAATAGAATAACCAAAAAATTGGTATGGTAAATTTTTTATAAAGTAACCATTTGAACTGAACCATTGACACCATACGCGCAATAACATGATTTTATAATCCCTACCATACTAAAGCTAGTAACATACGAGTGTTAAGTTCAACCGATCCTAGTATTTTCGACGCGAAATGTATATTTATGTTTAAAAATCCACCAAAACTACAAAAATTAATAAACACGGACTCATAACTGTATGGGTCCAAATTTGGACGGGCACGACCGTTGATGAATATGACCAACGGCGAGATCCTTGTAGCTCGACATCCTATGAAGGGTAACAGACAAGCGAACAGAGATTGCACGACTCTTATGGTAGTGTAGGTCTGATAGGGGGTATCAGGAATATTCCTTCGAATATTCCCCATAATATGTCTCTTAGGGTTCATAAGGGATATGTCCCTTATAAATAACGGACACTAACCTTGTAAGTGGGAGCCCTCTCTTTCGTTTCTTTCGAAGAAAAAGAACATTGATTGTAATACTTTTCTACGCAAAATATTAGCTTCTCTAATGTTCAATCATTGCTCTTCAGAAAGATCAAGAAGCAGTATTCGTTATATTCATCATGTATCCCTTTTATTCTAGAGATGATTATACTTAGCTAAGATTTACCATAGTCATTTTCATTGATTGATTTATTCTATAAGGTTTCAATATCTTTTGAATCAAACAATTTGGCGTTGTCTGTGAAAATTTCTATAGCCAAGATTTTAGTTTCGTCTAGATCCTTGAAAGAGGTAATCGACTCTTCATAGCCTCGCAAAAGTTGGCAATGGCAGAAAAAGGAGAAGCAAGATTAAAAGCAATACTAGGTGTCATAAACAACCTTCTAGATTCTATCAACGAAGCCGGTAGGGAAAACAATGAAAACACAACGCCAAGTGCTACACCTGAGGGAGATTCCATATCCACCTGCACGAAAGCGCATTATCTCACGCGAGAGGGAAACCTCAACATCCGCAGAAGGAGAAGCACCACCAGCTATGAAAAGGATACTAGAGGAGTGGCTGACAAACACCTTGAGCAGCATACTCAATAAACCTACTCAAAGGGATGTCAGAGGAACAATACAAGCAAAAACCGCAACTATCGCCGATGGGCAAGAAGTTCCACGCGCAGGTAATACTCATGTTGTTGTTGATGCAGATAACGATGCACTCGCGTCCATTTTGAAGAAAATGGAAGACATGGAAATGAGAACAAAATGCTCTGTGATCAGGTGAAGGAGCAACAGGAAAGGGTCGATAAAATACTAGGCGCTCGGAAGTTGCTACCAAAACGTGATGTGGGCCGATTCGTCGAACAATCGTACAATGAAGGGGTATCCCCCCACTCTACTCAAAAAACCTTCAAAATGCTGCCATACTTGAAAATATATGATGGCACCATGGACCTGGAAGATCACCTAATCCACTACGTCACTGCAATAAAAGGCAACAATCTGTCGAAAGAACAGGTAGCATCGGTGCTATTGAAGAAGTTCGACGAAACTCTGACAAGAGGAGAATTGACACGGTATTCCTAACTACCAGCAGAGTCAATACAACGTTCAAAGAAATGGCAAACAAGTTCGTCATTGCCTAAGCGGGAGCAAAAAAGGCAGAAGCCATGGTAAATGACATTTTTGTCGTTAGGAAAACGACATGTGAAGAACTTTGGGACTTCCTAGCCCAATTCAAAAGGGTAAGAATGAGGCTACCAAACGTATCAGAGGGAGTGGCGGTAGTAGCCTTCTAAAATGGGTTTAAAAAAAGCTTGTCAAAAGCAACCAAAAAACTGCTAAGCAGGCTCATGAAATACCACCCCACCACGTGGGAAGAAATCCATAATGCCTACTGTGCTGAAGTAAGAGAAGATGAGGACAACTTGAATGGTTGCTCCAACGACTAACATCGGTCCAGACCAAAATAAGGAGAGAGCACCACGACGATGGCTGAAGGGATCAACTACCCCGTTTCAACCGAAAAAGCATCAGCCTTACATTCGGGCATCCATACCGCCCCCAGCACGACAAGAAAATGTCACGCCCCGACATACCATACCACACCAAAATGAAAGAGGTATGACTCCGTTGCTTTCTGCTCATAACTTTTGTGTTTGTCCTTCTCAAATAGTATATGCAATGGAAACTCTCGGCACAAAGGTGTAGTGGCCGTAAAAGATGAAGTCAGATCCGAGCACCCGGAGATCGAATGTTCTGTGTGAATTCCACCAGGAAAAGGGACACAAGACCGAAGACTGCATAGGTCTACGATAGGAAGTGGTAAGAATGTTAAACCTGGGACACCTGAAAGAACTGCTAAGCGATCGATGATGGGTCAACTTCGCTCGTGGATGCGATCAACCTCAAGGACCCCCAAAACCAACGTCACCAGCTTATACCATAAAAATAATCATTGGCGGAGGTGATGATATGGCAATTAATCATGTGAAATTCACTACCACACATAAACACAAGCGGACAATCACCCATGAACGGTATGACAACCTCAATGATAGTATTATCTTCGATAAGTCAGATAATAATGGTTTGTCTTTCCCTCACTATGATGCTTTGGTTATAACTTCACGTATTACGGATACTGATGTAAAAAGAATAATGGTGGATGACAGAAACGGCGCGTGTATTATTCACCCATGGGTCCTCATACAAATGAGGCTCGAGGATAAGATAGTACTGCGTTGCATTACGCTAACGGGTTTTAATAATGCAGTGGAACGAACCTCTGGAGAGATAATGCTTCCCATTCTGGTAGGAGAAGTCAAACTTGAAACAACGTTCCACGTCATGAACCAGGAAACAACCTATAACGCTATTGTAGGACGTCCATGGATACACACCATGTGAGCCGTCCCATCAAGTTTCTACCAAATAATTAAATTTACTACCCCATGGGGGATATTCAGCATCCAGGGCAAGCACGTACCAACAAGAGTGCTATCGAATCGCCCAAGACTACACACACACCCAACAACTAAAGGGGGAAAATGCAGAAGCAAAGCAATCATCCATATCGGGAACCAAACCCGATATACAAATAAAGGCCATAAAAGACCCAAATGTCGTAGAAGCTTGCAAGGAAACCGTAGAAGATCTCGACCCCGTTTAGTTAGACAGTATAACTGCATGAAAATAGCTTATATCGGACTAAACCTCTCAAAACCAAGTAAGTTTCATGAGTTCTTAACTAACAGTGCCAATTTGTTTTACTTTTCCCACTTAGATATGGTGTGAATCCCAAAGGAAATTGCCATGCACAGGTTGAATGCCGATCCTCTTTATTCGCAGTGCGGCAAATAAGGAGGAAGTTCAATGCTGCAATTAATGATATAGTCAGCAAAGAAGCCGATAAATTGCTCGCTAGAGGCTCCGTCCGAGAATCGAAGTATCCTCAGTGGGTCGCTAATGTGGTCATGGTAAAAAATAAGAATGAGAAGTGGTAGATGTGTGCCGACTTCACCAACCTAAACAAAGCATGCTCAAAGGATTCCTTTCCATTGCTGCATATTGACTAATTTATCGACGCAATAGAAGGGCACGAACTATTGAGCTTCTTGGACACCTATTCTGGTTACAACCAAATCCTAATGGCAGAAGAAGACCAAGAAAAGACCACCTTCATCACTCACCAAGGAACATACTGTTATAGAGTCATGCCGTTCAGACTCAAAAACATGAGAGCAACGTATCAAAGGTTAGTCACCAAAATGTTCAAAGAATAACTCGGAAAGACTATGGAGGTCTACAGTGACGACATGCTGGTAAAGTCAAAAAGGAAGTAGGATCACATTGATCATATGAAAGAAGCCTTCGAAATATTGAGGCGATACGGGATGAAACTGAATCCCGAAAAATGCACCTTTAGCATAACCTCTGGAAAATTCCTTGGCTTTTTGGTGTCACAAAAGGGTATCGAGGTCAACGTGGATCAGATCAAGGCCATTGAAGGAATACCAGAGATGGTAACCAGCAAAAAACAGGTACATAAATTGACAGCGCGAATAGCCGCCCTATCGAGGTTCATCTCACGACCATCGAACATATGCCATAAGTTCTTTAATGTACTAAGGAAGGACCACTGGCTATAATGGAATCCAGAATGTGTTGACGCCTTAAGAAAACTAAAGGCGTACCTATCCTCGCCGCCACTACTCATCAAGGCAAACCCGGGAAAGTGCCTCCTGGTGTACCTAGCAGTCTCCGAAGTCGCGGTAAGTGCAGTCTTGGTATGCAAAAACAAAGGTACGCAATCCCTAATTTATTATATCAGCAAAACCTTAGTAGATGCCAAAATAAGGTACCCCACCTTGAGAAATTAGCCCCGGCATTGGTCGTAGCTTCACGAAAGCTTAAACCATACTTTCAATATCACCTCATAAAAGTAGTGACGACCTTCCCCTTAGAGGAATCCTACATAAACTCGAACTATCAGGTAGGTTGACCAAATGGGACGTAGAATTAAGCGAGCACAACATAACATATCAACCGCGAACCATTATAAAGTCGCAAGTGCTCGCCGGGTTCGTCGCCAATTTCTGCGCAGAAGTATTGCCTGAAGTAGAGAAGGAAGCGCTCCGCACTTCTGCACATTCCAACCTTTGGGTCCTCTACACCGACAGTGCATCTAATACATCAGGATCAAGACTGGGACTCTTTCTCGAAGTCCCTACGCGCGAAGTAATTTGCCCGTCCATACGGTGCCCCGAAATGACTAACAACAAGGCCATGTATGAGGCTATGATTGCATGATTCAAATTAGCCCTCAGTAATAGCGTTGGATGACTCGTCCTACATTGCAACTCTCAACTCGTGGTGAGCCAAGTCACTAGGACTTTCTAAATCAAAGACCATAGATTACAAAGATATCAGTCAGAAATTCACAAACTTCTACTAGAATTCGACGAATGCCACCTCGACCAGATACCTAGGGCACAGAATATCGAAGCGGACGGTCTCGCCAAGCTAGCAGCTGCCACCAGAAACATCAACAAGGAAAATGTGATCACCCTTCTCCATTCATCAATAGACCAAATCGAGGTACATTTTGTAAACCTAACTTGGGATTGGCGTAATCGTATTGTAACATATTTGCATGAAGGAATTCTCCTGCAAGATAAGAAAGAAGCCAAAAAGATTCGAATACAAACGGCCAGGTACAACCTCGTAAACTATGATATTTACAAAAAGACGTTCGGCGGCCGTTGGCCAAATATCTTGGACCGAATAAAACAAGTCAAGTACTAGAAAAAGTACATGAAGGGAACTGTGGTGCTCATACAGGAAAATTATGCCCTCGTTAGATGCCTCATGAAAAAAGAGGTTGTTGATTACATCAGGAAGTGTGAACAGTGCCAAAAATACGCCATATGATACACCAAGAAGGAGAACTCCTGCATTCTATCACTTCGCCATGGCCATTCATAAAGTGGAAAATGGATATTATCGGACCCCTTCCAGCAGGACGAGGTAAAGTACGCTTCCTTCTGGTTTTAACTGACTATTTTTCTAAATGGGAGGAAACATGTGCATTCACTCAAATACGTGATCAAGAAGTTATCACATTCATATGGAAAAATATAATATGCCGCTTTAGAATTCCTAAAGAAATCAGTTGTGACAACGGACCCAGTTCGTTAGAAAAAAAGCAACTGAGTTTTTTGAAAAGTGGCACATCAATCGAATACTCTCCATACCATATCATCTCGCCGGCAATGGCTAAGCTGAGTCCTCCAATAAAATGATATTGAATATATTAAAAAAAAGCTCGAGGACGCCAAGGGACTATGTCCTGAACTCCTGCCATAAGTACTATGGGCATACCGCACCACGCCAAAAACCAGCACAGGCGAGACACCACATTCACTAGTCTACGGGACTGACACGATTATACATGTTGAAGTCGGAAAACCCAGCCTAAGATACTCCAAAGAAAATGGGCCAAGTAACGACAAAAGTAGGCTACACGATCTGGATGAAGTCGAGGAACGAAGAGATATGGCGTATGTAAGAATGGTAGCCCAAAAGCAACAAGCAGAAAGGTACTATAATAAGAAAGCCAAAGTATGGCCACTCAAGGTCGAAGACTACGTTCTCGAAACTAAGACCCAAGCAGCGAAGGACCCTAGCTAGGGAAAACTGGGAAGAAATCGGGACGGGCCATATAAAATCATTGCAGCAGCAAACAAAGGAGCATTCCAGTTAGAGACAATGGAAGAAAAACTACTCCAAAACAATTGGAATGTCATCCATCTCAAATACTTCCACTTCTGAAAAGAGGCACCGCCTAAGTCGTACTCTTTTTCCCTCATCCGAGTTTTATCCCAATCGGATTTTCTCAGTAAGGTTTTTAATGAGGTGGCATGGGAGACGCCTTGAGATCTGAAGTATTGTTCATCACCCCGCCCGTCGACGTGATCTCCAGGCCGAGTAATGAAAGGACTAGATGTAGATAGCCACTGTATTTACACAATCATGTATTTCCTACGAGAATATAATCAAATATCCAATGTATGAAGTGACATACCAATGGTCAAGGCCATCGACTAAAGTATAAATTAGACTCTACTAGAACTACGATAGGGTCTTTCTTCGATGCCAGCTCGAAAGTAACATCCCTATGGTAATTGACAAAAAAATGAGGTTCGACTCCATTCGAACTATGACGGGATCCTACTTTGACGCCATCTCGAAAGTAACATCCTAATGGCTAAGGCATCGATGAAAAATGAGGTTCGACTCCACTCGAACTACGACGGGATCCTATTTTGACACCAGCTCGAAGGTAACATCCCAATGGCTAAGGCCATTAACTAAAGTATGAATTAGACTCTACTTGAACTACGACGGGATCCTACTTCAGTGCCAGCTCGAAAGTAACATCCTAATGGCCAAGGCCATCGACGAAAATGAGGTTCGACTCCACTCAAACTACGACGGGATCCTACTTTGACGCTAGCTCGAAGGTAACATCCCAATAGGCCATCGACTAAAGTATGAATTAGACTCTACTAGAACTACGAAAGGATCCTACTTTGATGCCAGCTCGAAGGTAATTCATACACATCTTCATACCAAGAGTCGATGCAAGAGTCGAAAGCAAGACGGTTTGCATCTTCAAAATTGATGGCATCCCCATCAGTTGAAAGGGGGTCCTACCTGCATGCCTCACGAGCTGCATGAGCTTTGGCACGCGCATCCTAAAGCTCGACTTCAGACGCCCTCCCCTGAGCATGAAGAGGCTTTTAAACATCAAGCTTGGCCTCGGCATGAACCCGCAACTCATACAAATGACGAGGCACACCAGGATCAGATGAAGCACGAGATGTAGAAGGTTGCGAGTTTCGGCGCACATCTTTCTCTCTCAATGACGCCACCTGCACGGTCAACACAAATAGCTCTGCCTCCAACTCTTTAACATGCCCCTCAAGGTTCTCCACCTTGAGCGCGGATGCTTCTCTCTCCTTAGTCCGCTCTGATCTACAGATATGGAGGGTATCCTCCAAAATCGCAGCTTCAAAAATAACGACCGCCAATTTATCAGCATTACCATTCAGCTCACCCTTAAGCTCATGAAACTTCGATGACTTTGTGCCCAACTCAACAGTCAAACTAGCCACCTTTACCTGCACGCCGACATTCTCACCCATCACACCCCTACTTAACTCAAGCTCATCCTCCCTCGCTTTAAGAGACGCCTCGAGTTTGCTATTACGGGCGACAAATTTCATGAGATCCTCATTCCGGTGTCACAACTCCTCGACCTTGCGTGCAAGTTGGTTTTCCCTCTGTTTAAGCCCTTCACAAAATAATTGGAAGTCAGGGTCCTGCGTATTGATGTTGTCTATCATACGGTGCTTGGTGCGGTATTTTTGGTATGTGGATGACATCTTCCCATAGATGGTCGTTCTTTTTCTTTCCCGACGTTCACCTCAGTCTCCATGATAAGGGTCTGCCACAAAAAACAATGAAAATGAAGATAGGCTGAAAATGATGACAAAAATCTAACGACGAAAGGGAAAAGAAAATTTTGCCTGCATTTACGCTCCGAGACAACTCCACATTACTCATTGTTCTAAGCACCTTGCTCTCGGGGGCAGCACATAAAGGGACTAAGGCAGATGCCACCTGCTCGCAGTTCGACAATAAGTTATAATCACCAAGAATAACTATATGCCGATCAGAAACCTCCATCCTGACCTCTATATGAGTGTGGCGTTCTACATACTCATGAACGTCCTCAGAATCGACATCCGAACCCAAGCCTTCGCCCTCAACACGCGGGCCCCCTCCAACGTTGGATAATGCATCCTCAGCAGAGCGCACAGAATCGCCTCCTGGGTAAATCCCTTCTGTTTGGGGAGACTTCCCCGCTAAGATGGCGTCGACCATAAATGTGGGCATAGGTGCCGTCTGTGACGCACCTACCCTACTTCTACAAGTGTCAACAACCACAGCCTTCCCAAGCTCCACTCTCCTCATTTTTCTCAGTAACGACTCATCCCCGTTAGTAGGGGTGGGCATATATCGAGTAAAACTGATAACCCGAATCGTTAAGTATTTATTGGGTTATTGGGTAAACGGTTCGGCAACAGGTTAAATCCTTTTTTATTGGGTTAACGGTTCGGGCTCGGTTTGGCAGTTCTATTATTGGGTAAAACTAGTAACCTCATAAGGATTAACTAATTTACTAGTTTACCCTTAAGTATATACATACTAGGGTTTCATAGTTCATACTTCATAGTTTACTTTTTGATTTCCCTATTCTTTTTCAGTTTCTCCACTTTACGCCCTCACCAGTCAGCCCGTAAAGACTCAGGCCGGTGTTAGTCACATCACGCCCTCACCAGTCAGCCCGTCAAGACTCTGGCCAATGTCAGTTGCATTTCTCAGCTTCTTTGTTCTACTCTTCAGTCACATCTTCACTTCATTTCTCATATCCATCAGATTCTTCAGTCGCATGTTTTTCACTCTTCAGTTGCATTTCTTAGTTGAAGTGTTGAACTATGTTCTATTGTTGCAGATTTAGGTATATTGTTCTATTGTTAGTAGAACTATTAGTTCTATGTTTAGAGAACTATTTGATGAAGTTGTTCAGTCTTCAAAGCAATCGAAGGGTAGAGACTCAACTTCTCACTTTTTTCTTTTGACATTAACAAAAATTGCATCACAAACATAGGCATCGTGGGTGACACTTGTATTTGTTATTCATTTAGATCCATTGTATTAGCAGAAAGTGTCGAAGTGAAAATATGATCGGTATTCTATTTTTTTGCCACTCACTAATATTGAGATTTTTGTTTATATTTTTTGGGTTGAAGAATGAAAGATAGAAACTTTGGTTAATATTTATTTTATTGGATGTTGCAGTAAATTTAAATTCTTGTCAAATAGAACAGTTCTGAAAAGAGTTTTAGCAAAACAGTTTTTAAAATCTTATAAAACTGTTTTAGCAAAACAATTTTATACCGAAACAGTTTTATACATTGCG
Source organism: Nicotiana noctiflora (assembly GCA_032618575.1). Classification (NCBI taxonomy): domain Eukaryota; kingdom Viridiplantae; phylum Streptophyta; class Magnoliopsida; order Solanales; family Solanaceae; genus Nicotiana; species Nicotiana noctiflora. Next base: position 343,440 of record JASVEL010014179.1, on the reverse strand, counting down.
AAATAGTTTTATACATTGCGAAACTGTTTTAGTTGTTTTATCTTATCGGGTAAACTGATAACCGAACCGATAATGATCGATAACCGATTAACCAAAAATTGATAATCAGTATCTTATCGATTTGGTTATCAGTTTATGATATTTGTAAACCGATACCCGATATGCGAAATCGATAATATTCATAACGGAACCGAACTGAATGATGTCCACCTCTACCCGTTAGAGGATTCGTCCAAGAGGTGAGGGGTCGATATGGAAGAGGCCTCTTCTCTCACAACCAAATCCTGAGAGGAACCTCCCATTCGAACCGGTTGAGTACAATCTGCTCGAACGAATTCAGCCAAAGCAAATTGCATTCCCGCAGCAGCGACATCCTGTTGGAATGCATGGATCGGGGCCCTCTGCCTAGAAGTTTCTCGACCTGTCATCACGAAGAGTCATGTCAATAAATAATGGTGTATAACCAACAAAGTGATATAGGGGAAGACGTTTACCAGATGAAACTCTCGATCCATGACGTTTCACGAAGGTGGGCCAATCTCGAGTCTCCGCTGCATGGGGCAACACACGGGCCACCCAGTCCCTTATGCCCACAATAGGGCGAGGTGGACGCCCCATAGCAGCAAACGAGAAACAAACAAACCCTATAAGGAATGAAGAGGAAAATAAAGAATAAAACGAGTGGCGACACTTACGAGTCTCGTTCCACCGCTCCGAGAACCTAGCGGAATCAGAAACAATGTGTTCAATTCTGACAAAGGAGTACTTATGCCAAAACTTGCGACTTGCTCGGTCGTCGGTCCCGACTACCAGCCCTTTTGTTCCACGATGCCTCAAATGCACCACAGTGCCCCTATGAAAGCTGGACGAGATCAAGTGTAAGAGGTGGTGGACATTAACCTCGCACCCCACCAATTTCGTATACTTTGTCAAAAGCAGAAGTATCTTAAGCGAGAATGGTGAAAGTTGCGCCACACAAATTTGAAAGAATCTATAGAACTCTTCCGCTAACGGAAAGAGGGGGAAAGAATAACCGATTACGAAGGGGGTACTCATAAAAGGCGCAATACCCAGGTCTATTGAATTCCATAAGTCCCTTCCAGTTTGAACCACATCAACATGAGCGGGGATGCTATACTTTGTACGGAGAGCATCAATATGAGCTTGTTCCATTTCAGAGAACATGTGGGCAGGAGTGAGAGGAGGATCCTTGAGCAAGTCACTTCGAGATGCGGGGTGTCTCGGCAACAAGTCCTCCACGATGGGAAAGCTACCTCCCTCTTCTACTGTCATATCCTTAACACTAGAGGGGAGCGCCACGGACAACGGGGCGACATCAGAAAACCCCTCATGAGTTCGAAGTGTTCTTGGAATTTTTTCGATGAAGAAAGTGCTAAAGTAGCAGGGAAGGTTGTGAATGAGAATGGAAGAAGAAGAAGCAGAAAGTTGTTAGAACAAGTGCGAGAGGGATGAGAAAGTATAACCAGAAGTGAAATGGCCAAGAAATTTTGAAAGAACAAACCTCCCCCTATTTATAGGGTTGGGTGTCGCTAGAATGGAAGCGGAAGGATGTAGAATGGCACCAAAATCGAAGCGACCAGCCCTTAACCCCTATCTCGAAAACACGCATAATGATGACGTGCGTGGAGATGACATCATTTCCTGATAAAATACACTAGCCAGTATCTTATTGAGCACGCTGACCTCCCACTATTGGCCAAGTTGTACCGCTTCGAAGAGCCAAATTTCTCCATAAGGGTGAGTGGTCTCCGTTTAACAAGGACGCATCAAGCTGCGACCACGACAAGCGGAGGGACTAACTATATGAGTCGAAATTTGGACGGCCACGACCATTGACGAATACGACCAACGACGAGATCCACGTAGCTCAACGTCCTATAAAGGGTAACAGACAAGCGAACAGAAATTGCACGACTCTTATGGTAGTGTTAGTCTGATAGGGGGTATCAGGAATAATCCTTCCAATATTCACCATAATATGCCTCTTAGGGTTCAGATGGGGTCTATCCCTTATAAATAATAGAAACTAACCTTGTAAGTGGGAGCCCTCTCTTTTGTTTCTTCCGAAGAAAAAAAATTGATTGTAATACTTTTCTACGCAAACTATTAGCTTCTCTAACATTCAATCACCGATCTTCACAAAGATCAAGAAGCAGTATCCGCTATATTCATCTTATATCCCTTTTGTTCTAGAGATGATTATACTTAGCTAAGATTTACCCTCATCATTTTCATTGATTGATTTATTCAATAGGTTCCAATATCTTTTGAATCAAACAATAACTGTAAAAAGACAATGGGTTAAATCCTAAGAATATTGAAGGTTGAACCCATATAATTCAAATCCTAAATTCGCCTCTAAAAGCTAGGCCATAATTTGATGGAAAAAGGATCGATGCAAACAAACATTAAGTTGACAATTGAATCAAACTTAGCTCCTAGAATTTTGTGGGTATTTAACATGCGAGTTCCCAGCTCATCTACCATACAACAACATTAGCTAAAGAGAGTTCACAATCCATTATCAGTAACTACATAGAAATACTCATACTTAAATCACTTTAGCCAGCAAACTACGTTAACGATGGATTTATTATAAACAAGATACATATTAGACTTTCTCAGTAATCTAACGATCGAGACAGATGCAAAGATATTTAAAGATCTGTGATTCACAAGAAGAAATGCAAAAGGTAATTCCTCCTAGTGTCCTGCTGATGAACCAATGGGTCGAGGACGCGTCTCCACCCTTTATAATCCAGTGCTGAGCCAGTGTCTGGTAGTGGAAACCCATTTACAAAGAAGAAGGGAGTTCCATACACACCTTTCACACAGCCATACTGAGAAAAAATATAAACGAATCAGCTAGAAGAAGTAAAAGGGAAGAAAGAACAAGGCGTCCGGCATCAGTGATAATTAAGGATTATTTACCTTGAAGGAAAATCTTGTGGCCTGATCAGTTTTGTAGTCAGTAAAGCCAGCCTTAATCACATCATAGTTCGAATTCCCAATTGCATTAGTTGAAAATCTCGCAACTTTTTCGACAACAGATGCTCTAGACAAGTCGAAAGTTGCTTTGTTGTAAAACTCTTCCTGTTCAACAATGCACCTTAAAACCGCAGCTATTGAATCTGCTGAGGGAATAAGCGCCACAGAATAGGCAGCTATTGACTAATCAAGTACTCAAATACATGTAAAATGCCGGTAATTAACAATTTTGGGCATTCAATCAGTTGACTAATTCGTGGTTCACGATCAGCCATGCTTTTCTAGGTTCTTTTGTTGCTTCAAATCATTAACACTCGTGCACATCTTGTAACTCACCAATTTCTGAAAAAGTGGTGACATTTCATAGGCATTTGGACAATATTTGAATCGAAGTTGAAAAGGAGGATTTGAATTTCTAGTTGAAAATAGGTTTGTGGTTCAGTTGTCTTTGCACATGAACTTCATTTGGAATAAAAGTTGTGAAAATTGAAGATTTATGAGAGGAAACTAGTATTTCACTTGAAATAACCTTCCAGGATGCCAATATTTCAGTTGAAGCAAACTCAAATACTGAAGTTCAATATTCAAAAATATGGCCAGACTAGTATAGGCAAAAAATATGTTGAAATAATATGAAGGTAACATTTCATGGCCAAATGGGCACGGTCCCATTTTTGAAATGTTATAGTAGTTTTTTTTTTTATTTGTCTGTTTTCACTTGCCTTTCACTCTGCCTTGACAAAGCTTTAATCAAATAACGAAAAGGTTTTAGGTTAACTACAGAACTAAGAGGTTTTTGTTCACTATAAACTGATTAGCTAGCTTATATGCCTGAATTAAGAGGTCAATTTTCTCTCTCTCTCTTTCATCTTCTCGGGATTTCTTCCACCAGGAGGTGGGGGTGTGAAGGGGAGGAAAAGAATTGAAGTAATAACAAGTCATAACCATCAAACAAAATTCTCCAATTTTCGGAATTTGAACATATTGCAAATTGCAATGCTTTCTTTTGAAGAAGTGCGCAATAAATTTTCTTGACAAAAAGCACTCCAGCTACAGATTAACGGTTGAAGGAACTTGAGTAATAGAGGACCTACTCTTTGAGGTAAATTATAAGGAACATAATTTGCCGCACAACTAATGATGTCAAGGTTGTTTAAAGTAGAAGGAAGATGCTATGAAGCCATATATTGAAAGTTACCTAGTTGTAAGGTTCCAAAAACATTATTTTACATTGCCTATAGACACCTCAAAGTATCTTATAAACTAGAATAAGAAGTCCATGACGATAGCAAGTAATTGGGAAGGAGGAATATAAGCTAAAGGAGTAGGGCTTTTGAAGCATCACGCTAATGCATACAATAGAGCAACAAGTATATTAGGGGAAAAGAGAAAAGGAAATCAGCAGCATACACTTTCATCTTGAAAATAAAATAAATAAGAACATAACTGTCAAGGCAAAAACAAACATGGACATAGACGGAAAAATGAGAGGTGCATGTATCTCTTCATTTAGAACAATGGTTTTTAACATGAGTTATTGACTGCAGTTGAGGTTCCACAGATTCAATACAGGATTTCTCTTACCTGATGATCAAAGAAAGACTCCATTAGCTTGTACGTGGCAGAAGCATTTAACTTATTGACAACATGCAATGCGCGCGAGGTAAGAAATGCATTGTCATGGTAGCTGCAGATTAGCAAGAGTAAACAAGTCAATCTGTATGGTTGGATTTATTTCCAAAAGCTGAACAGGAAAACAACATGATATTATTGGCATGCCCTAATCATGCAACATTTGATTCTCAACAAAAAAGAAAAGAGGAAGAAGAAAAACACTAGCAATTGCTTCTGTGTGAGGAAATACACACCATTTAACACAGTGGTATAGCAAGTCTAAAAGACTAATAAATTTTAAAAATACAGACATTGCATTAGTTCTAAAACTGAAACAAATGAATATAGCAATCGATAACTTTACTGTGCTGAAGCAAAGTTCAGAGAGGCATCATTCAGGTTCATCTTAATATTTTGATATTAAGTAGGCACGTCCTTGATAAAGATGCCACCATCTTACATAATGTTTCAGACAGCAAATTGACCACAAGTTATCATGTATATACAGTGATATATGACCACTGAACACAATGTTTAACCATTACTGAAGCAATTGGATGTTTAATGTATACCAAAGAGAGCAAACATATCAGAGATTCAACCAAAACATCGGCAATTTGAGTTCAAAAGATTGAGATAGAATGCAAAAGAAGTCTACATAGAAAACAAAATTACATCACTCAGCAAAAAAGTGCCTACACTAATGAATATATCATCATTTCAGCTAACAGCAAGCAGAGATGCACCCGAAAAAGATCCCTTTTTACCAGCATACAACAACAACAAACCCAGTATAATACCGCAAGTGGGGTATGGGGACCGCCTACGTTCAAGAAGGCACAGTAATTATAGGTCCTCAGGAATTCTTGAAACACAGTAAAGGGAGTAATAAATTGGTCAAATCATTCATATTTCCACTTAGATTAACTTTCTTCTACCCCCCCCCCCCCACACACACAAAAAAGGGATTTAAGCTCCAGATATAAGCTGGAAGTTAAAAATCAATCAACTACACCTCATTTAGCTATATATAAAATCCTATTTATCCAATAGATTCATTTCATTCCAATACTCCCTATTTGTCTGATACGTTTTTCTAATAGTTTGTTGCTAAAGGAACGATACATATAGGAATGGCAAACGGTGCGGGGCGGGGCGGTTTTTCAGCATTCGCGGGGCGGGGCGGGTTACATCGTTTGCGGGGCGGGGCATAATGTTTTTAAAAAAATTAACGCGGGGCGGTGCGGGCCACGGGTTATTAAAAACCTAATAACTTGGCCATGTTTTTTTTTCTATCAGACGACTTTGCTTTCATATTTTGTTTTTCCTTTACTAAGTCGTCTCACTTGCAACAATATAATTTGTCCAATTGCTATTCATAAATTGTGTCTAAATATCTGTAGCATATTGATTGACTCAGCTATTATCCAATGGCTTCTAAAATGGAGAGCATCTTTGTTTTGATTAGGCTAAACAATATTGCCTTCTTGTTTGTAATTAAAGTCAATGCTTGAAGAAGCATGATTTGTGAAGTCATTATTGTGTCTAAATATCTGTAGCATTAGAGTGAAGTCAATACCATAATTTTGTGACTATTCAGCAGTTTGTTTCCTCACGACCTCTTACCACTGCCTGAAGCTTCACCAGTCCTTTAATAATTCAATTAGGGAATGGACATAGAAAACAGACAAACCTAGTGTAATTAGGAAATTATCTTTTTTCAGTTACTGGTTGTTTTCTGCGCTGTAGTTTGGGTCCTTTTCGTGTACAACATTTCTCAAAATAACACGTTTTATGTAGAATGGTTGAAAAGAGACTATACAATCGTATATGCTATACAATCGTATATGCTTCACCAGTCCTTTAATGCTCGGATACAAGTATATTGCAAAAAAAATTACTTGGTTTACTAGTTCGGATTAAAAAAATTAAAAAAATATATATGCGGTGCGGGGCGGGGCGGTTTTCGCGGAGCGGGGCGGTGCGGTTTTTCGCGGGGCGGGGTGGGCCGTTAAAATTAGAAAAATTTGTTTTGCGGGGCGGGTTGGAGTCTTCGCGGGTGTGCCCCGCAACCGCCCCGCCCCGCACCGTTTGCCATCCTAGATACATATCTATATTTAGAACAACTTCACTTTAAGATTCTCACATTACCCTAATTGAAGAAATCATTATATCACAAGTTTCAAAAATCTTTTTTTAACACTTTATGTCCAGTCAAACAATATCATATAAAATGAGCCACCAGTATTTGAAGTAAGATAATAGCCAGCCTAAAATAGTCTAACAATGATATTTGAAAATTAAACAAAAGAAAGTGTTAGAAAAGAGCATACGGCAAAGGGAATGGATGGACAAGAAGAGAGACACGAGAACCGTATTGCTGTAGAGCTTGTTTAAGTGGGGGCCATGCATCTCTACTGTCAGGGCAAACTGGATCAAAGAAAGCCTCGATTAAAATTGAATCTACCTTTGGCGTTCTGTTCTCGTACCAGAACCCATCTTGTTTGGCAGGGATCGAAATTTGATAACTTACAGAAACAAAGAGCAAGAGAAAAATCAGTAATAGAATTGATTTGAGAAGAAAATGGGTTTTCCGAATCTCCATTTTCTTGCAGAAAGGGTTCCTCTTTTGGGTTAAGATTTTAGCAATGTAATAATGCATAAGGACATAAGTTTTAATGGAATTTGATTATCACGACAAAATGTAAGGAAAATGACGAAACACGTTTTTGGTGTTTTGGTTTTTGTTTTTTTGTTACGGCACATTGAATCCAAGGTCGTGGGTTCTTGAAAATCAGAAATTTTAACAATTTAAACTAATTAACAAAAATAATCATTTTTTTTAGAAATAGAATAAACATAGATGTGACCTGTGTTTTAAATGGCAGAATTGTGATTCGGCCTACGACTTGCTCCGGGGCGGAGCATTTATAAAACGCCTCTGTATTTATGTGCGGGGCTTAGTTCTGTGAGACTTACACCTTGGCCATTGGAGCTTGCGTCCCGGACACGCACTTTATGTCATTGTATGTAATAAATTATTGTTATCCAAAATTATTTTTTTCTTAATCATAAATCATTAAGTGACTGTATTTTATCACAATTAAGATAAAAATCATTACACGTTATCCACTAAGACTACTGTAATTGTTAATTTTGAATAAATCTTTCATTTAAAAAGTGCTTATTTATTAACTTTGTTTGTCTTTACTATATAATAGTCCGTAATCTTTTTATAATTATTTTTTTCACGTTTACAAGATAAAATACTTATTAATTTAATAGCTCAGTATTAACTAGTAACTATTTACAAATAATTAGTTATCATGATATTGTATGGTGAATTATGTGTCACTTTAATAACTTGTTCGAACTTAAAAATAAATGATGCTAAAGAATAATATTTAAATTGTGAATTATATTTTTATATAAATTCTCTTTCAAATAGAAAATATATTAAATAAAAGGAGTATTTTAAGAAAAATATCATTATAATATCGAAATTCTTTCAAGATTAATTACTCATTAAGAGCTACATATAAAATATCAAATATATTACTTTTGATATTTGAGTTGTAACGACGTGCAGCTAATTTGCGATAAATATCATAATTTTTATATTATTCATAGTTGAATTATGAATAATTTAAATACATTATTTATTATAATTTTATGATTTTAATGTAATTTTTATAATTATTTTTTATTTTATACTATGTTAAAATTCTTGAAATTAGTAAAATTTAAAGATCTATAGGGCTTATGCCTCGCCTTGTTAGAGGTAAAACGCATCGCCTCATGCCCCTGCCTTTTAAAACATTGGGTGTGACCGTGTGAGTGTGACAAACCTAAATAATACTCCCTCCATTCCATTTTAATTAATTTTTTTTACTATTTTCATACATATTAAGTAATTCACTTCTTAACACTAATTAACCACTATCATCCACCATTACTAATTTTTATCACTCACCACCAATATCCTCAAATGTAATCGCTATTACTGCTAATTACCACTAGCTACTATCAAAACCACCACCAACTGTCGCCTCTGGTAGGCATTCACAAGCACCACCATTAGCCATCACCACTACTAACTACCACATTTTAAAAAAAATATATTTTCTTGATAAAATATCAGATTAATTGTATTTTTTTTGTATTTATCAATTTCAAATAAAAATAAATTTTATACATTCAAATATTAAACAATCTTAATTATTTACTATTCAAATCTTGATATACATCTTAATATTTGGATGAGTACTCATACTCGGACATCTTAATATTGGAAAAAAAATGAATGAGGCCTTACATTCGTCCCAAGGTCTAAATTTAAATTAAATGGAGTTCAAAAGTCAACTTTCGGGCAGAGAAGTAGGTTCTGAAAAATCTAACTGAAGTAGTGATTTTAAGCTTTGGACATAGATTTCGTTTAAACTTTAAAAATAGAATTTTTAAAGTTGTATTGCATTTTAAAAGTTAAGTTGTGTTTGATTATGCATTTTACTTGAGGAAAATAAAGTTTTGTGAGTGAAAAAAAAAAATTCACCAAAAATCATTCCAATCCAGTTTTTGGAATCTGAAAATCTTTCAAAAAATAATCAAATTCCACGAACAAATAATATTTTCATTTTTTGTTTTATTATGAAAAAAGTAGACAAAGTCTATGGAGTTAAGTTTAAGGATTTAAAATTCAATCTTCAAGTCTATAGTTTGGCCTTTGGCAAATCTCGTAGGATTGAAGATTTCGTGTTAAGCATAAGATATATTTGTCCAAATTTTATTTACAAATTACGTGGGCGTTCGGACATAAGAATTACAAAATTCCGAAAAAAGTGAAAATTATATTTAAAAAATAGAAGTGTGTTTGGACGTGATATAATTTTGGTTTATTTTTGAATTTTTGTGAGTGATCTCAGTGGAAGTTTTGAATTTGGAATTTTTTTAAATTTTTGAAAATTTTCAACATTCAAATTAAAGTGAAAATTGAAAATTTTATGGTCAAATAATAATTAAAAAAAATAATTCATGGGCAAATGGGCTCTAAAAAGTGACTTATTTTTAAAATGAATTCTGCGTTTTGAGGCCTTAAAAATCTCTTTTAGCATCACCTCGATTTGCGTACGTAGTCCAGGCATGTAGCAGGAAAGCTTATATGTGAAAACACTGTGAAAAAAATGATAAATTTTAACTATTAAATAAATTAATTTGACTTCGATCAAAGTTTTGGGTAAACAGACACGGACCCATGATTCGACGGTCCCAGAGGGCCCGTAGGAAAAATATGAGAGTTGGGCATATACCCGAATCAAATTCCAAGGTCCAAGCCCGAGAAATACATTTTTAAAGAAAATTATTTTCTGAAATTATTTATAAGGTTTGGAAATGAATTTTGATTACAACATGTTGGTATCAGGCTTGTATTTTGGTTCTGGCGCCCGATACAGGTCGTATATATGATTTAAGATAATTCTGTAAAGTTTGGTAAGAAACGGAATCCGTTTGACGTGATTCGGACCTTAAATGCAAATATGATGTTTAAAGAAGTTTTGAGAAATTTCATTGATCTTGAGGTATAATTCGATGTTAATGATGTTATTTTGATGATTTGAGTGCACGAATAAGTTCGTATGATATTTTTGAGGTTGTGTGCATATTTGGTTTGGAGCCGCAATGGCTCGGGTGAGTTTTGGATAGGCCAAAAGAGTGCATTTTTAACTTAGAAAATTGCAAGATTTTTGCTGGTGTGATCAGGCCTTCAGGCTTCGCGGGAATTGCAAGACATAACTCGCATTTGCGAGACATGACAGGCCTGGGCTAGTTCACATTTGCGACCAAGGACTCGCATTTGCGATTGTAGACTGGAGAGGCTTGAAGTCGCAAATGCGACATTTTTTGTCGCAAATGCGAAGGTCCATCTTTCCTAAAGGTCTCACAAATGTAATGCCTGCCTTCGTAATTCCCAAGCCAGCAGAGGTCGGGGTTCACAATTGCGAACCCCTGTTTGCAATTCCCATATCAGAGACGTAGACCTACAACTTTTATACTTAGACGATTTTAAAACCCATTTTTCATATTCTCTCAAAACATAAACACACTTAGGCGATTTTTCAAGGATTTCTTCTTCTCCAAATCAATTTTAACTCATTTTTAACTAACTTTCTGCAATCCTTAACATCTTTTAACATGGTTTCAACTTCAAATCAATAATTTTTATGGGGAAAATTAGGTGTATTGGGTAGAACCAAGGCTTTTCAAAAATTAGGGATTTAGATTGATTTGAGGTTCGATTTCAAAATAAATTATATATTTGAGTTCGTGGGGGAATGGGTGGTCGGTTTTTTGTTCGAACCTCGGTTTTTGATCATGTGGGCCCGGGGCGATTTTGACTTTTTTGGTAGAACTTTGGAAATTTTATTTTTATGTATTCAAATTGATTTTTTTAGCGTTTATTAATGTAATTAAGTAATTTGTGACTAGATACAAATGAATTGGTGGTGGAATCAAGGGGTAAAGCTATAATTGAAGCGTGAATTGTGTCCGTAGCATCGAGGTACGTGTTTGGTCTAACCTTAGCTTGAGGGATTAAGAGTTGAGTCCTATTTGCTATGTAGTAATTATTGATTACGACGTATAGGCATATTGACGAGTATCTATACGTTGGTGTCTAGCAAATTCGTGGGTCTTATATTGTGATTTTCATGACCTCGTTGTATCTTTCATGCCTTGATGATGGTTTCTATATGTTGTGTAAAGTTTATGGAAGGAATTGCGACCTATGAACATTAAGGAGCATTGAGTGTAAGTGATAATTGAATCTCTAGAGCATTGGCTCGAGTTATGAAGTGAACTGGGAAGTAAAAGAAGTTATTACGTTGACACCCTTGTCGGGATATTGTTGATTTATTAGTTATCTCCCTTTTTGGGATGTTGATATTATTGATGTTGTTCCCTTGTTTGGATTTATTTGTTGAATTGTTGTTCCCTTGCCGGGATCTTTATTACAATTTCATTTATTCCCTCGCCCTATTGTTGTGATTGTTGTTTGGGTGAGAAAGAGCGTTAAAGCACGAAGGGTGATGTCGTTCATTGTTTGTTTTGTGAGGAAAGAGTATAAAGCACGAAGGATGATGCTGTGTATTATTGTGAGGAAAGAGTATAAAATACGAAGGGTGATGTCATGTCGCATGATGTACCATTCTGTGATGATATAATTGATTATCTAGTAAGGAAAGAGAGTAAGCGCACGAAGCGTGACACCGTGAACATTTTTATTATATGATTGCCTTGGTGAGGACGAGAGTAAAAACACGAAGGGTGATGTCATACATTTAGTGACTTCTGATCCTTTGTTAATATCTGAATTATGTTGTTTCTTTCATTTATTTGAAGTCTTTCAATTCGAATTTTTTATCTCTGCCACAGCATGCTCCCCCTCCCATTTTGACTGGTTATTCCTGTATTTCTTTAATGTTGTATATATATTTGAACTGCACAGGTTTATGTGGTAGTCTGGTCTAGCCTCGTCACTGCCTCGCCGAGGTTAGGCGAGGCACTTACCCGCACATGAGGTCGGTTGTGCTGATGCTACGCTTTGCACTCTTTTGTATAGATCCCAGTGTTGTTGATTTCGGACCGTAGTTTGGAGGCGACCTTCAGTACACGCGGATATCCAATAGACCTGCATAAGTCCACATGCCCTGACGTCTCCTCTATCCTCATTTCCTGTTTCATTTTCCATTATATTCAAAAATGGTGTATTGATAATTTCTTTTAGACCCTTTATTTGTAGTATTCTTAGATCGTCTACGGTACTGTAACACCAGTTCTGGGTAGTCGAGACTCAAACAGGTTTATTAGATATTCATGTTGAGATAGCTTATTGCTTTTTTCTTCCCCCTATTTAAATTCCACTGTTTAAATGTTATTATTCGAAATTGTTAATGAACATAAAATGAGTAAAAAGGTAAATTGTGCAATTAATTGGCTTGCATAGCTTGTATTAGTAGGCGCTATCATGACTCCCGAGGGTGAGATCGAGTTGTGACAAGTTGGTATTTAGAGCTCTAGGTTACATGGGTCACACAATTCATAGACAAGCTTAGTAGAGTCTGAGGGATCGGTATATAGATGTCTGTATTTATCCTAGAGGCTACAGAGTTAGGAAAATTTCACATTTTTTTTTCATGTCGTGCGGTTTGGTTTCTCAATGCTGATTGAATTTCTATTATGTTCTTTCACAGATACCGAGAACGCGTGCTTCCTCATTCACTGACCAACTACCTGAGCCCCCAGCAGTAGCTCCCGCGAGGGGCAGAGGGTGAGGCCGAGGTCGTGCTAGAGGCCGAGGTAGGGGAAAAGCTCAACCCCGAGCAACAGCACCAGCGGCAGATCCTCATGTTGATTTAAATGAAAAGGTTCCGACCCCAGCAGTTCCGGTGGGCCCAGCTCAGGTCCTAGAGAGCTTTATTGCCACCCCAGTTCTTCAGAATGCTCTGGTCCGTCTAGTGGGACTTATGGAGAGTGTCACCCGGGTAGGCATGCTTCCTGTAGCACCAATCGTCTCTCAGGCTGGAGGAGGAGCCCAGACTCCTACTATTCGCACTCTGGACAGGTAGCTCCCTAGTTTCAGACTCCAAGAGTTCAGCCAGTTAGAACAGCTCAGGCAGGTGTGGTAGCCCAGGCCGATGATGGATCGGCAATGTCTGCTAATGCTTTGTGGGGATTGGACAGGTTCACCAAGCTCTTCACTACTACTTTCAGTGGTGCATCTACTAAGGATCCCCGGGATTATTTAGATAGCTGTCATGAGGTTCTCAGGAACATGGAAATAGTTTAGACCAATGTGGTCGATTTTGCCACTTTTCGCTTGTCTGGATCTACCAAGACTTGATAGAGATATTATTGCTTGGCTAGACCGGTCGGATCACCAGATTTGACTTGGGAGCAGTTCACACAGATATTTTTGGAGAATTTTCTCCCTATAACAAAGAGAGAGGCCTATGGGAGGCAGTTTGAGTGTCTTGAGCAGGGTTCCATGACTGTCACCCAGTATGAGACCAGACTCGTCATGCTCTTATCATACTCCCCATCGAGAGAGAGAGAAAGGGTGAGGAGGTTCATTGATGAACTTATTTAGCCGATTCGTCTTCAGATGGCTAGAGAGACTAGGAGTGAGATATATTTCCAAGAGATGGCCAATATGGCTAGGAGAGTGGAGATGGTTCTGTCATAAGGGGTGGTCATAGGTCGGACAAGGGGCCCTGTCGTTAAGGCAGATTCAGTGGTACCTCGTTTGGAGGTAGAGATTCATAAGGTAGAGGATATCCTCCTAGGCCCTTTCAGTCAGCACTCCAAATTTCTCGAGATGCTTCAGGTGGCCATGGTTCTCACAACATTTGATCAGCAGTCCTACAGTGCATCACCAGCTCCTATCAGTGCACCGCCACTTCAGAGTTTTCGGGGTGGTCATTCAGGTCATCAGGGTCAGTAGCCACAGCAGCTGATGGATTGTTACACTTGAGGTGATGTGGGTCACATAGCTAGGTTTTTCCCCCGAGCATTGAGTAGCTCTCAGCATCAGGGTTCCCGTGCAATAGTTCAGGCACCGAGTGTTCCACAACATGCCCAACCAGCTAAAGGTGGGGGTAGAGGTGATAGAGGTGGAGCTTAGGCCGCTAGAGGTAGAGGTCAGCTAGCAAAATTGTCCCAGATATGTGGTTTGGGACGGTGGGGCCCAACCTCGATGTTATGCTCTTCCAGCCAGGCCCGAGGTTGAGGCTTCTGATGCAGTTATTGCAGGTATCATTCTAGTTTGTGATAGAGATGCTTCAGTGTTATTTGATCCAGGATCTACATACTCGTGTGTGTCATCTTATTTTTCACTGTATCTGGTCATGCCTAGTGATTCTTTGAGTGCACCTGTTTTTGTGTCTACATCGGTGGGTGATTCTATTATGGTAGACCGAGTCCATCGTACATGTATAGTTGTGATTAGGGTCGTAAGACTAGTGTAGATTTTCTTCTTCTGAACATGGTCGATTTTGATGTTATATTGAGGATAGACTGTTATCACCTTATCATGTTTTCTTGGACTATCATGCCAAGTCTTTAACCTTAGACTTACTGGGTTTACCTCATTTGGAGTAGAGAGGGACTCCTAGTCATTCTACCCATAGTTTTATCTCCTATGCGAAGGTTTGACGTATGGTCGAGAAGGGGTGTTTGGCCTATTTGGCCAATGTTCGTGATTCTAGTGCTGAGGTTTCTTCTATTGAGTCTGTGGCCATTGTCCGTGAGTTTCTTGAGGTATTCTCTTTAGACCTGGCGGGTATACCACCCGACAAGGATATTGACTTCTGGATTAATTTAGCTTCGGGCACTCAGCCCATTTCCATCCCGCCGTATCGTATGGCCCCACCTGAGTTGAATGAGTTGAAGGAGAAGTTGCAAGACTTGCTTGAAAAAGGTTTTATTAGGTCCAATGTTTCGCCTTAGGGTACGTCGGTATTGTTTGCTAAGAAGAAGGATGGATCGATGCGAATGTGTATGGATTACCGGCAATTGAACAAGGAAACAATCAAGAATAGGTATCCGCTGTAGAGAATTAATGATCTGTTCTATTAGCCTCAGGGTGCCAAGGTATTTTCAAAGATTGACTTGAGATCTGACTACCATCAGTTGAGGATTAGGGCATCTAAAGTCCCTAAGATAGCTTTTCGCACTCAGTGCAGGTATTATGAGTTCTTGGTAATGTCATTCGGGTTGACAAATGCCTCAACGACTTTTATGGATTTGATGAACCGAGTGTTCAAGCCTTAGTTGGATTTGTTTGTTATAGTCTTTATTGATGATATTTTGATATATTACACCAGCCGGGAGGAGCACCAGCAACATCTTAGAGTGGTTCTTCAGACCTTGAGGGACAGTCAATTGTATGCCAAGTTTTCGAAGTGTGAGTCCTGGTTGAGTGCAGTTGCATTCCTGGGTTATCCGAAGAAGATTGAGGCAGTGAAGAACTGGCCTCGACCAACATCAGCTACAGAGATTCGGAGTTTCTTGGGTTTGGTAGGCTACTATCGTCGGTTCGTAGAGGGGTTTTCATCTATTGCTGCCCCGATGACCAGACTGACCTAGAAGGGTGCCCAGTTCAGATGGTAGGATGAGTGTGAGGCGAGCTTTCAGAGGCTCAAGATAGCTCTGGCTATGGCACCGGTGTTGGTTTTGCCCACAGGTTCAGGGCCTTATACAATTTATTGTAATACATCTCGTGTTGGGCTTGGTGCAGTATTGATGCAGGATGGCAAGGTCATTGTCTATGCTTCACGGCAGTTTAAGATTCATGGAATAACTATCCGATTCATGATTTGGAGTTAGCAGCCATTGTCCACGCGTTGAAGATCTAGAGGCATTATTTGTATGGCATGGCATGTGAGGTTTTCACGGATCACAAGAGTCTGCATTGTTTTTTCAAGCAAAAGGAGTTGAATTTGAGGTAGAGAAGGTGGTTGGAGTTGTTGAAAGACTATGATATCACCATTTTATATTATCCGGAGAAGGCCAATGTGGTGGCTGATGCCCTGAGTAGGAAGTCAGCCAGTATGGACAATTTAACTTATATTTCAGTCGGTGAGAGACCGCTTGCTTTGGATGTTCAGGCTTTGGCCAATCACTTAGTGAGGTTGGATATTTCTTAGCCCAGCCGTGTGTTAGCTTGCATAGCTGCTCATTTTTCATTATTGGAGTGTATCCAATATCGGCAATATGATGATCCCCATTTATGTGTTCTTAGAGATACGGTGCAGCACGAAGGTGCCAAGCAGGTTACCATAGGTGATGATGGAGTTTTGAGATTGCAAGGTTGAGTTTTTATGCCTAATATGGATGGTATTCAAGAGTTGATTTTAGAGAGGCCCATAGCTCCCGGTACTCTATTCATTCGAGCACCGCAAAGATGTATGAGGATTTGCGATACCATTATTGGTGGCAGATAATGAAGAAGGATATAATTCCATATGTGGCTCGGTGTTTGAATTGTCAGTAGATTAAGTACGAGCATCAGAGGCCGGTGGTTCATTTCAGAAGATTGAGATACCTGAGTAGAAGTGGGAGCGTATCACTATGGACTCTGTTACTGGACTCCCACGGACTTAGAAGAAGTTCGATGAAGTGTGGTCATTGTTGATAGGCTGACCAAGTCAGCGCACTTTATTCCTGTGGCAGTCTCATATTCTTCCGAGAGGTTAGGTGAGATCTATATTCGGGAGATTGTTCATCTTCATAGTGTGCCCGTGTTAATCATTGAGGATCGAGGTACGCAGTATACCTCACATTTCTAGAAAGCAATTCAGCGAGAGTTGGGCTCACGGGTTGAGTTGAGCACACATTTCATTCTCAGACGGACGGGTAGTCCGAGCGGACCATTCAGGTTTTGGAGGATATGCTCCAAGCTTGTGTCATTGACTTTGGAGGCTCGTGGGATCAGTTTTTTCCTTTAGCAGAGTTTGCCTACAATAACAACTACCAGTAAGTATTCATATGGCTCTCTATAAGGCTTTATATGGTGACGGTATAGGTCTCCGGTTGGATGGTTTCAGCTGGGAGAGGCTCTGTTGTTGGGTACGGATCTGGTTCAGGATGCCTTGGACAAGGTCAAGATTATTTAGGATAGGCTTAATACAGCTCAGTCCAGGCAAAAATATTATGTTGACTGCAAGGTTGCGATTTGGCATTCATGGTCGGCGAGCGGGTATTGCTTCGAGTATCGCCTATGAAGAATGTGATGAGATTTTGGAAGAAGGGAAAGCGTAGCCCTCGGTTCATTGGCCCATTCGAGATTCTTGATCGAGTGGGAAAGATGGCTTATAGACTTGTATTATCGCGGAGCTTATCACACGTGTATCCAGTGTTTCATGTGTCTATGCTTCGGAAGTATTACAATGATCTATCCCACGTGTTAGATTTCAGCATTGTCCAGTTAGACAAGGATTTGTCTTATGAGCAGGAGCCGGTAGCTATTCTAGACTGGTAGGTTCGTCAATTGAGATCGAAGAGTTTTCCTTCTATTCGTGTTCAGTGGAGAGGTTAGCCTGCTGAGGCATCAACCTAGGAGTTCGAGTCCGATATGCGGAGCCGTTATCCCCATCTTTTATCTAACTCAGGTACTTCTTTCTTCAGTCCGTTAGAGGACGAACGGTTGTTTTAGAGGTGGATAATGTGATGACTACTTATTTTTAAAATGAATTCTGCATTCTAAAGCCTTAAAAACCTCTTTTAGCATCATCTTGATTTGTGTGCATAGTCTGGGCACGTAGCTAGAAAACCTATATGTGAGCATCTATGAAAAATATAAATTTTGACTATTAAATGAATTAATTTGACTTCAGTTAATATTTTGGGTAAATGGACCTGGACCCGTGATTCGACGGTCCCGGAAGGTCTGTAGGAAAATATGAGACTTGGGGGTATGCCCGAATTGAATTTCAAGGTCCTAAGCCTAAGAAATGAATTTTTAAAGAAAATTATTTTCTAAAATTATCAGAGGAGAAGCCTTGATGCGCCGGTAAGGAGGTGCGGGCGATTGGCAGTGGTGTGTACGAAAAGAGGTAGAGGGAGGCCTAAGAGGTATTGGGGGGAGGTGATCAGGTAGGAAATGGTACGTCTGCGGATTTCTGAGGACACGGCCCTTGATAGGAAGGTCTAGCGGTCTAGCATTAGGGTTGTAGGATAAGGGTAGTAGTTCTTTCCTTACTTCGATCCGGGGGTGAGGCGGGGCTGGATTAGGGTTGACCTTAGATAGCTTGGAGTTTAGGCTGAATACACTATGTACTTGCTGTTTATCTTAGCCCTGGGCCTTAGATACTGGTTACTGTTATTGCATGTTGTTTTGGTTGTTATGCTTTCATTACTATTACGGTTGCTACTGGAGTTACTAATGAGTTGTCTTTTATTATTTTCTTTTTTTTGTGCCGAGGGTTTACCAGAAATAGCCTCTCTGCCCTATTGAGTAGGGGTAAGGTCTGCGTACACATTACCCTCCACAGACCCCACTTTTTGGAATTTTACTAGGTAGTTGTTGTTGTTGTTTTTATAAGGTTTGGAAATTATTTTTGATTAGAACATGTTGGTATCGGGTCCGTATTTTGGTTCTGCACCCGGTACAGGTATTATATATGATTTAAGATAATTCTGTGAAGTTTGGTAAGAAACGGAATCCGTTTGACGTGATTCGGTCCTTAAATGCAAATTTGATATTAAAAGAAGTTTTGAGAAATTTCATTGATCTTGAAGTTTAATTCGATGTTCATGATGTTATTTTGGTGATTTGAGTGCACGAATAAGTCCGTAGGATGTTTTTGAGGTTGTGTGCATATTTGGTTTGGAGCCCCAAGGGCTCGGGCGAGTTTTGGATAGGCCACTGTGTGCATTTTTAACTTAGAAAATTGCAGAATTTTTGCTGCTCTGATCAGGCCTGTAGGCTTCGCATTTGCGCCTGGCTCGCAAATGCGAACCAGCACAGGCCTTCCTTGTCTCGCAATTGCGAGCTATGTTCCTCAATTTCGATGCTCGCAAATGCGAAGTAGGTTGGAGAGGCTTGAAGTCGCAAATACGACATTTTTGATCGCAAATGCTACGGTCCTGCTTTCATAAAGGTCTTGCAAATGCGATGCCTGCCTTCACAATTCCCAAGGTAGTAGACATCGAGGTTTTCAATTGTGAAACCTATTTATAATTCCCGTATTATAGACCTGCAACTTTTATTCTTAGACGATTTTAAAATCTATTTTTCATATTCTCTCAAACAAATACACTTCGGTGATTTTTCAAGGATTTCTCTTCTCCAAATCAATTGTAAGTCATTTTTAACTAACTTTCTTCAATCCTTTTCATCTTGTAACATGGTTTCAACTTCAAATCATTGATTTTCATGGGGGAATTAGGTGTTTTGGGTAGAACCTAGGTTTTCAAAAATTAGAGATTTGGGTGTCGTGCATTGTTTATTTTGTAAGGAAAGAGTATAAAGCACAAAGGGTGATGCCGTGTATTATTGTAAAGAAAGAGAGTAAAATACGAAGGGTGATGTCGTGCTGCACGATGTACCATTCTGTGTCATATTATTGATTATTTGGTGAGGCAAGAGAGTAAAAGCACGAAGGGTGATACCATGCACATTTTTTTTATTATATGACTATCTTGGTGAGGACGAGAGTAAAAGCATGAAGGGTGATGCCGTGCATTTATTGACTTCTGATCCTTTGTTAATATCTGAGTTACGTTGTTTCTTTCATTTATTTGATGTCTTTGAATTCGGATTTGTTATATCCCTCACACCATGCTTTCTCTCCCATTTTGCCTGGTTATTCCTATATTTCTTTTCCGTTGTATGTATATTTGAACTGCACAAGTTTATGTGGTAGTCTGATCTAGCCTCGTCACTACTTCGCTGAGGTTAAGCTAGGCACTTACTAGCACACTGACCATTGCAAGATAGAAATGAATAAAGAGTGGTTTTTCCTAGTACACTATAGCCTCTCGAAGATAAATATAGACATTTCCATACTGATCTACAAGACTCTATTAGGTTTGCCCATAACCTGTGAGACCTACGTGAACCTAGTGCTCTGATACCATGTTGTCACGACCCATTTTCCATAATAGGTCATGATGGCGCCCGACACCGTCGTCAGGCCAGCCAACGCGGAAGTATGATTAGGTTCTCATTTTTCTAAAACTAAGTTTAACAGGTTGTTCAAAGTTAAAGCCAAAGCTATGAGTGATAACACTGAATTAAAATAGTTACACAACCCAAAATAAATGTCTATTAACGTATGTGCTAGAACTTGGTGTCGCAAGCTACGTGCAACTAGTAGAATATACATAAAAGAATAATACACTATCCTACTGTCTGAATCAGGATATACAGAAACAACAAAAATACAAAGGAAAACGTCTTCGGTTGCGGGTCGGCATGAAATGAAAACAGCTCACCGTAGAAGTCCCAAGCGTGCTCACTGATACGTACCAAAATAATGTCCAGATCCACCTGCCTCAAATCCTGTACATTTAAGTACAGAAGCGTAGCATGAGTACATAAACAACATGTACCCAGTAAGTATCCCGTCTAATCTCGAAGAAGTAGAGACGAGAAGTAGACTCGATACTTACTAAGGTCAATTAATATATACATAAGTATAATGTTTTCTAATCATAGAAATTACAAGCATCAACAGTTTATGGCAAGTGGCATAAGTCAAGTACTTTACTACATTAAGATTATAATTTATCATTTTAGATAATGGAAAAATAAAGCAAGTATAAACTTTCCTACAATTAACATGCACACATAGTACCGAGACGACGGTCCGAACCAATAGAAAGAAACTGTGCACTTACCAAAGGTCGACAGCGCACCTATATATGCATCTATTCATATCGAGGCGATCGTCCCGATCCACAAATAAGGATAAAATATCAAGTTCACACACATGGTACATAAATGGTCAAAAATACCAAGCCAAAATCAAGTAACTATTCAAGTATGCTCTTATTCCCTTTTTAAGTCTCTAGTATCCTCTAAATGTTCATAATAACAAGTTAACATAAGAGATATATTTAATAGGCATGTTGTGGGTCCTAAGCTACCCGGACATTTATCATAGTAGTAACTATGCACGGCCACTCTTCACCTAGCACATGCGTAGTCCCCGTATTTAGCAACAAATACTCAATCATTAATCCTATGGGGACAATTCCCTCTTACGAGGTTAGAAATGAGACTCGCCTCGCTTCGAAGCGCACTTCCAATATCAAGAATAAGCCCAAACCCTTAATTCGTAGCCAAACGAGTACATACTAATTAAAATAAAGCAAGAATGAGTCAATATGGACTTACAAGGTTACATTCTAATTGTTTAAGCAATTTTCTAACCATTAATACAAGTTTCCCGAATTTCGACCCCGGGCACGCGTGCCCGGATTCCGAGATTTTTCGAAGGAAGTTGTTCTCTATCACCTAAGGATCACAAATATATAATTTCTAGTTCATTATATGGCAAGTTACATGATTAAGTCTTAGTTTTATTAAAACCCAAGGTCTAGCTCTAATCCTTGATTTTCACTAAATGTTTAGTATTTAATCTACCTAATATACATGTATTTAAGCTAAGGATGAATGGAAATTACTTACCTTACCAAGTTATGTGGAAACCCTCTCTCGGAAGAACCCAAGTCGCCTAAGTGTAGAGTGAAGTGTGAGAGAATGAGTTCGTATTAAATGAACCCTTCTGCCCCAGTTATTTTCGCATATGCGGAAGTATTTTCGCTTCTGCGGAATTCGCTTCTGCGGACATTGGCTGCTTTTGCGGCTTTTGGAAATTGGGACTGGACCGCTTCTGCGGTCTGGGGCCCGCATAGGCGAAACCGCTTCTGCGGTCCCTAGGCCGCTTCTGCGGTTTTCCCTGGCCTACCCCTTCTCCGCTTCTGCGATCGAATGACCGCATCTACGGTCCCGCTTCTGCGGTTCAAGAACCGGAGATGTGGTTATGACAGAAGCAACAAACTTCAGTCATTTTCCAAATTCTAACTTCACTCGAGCCTCGCTCATTTGACGCTCGGGGCTCCCGAGCCCCGTCCAAACATACCGATAAGTCTGAAATCACGAGGCGGACCTATTCGAACCCTCGAAACACTCAAAACAACGCTAAATCGAGGAATCAACCTCTAAACCAAATGAATCAAATCATTGAACTTCAAGTTCTTAATTTTCCTCCGACGGGTCAAACCCTTAAACTACTCGGATTAACACCAAATTTTACGGGTAAGTCTTAACTGATATTTCGGACTTGTAGCAAGTTTCGGAATCGAAATATGAACCCGATACCTAGGAAAACAATGATTTTTTTAGTTTATTTAAATCTTTGAAACTTTAACTTAATAATTTCACATAAAATTCATTACTCGGTCTAGGGACCTCGGAATTCGATTTCGGGTATTTGCCCATATCCCATCTTTTCCCATGGACCTTAAGAAATTATCAAATCACGATTTCGGATCCGTTTCTCCAAAATATTGATCGAAGTCAAACTTGGCCTTTTTAGAAAAACTTAAAGAAGCAAATGGACATATCCTTGCTCAAAACTCTCCTAACTTCCGAACCACCCGTCCCCACAAGTCATAAATTAGTTAAAGTAAGTGCGAAATTTTTTATTTATGGGAACGGGGTTCTAAAACGCAAAACGACCGGTCGGATCGTTACACTCTTCCTAACAGTTTACTTATTCATCTTGACAAAGAGTTCTTGACTAAAAATATAAAATAAGTTGATTTTTACAACTTGACCATATATACTATAAGTCACTTTCCAAAAATGAAAATCGGGTTAGGAGAAAATAGAAAAATAACATATGAAAAGAAAGAAAGAAAAATATCTTACTTCCACTCAAGAGGATTGTGCAAGGACATGAACAGAGGCCAAAAAGCAATTTGGTGAAAGGCCAAACATATAATGCCTCTATCCAAAAGATGATTACCATCCAATTGCAAATATTAATATATCTATAATGAAGTCCTCAAATTAAAGTAATGCTGCAAAAGAAGAGGATAAAATATCATATAATAATGTGTTTCTATCACAAATCTGATAGGATAAGAAGAAAATGTCAAACTTATCTTCTTAATCAGCTTAAGTGGCAAACATGAACTGCACATTAATTTATTTATTCACCAAAAGCACACCTGATTTACCTAATCTCGGATCCTCCTATTATTATAATCGTTTGCAATTAGTGTTTCTTTTTGCACTTTTATGTCGATTTCTTCATTACTTATAATTTGAGATATAAAAAAGATTTTCCCTCGATTTGAAGAATTTAATGACATAAAATAATGATCCTCTTTATTGGAAAATCAGTAGGTTACACAACTCACTAATTTTGATTCTTGTAAAATCGCCCATATGTGTTATGTTAATTTGAGAGATTGTATGTGATTCTTCAATATCATTGTTGGGTATTCAGTTGATGTTGAACTACATGTGGTGTGGTATGAAATATGAATTGAAAGATAACAAGAGAATTGGAATTGGTAAAGAACTGAGAACAATTGTTGTGGTGACATATATGGTTTCTTATGGAAAGAGATGAAACACTTGAATTGTGGTAAATTATTGAACATACTTGTGTGTGTACTCTTGAAGATGGTAACTTGGTTGTGATATCAGTTTGAAAAGTATTTGAGAATGTGAATCGAATTGTAAGTTGCTTATTTGAACTTGTTGTAATTTGGTGTAATGCCTTATTTGTTGTTTGCAATTGTTGTGATTGAAACTGTACGGTGGGATTGGGTTGCGTGCCGCAACATAAGGTAATAAGGTGCGGGTTGGGGTGATAAGGGTGGCCGAGGTAATAAGGGTGGACGAGGTAATAAGGATGGAAAGCGATCGAAATCGCTATTGAAATTTGATATAAAATTATTGATGTGAAATTGTGAAAGTAGACAGCAGGAGAGTTTGTAACCTGTGGGCCACTAATTGCCCCTTTGTTTGACTACTTGTGTTTTACGTTATTGATTTGTGGTTGTTCTACTTGTTGATATTAAACGTGCTTTGTGTTGAGAATTATCCGAAATGAGGAAAAATGTGGAAAACATGGTTGGCTGGCTTAATTGATTCTTGATGTAATTCATTGGCTGTATTATCATCGTAATTTCTTGTTAATGGCTTGAGTTTACTTGGGACAAAGTTTGCCCATACATACCAGTACAATTCCAGTGTACTGACGTCCCTTTTGTCGGGGACGCTACATTCGTATTATGATTGTAGGTGAATCAGTAGCAGGTACTTCAGCTCATCGGCAGTAGCATCCTTCATCTTCCACTGCCCGTTTTGGTGAGCCCATTTCCTTTCGGGGTCCTACGTGGCTCATGCCACTCTTGTTTAGACTTTATTTTGATTTGTGTAAGGTATAGCCGGAGCCTTGTTACCGGCAAGTATTGTATCGTCCTTGTATCCTAGAGGCTCCGTAGACATGTAAACTGTGGGGTTATGGCCTATGAATATATATGTCGGGCGTTGTAAATATAAATTGTAAACTTGTTAGTAAATCAATCGTATGGTTATGTTGTACAATGTGAATTCAGTTATAATTGGTAAGATCTTTGGCTTATGAGTAATAAACAACACAGGGGTAACACAGGGGTAACACATGGGATAGAAAGACACCCAAGTCCGCTTGACTGGGGCTACCTGGTCAGGCGCCGGTCATGTCCCTCGAATTGGGTCGTGACAAAACTTGATATCAAGTCTTTTAAATTTGGGAGCTTAGAAGCTATTTTTTCTTTGCTTTGTGTTAATGTCCATTTTAACTTCTGAATAAATCGTTGTATCTCGATGATTAAAGGCAATAATTTAAGAAAGTCTTTTACTTCTTGGCACTTATTTTTCCATTAATTTATACGAGGATAATGCATGCATGTACTAAACTAGAAACAAATTCAGAAAGTATAACAAAATTAAAAAGAAAGACTGTTGGATAGTATTTGTGGCTGACAACAAAGCAAAAAGCACTATGTAGTGAATATTACAATTTTAGTATTGATCCGTTTGATGAAACAATCAAACGGATGAAACAATCATACGTGCTATATATTTTGCACTGATTTTTATTTTTGTGTCAAAGTGAAATATAATAAATAGAGTTGGAGGATCAAAATATAACATATAAAATAAAGTTAGAAGGCTAAAACGAAATATATAAATAAAGTTCCATTGAGGACCAAAATAAAACAAAATAGAAATAAAATGCCAAAATAAAAAATGGTGTAAGTTGAATGAGCATGTGAATTTGGCCTTTAAATAAATAAATAAAAATCCCCTCCCCCCACCCTACTCTTTCACCCCCCAAACCCCATTAACACCAGATTTATTATTCCTTACATTTTAATTTATGTGAACCTATTTGATTGAGTAACGAGTTTAAGAAAAAAAATAAAATTTTTTATAATTTGTGGTAAAAAAAAAGTCCAGAGTGTTTGTTTGGTTATAAAAGCTTCTCATTAAGGGAAATAATTATAATTTTAAACTTAATTATTTCAAATTTTAAAAGGAATTATTCTTTTTTTAAACGGATATAAAAAGAAGAAGAAGAAGAAGGAGTAGAGATATTGCTTAGATTTAAAATGAAGATAATTCAAAAAAGTATAACAGAAATAAAAGGAAAATAGGGTGGGATAGTACTTGTGGCGAAATAGGCAAGGAAGGCACTAAACAGTTTTTCTAGCTTTTCCTTTCCAACGGAACAATACCTCTTTCTTACCGAAATTGTGTGCTGCTCCCTCATGTCCACTTTAATTGATTTTTCAATCTTTCTTTAAAGTTAATAATATTTAATGTTTTTATATATGAAAAAAAATTAATTTTTTGTTAATATTTAAAATTATTCTTGGAGTAAAGAGCCTGAGTACTTATTATGTTTCCATTGAACAAATTAACATCAATTTCGTTATTAATTAATACTAAAAGATGAATTCCTTAATATTAATGAAAACAAGCAAAAAAATCAATAAAGTAGACCAGAGTTAGTAATTAGCTAGACAAATTTATTAACAAGTTATTCGTTTTATTTTTCAGATTACTAATTTTAATATAGATGGTAAGATTTTACATGTCTTTTCATTTATATGTCTTTGACAATTCACTAAATTTTGTTATTGTTGTTGTTGGTAATAGTTTCAATGAGTCATTGTCATTAAATGTGAATAAAAATGTCAGGATTAAGTAGTTTTCATGAGCACAAATGTGTTAGTATTATTTTAGGTGGATTAGAAGGAAAAGTAGTATGTCATGACAAAAAGAGTACAAATTACTATACATATTTTACATAGTTCCCTAAATGGTTAAACATATAAATAAAATAGTTAAGTAGCAATATTTGACAATTAGTGAAAATAATACTGTATAATTTCTTTCAAAATAATAAACGTAATATATATATAGCCGGCTAAAAATTTAGCTTTGCCCTTGATATATTGGCTCTTCATCTTCAGGCCTTGCCATACTATTTCTTTTTCATACAAAAGGGAGCTGTCCTTTTGCTAAAACCTCAAAAGTAGACTTAACCTTTTCCGCAACACCTGTGTATATAACAATTTATTTGGATCATTATTTCATATCGTTTAAAAATATATTGTATTGTATCGTATCATTTTATGAATATAATGTGCGGATAAATATATTGTGTTAATGTTAAAAAAAATTGTTATTTTGTTTTACTGTATTATATTATACTGTAACTGATAAGTTTATTAAAATACTAAATATTAAATTTATCAAAAAATATGCATAATAATTTTAAAAAATAGATAGAAGAAGGCAAAATTACCTTAAGAAGTAGAACAAAAGAGCGAGACAGAAGAAGGCAAAACAAAAGAGCACATCTAATTAGAATAGAGTTATAGCCTGGAGATTTAGAGTTAAAATAACAACAACAAAAAAAAGCTAAAGTATAAATAGAATTATGAAGTAATAAGTTAGGGCGTAACTGAAAAGAAAAATAGGAAATAATATCATCCCACCAAATCAATTATTTTAAAAAAGAGAACTTTTCATTATTACCGAATAATATATTTGACAATATGATATAACTAATTATAATAAAATAATCAAAACAAATATTATAACAACCATGAGCAGTAAATCTCTCATCCTTTTATTCTCTTGAGAAGCCTTTTCATGGGTAGTTGGGCACTATATATTGTGTGCCAACACTTCACAGTTCACACTATTTAACTCTCTCTCACTTTCTCCTCTTCTCCACAGCTGCCCAATATCAGCCTTCTACTACTCACTTGAATTAAATCGCATTATTAAACAATGCTTCTTACAGTGTTTCTTGCACTTTTTCTTCCCTGTGTTGGTATGAGCGTTGTTTTTCTTGTCTACATCTGTTTAGTTTGGTATGCAGCAACTTACCACCACTCTACTACCCATCAAGATCAACCTGTAAAGCCCACAAAAGAAAATGGTCTTTCAGCTGAACAACTGAATAAACTCCCCAAAATCACAGGCAAAGAATTGGTATTAAGCAATGATTGTGCAGTATGTTTAGAAAATATTGAAAGTGAACAATTTGTGAGATTGGTTCCTGGTTGTAATCATGGATTCCATCTTGAATGTGCTGATATGTGGCTTTTAAAACACCCCTTTTGCCCTGTTTGCAGAAGCAAACTTGACTTACAGCTTTTCAATCCTCCTCAATGCAACCCCTGCTGAAAAAAGCAATCTTTTTTTGTGTGTATTTCTTTTTTGTTCTTTTATTTTCTTGTTTTATTAGGTTAGTTGATGAAGGGTGTCAGATCACTGAACAGATGGTAGAGTTTCTACAAATATGAATAGTTTGTCTACATCCACTGTCTATAAATCTTGATTATTCTTGAATCTTCTACTTATTATAGTTGTAGTAAATTTTTCTTCTTTTGCTTCTTGTTATTCTTATTAGAGATAATTAAGTTTACTAGATTGGTTATTTCAAGTTGTTTGTCACCAATAATTGATGCGAGATTTTTCTGGTGACTTGTCCTGCTCCTGCAGTACTTGCTCTTGAATCTGGAGCTGTCACGAGGCTTATATATATTTATGGAAATTGAATCCCTCAAATGCCCCAGTGGCTAAACTTGCCGAAAGGAAAAAAGTAAATTGAAGAGTGAAAAGGAAAAAGATTCTGCATCTTTTGCAACATTACACACGTGATATGATTCCAAGGGAAGTTAGTAATTTTGTTAAAGATGTTCAAATTTAAAAAAGATAAAAAATATTTATGATAATGAATATTTAATATACATTATATATTTTTAAAATATAATATTTTATTTATATATATAATGTAATTTTTCTACGATTATTCTTACCACCATGTGGCTACACTACTGTATGAGTCCTTCCAATCTACTCATACCAAGGAAAGTTCCTTTCAGTGCTGAACGAAGGGGCGGAGCTAGCCTTTTCTCTGTGGGTTCAACCAGTAGTTTTCTTCTATCGTTTCAAAAAGATTGTTTCAGACTTGCTATAAATTTACTTTTGAAATATGGTCTTAAATAAGTTGTAATATTTATAGTTGTAAATATTTTGAAATTTATGGTCTGAAATCTGTATAATATTTATATATTTATAAATATTTGTTATTAAGGAAATATTAAAAGATGTCAATCTTTTTGAAATAAACTAATAAGAAAAGAGTGTTAATCTTTTTAAAACATCCAGACTGTTTTAAAACCCGATAAAATAAAAAGAGCTGCACTCCAGTATAAATACTGATCCAACTGTCCCATACATCTGAACCAATTAGCTTGTATGCAATTTTAATAGGGGGTTTGACATAGTTACCTACAAAA
This sequence comes from Nicotiana noctiflora, assembly GCA_032618575.1. Classification (NCBI taxonomy): domain Eukaryota; kingdom Viridiplantae; phylum Streptophyta; class Magnoliopsida; order Solanales; family Solanaceae; genus Nicotiana; species Nicotiana noctiflora. Next base: position 314,433 of record JASVEL010014179.1, on the reverse strand, counting down.
ATAAAACTATTTATCCTTATCTACCCATTTATTTTTTTTACCCATAAACTAATTACATTTCCTACCCATAATAGGTTTTGTGTGAAATTTTCTCTTTGTTCTCCAATTCTTTTTGTGACGACCCAAAAGGTCATCACTTGTTTTCTCAGTCATTTGGAGCATTTGAGGCCATGAAAACCTCATATATAGTTGCTTCGATTTGCGTGCGCATTCCGGACGCGAAGCCAGAAAAGTTTTATATTGAAATATATGAGTTATGTGAAAAAATTGAAGAATTTTGATATTAAAATTGATATAGTTGACTTTAGTCAATATTTTTGATAAACTGGCCCGGACCAGTGATTTGAAGGTCTCGGAAGGTCCGTTGAAAAATAAGGGACTTGAGCGTATACCTGGAATCGAATTCCGAGGTCCCAGGCCCGAGAAATGAATTTTTCCATTAAATTATTTTATAAAAATATTTAAGGAAAATAAAATTGAAATTTGATCAAAAAGTAATGGTATCAGGCTTGTATTTTGGTTATGACGCCCGGTACAGGTCATATATGTTGGTTCAGCGCTTCCTGTAAAGTTTTGTTGAAAACGGACATCGTTTGACATGTTTCGACCTTAAATTGGAAAAATTTGGAACTTATGAACTTATGAAAGATTTCTCGAGTTTTAAGGCTCAATTCATTGATTTTGATGTTATTTTGGTGATTTGATCGCTCGAGCAAGTTCGTATGATGTTTTTGAGTAAGTGTACATATTTAGTTTGGAGCCTCGAGGGCTCGGGTCAGTTTTAGATAGGTGTTAGAGTGTTTTAGACTTAGAAAATCTAGTATTTTTGCTGGTTGCTGGTGTCCAGGTTTTTGTTCTATGCGATCGCACAGGCATGTCTGCAATCACATAGAGTTAATTGGGAAGTCATTAATTTGTTCTATGCGATCGCATTGGTTCTCCGACGACCGCATAGAGTTATTTTGGTAGCCATCAGTTTGTTCTATGCGATCGCATTACTCCTCCGCGATCACATAGAGTAAATCTTGAAGTCCAGAAAATCCTTCTATGCGAGCGCATTACTCCTCTGTGATCGCATAGAGTAAATGTTGAGGCCCAATATTCCTTCTATGCGATCGCATTGCTTTCCCCGCGATCGCATAGAGCAAATTTTAGCCCCCCTCCTTTTCTTCTATGCGATCACATCCGAGGCCCTGTGATCGCATAGGGCAATTTTTCTGCCTAATGATTTAAGTTCTGAGACAGAACAGAAACGAGATAAAAATCCCATTTCTCGAACTCTCTCTTCTCCATAGCTTTTTGGGCAATTCTTGGGCGATTTTTCATCAAACTTGTTGGATAAGTGATTCTTGACTCATTTTCTTCATATTCCATCAATATTATTCGAATTCTTAAGCCTAAACATGTAAAAATAAGTAGAAATTAGAGATTTGGGTAGAGTTAGGATTTTTCAAAGAATTTGCGATCTAGACCTTGTTTTGGGGTCGAACTTAAGAACAAATTACATATTTGAACTCATGGATGATTGGGTGAATTTATTTTGATTCGAACCTCGTGTTTTGACCACGTGGGCCCGGGGTTGATTTGTACTATTCCGGACATAATGTTGGAAAAATTATATTTAGCCATTTGAACTAGTTTGTTAAGTAGTATTGATGATATTAAATCAACTGTGTATAGATACGATTGAATTGGAGCCAAATTCGAAAGGAAATGGCATTGCTAAGGATTAAATTGACCGTAGAGTTTCGAGGTAAGTGTTTGATCTATCCTATCTTGAGGGAATAGGAGTTGAGTTTATGTGCTAATTGTTATGTGTGGAGTCCGACGTATAGGCATGGTGACGAGTATCTATACGTTGGGGGTCGAGCATGACTGTGGGTCTTAAATGGATTAAAAATTCTTATTAATCTTATGTGAGTATATTAAAAGAAAATATTATTTGTTTAATACTGGTAATATATATATTGTGGATTAAAGATTATTGATTTAATGCCGGTAATATATATATTGGTGATTAAAGATTATTGTTTTAATACCGGTAATATATACATTGTTAATCAAAGATTATCGGATTAATACCGGTAATATATATGTTGTTGATCAAAGATTATTGGTTTAATACCGGTAATGTATATGTATTGTTGATTAAATATTACTGGTTTAACACTGGTAATATATTGTATAATTATTGTTAGTGGTCATAGTGCTGGTGACATATGGGAAGGGGCGGGATGCACGCCGCATCACTAACAGATAATCGTTGGCATTGGCCATAGTTACCGGTAGCGTATTATCTACTTTTATTGGCCATAGATGTAATGTCCCGACTCATTGTTACGGGAGTTATCGCCCCACTTTCTCCATTTTACACTTTCATATGTTCATTTATATGTGTTTGGAGAATTTGAAGTAATTCGGATAGAGTTCGATTAGAAATGAGTCAGTAAGTCTTTTTATGAGAATGTTAGTTTGAAAAAGTCAACCGAATATTGACATATGAGTTAGAAGGCTCAGAATGGATTTTCGATGATTCGACTAGTTTTGGGGGATAATTTGTGACTTAGGAGCGCAATCGCAATTGAATTTGGAGGTCCGATGTAGAATTATGCTTGAATTGGCTAAGGTTGGATTTTGGCGAATTCCGATTGGTAGGTAAGATTATGATCCGAGGGTCGGAATGGAATTTCAAGAGTTGTAGTAGCTCCGTTAGGTAATTTTGGATATGCATGCAAAATTTTAGTTAATTTGGAGGTGTTTAGGTCGGGTTTTTGATTGAAGGAGACTTTGGAAAGTTTTAGTTTAACTTAGGCCTTGATTGATGAAAACTTGACGATTTTGATGTTAATGATAATGTTTTTATGGCTCGAGCAAGTTTATATGACCCTTGTTTTCCAGGTGGGTGCCTGATTAATAAGCTTAAAATATATTCCCTCGTTTTCCAGGTGGGCGCCTGCTTGCGACAAAATAGATGGACAAAGAAGATGCACGACCCCAAATTCAGTCGTGATGGCGCCCAGCATATTCCTAAGCCAGCCCGACCAATCACACATATCACCGAGCTACCAGCTCACATCTTTATTTCTGAATCATTAATAACAAGACAGTTTATGAAGTTTAGCATAAGTAATGAAGATATCCCAATAACAGTGCAATACCCTCCCACGGATCTGGGGGTCACAAGTCAAGAGCCTCTAATGAATAACATAGTGATAATAACATTGTATACATAATAAGTCTGAAAATGCGAAATGTCTAATAATCACAAGAAAAACAAGGGAGAGTCGGGTCCTGCGGATGCCAGGCAGCTACCTCGACAACTCCGAAATAATCTGGACGCAAATGATAGTCAGCCCTGCTGAGAGATACCTGGATCTTCACACAAGGTGCAATGAGTAGAGTGAGTACTTCTAACTCAGTGGTAATAGGAATGTATAATGACATTGAAGGTAATAACACCCAATAATACCACACAATAAAGATATACAATATCTCATTTTATCCTTTTTAATAGTATAAGTCCCGGGGGAGCAATAACAGATAAAGAAATTACGAATAAATGAATAAATGCAATGCAGATGCATGAACATGACGCTACGACGCATAGCCCGATCCATTTGGGTACCCGCGCTCACTATGATGGTTCACACTCTGGAGGGGCTCCTACAGCCCAAGCAAAATATCCGTGACATATGCTGCGGTGCGCAGCCTGATCCACTATCAGTCCAGCTACATGCAATGCAAGTCTTACAGGCACAAATAATTATCATTTTTAAAATCTATTTAGCAGGAATTATAGAAATCAGTGTTCAGAAACCTCAGAATTTGCAAATCATTTTTAGATAGTGTTTAACTCAGGACTAATATCATGAAAATATGATATAATCATAGAAACAGTGTAGCGACCCCTATGCGGTCAAAAAGCTCTTTTGGTGGAGTAACAATGGTGGAAAAATAATGTGGGTCGCGGACCAAAGGGTTTTATAACATTCTGTCCGACTACTGTAGCGATCCCTATGCGATCACATCACTACCCCTGCGATCGGATAGGAAAAACATCCAGGCCCTCAAATTCCTCTTACGTGATCGTAGGACAGGCCATGTGATCGCAAAACACTGCCTTCCCCTTCCACGTGATCGCATGAGTTTCCATGCGACTGCACTGACCAATGCCCTCAAGCCTATGCGATCGTAGACCCCTTTACGCGATCGCATAGAGAAAATCTTCATCCCCCCAGAACTTTCTACGCGATCGCAGACATACCTACGCGATCGCATAGAGTAAAATTTCTCTACAATATTTTGCTGCATTTTTCAACACCAAATTCCCCGCTAGTCATCCGAAATCACCCCGAGGCCCTCAGGACCTCAACCAAATGCACATATATGTTTTATTGCTTCATTCAAACTTTCTCGTAGCATAAAAGCACTATCATAAACATAAAAAATCATCGAATTACCACGGATTCAAGCCTAAGTTAAACTAAAATTTCCAAAACTTCTATTTAATCTAAAACCCGACCTAAACACCTCTCAATGACCTGAAACTTTGCACGCATATCTAAATTCACCTAACGGAACTACTGCAACTCTCGAAATTTCATTCCGACCCTCGGATCGAAATCTCACCTACCAAGCGGAATTCGCCAAGATCAAACCATAGCCAATTCAAGCCTAATTCTATTCCGGACCTCCAAATTTAATTCCGATTGCGGTCCTAAGTCACAAATCATCCCCTGAAAATAGTCGAATCATCGGAAATCCATTCTGATCTCTCTAACTTATAAGTCAATATTCGGTTGATTTTTTCCAAACTAACCTGCTCATAAAGAGACTAATTGTCTCACTTCTAACCGAACTCTGTCCAAATTACTTTAAATTATCCAAACATATATAGTGAAACATATAGAAGCATAAATCGTAAAAAATGGGGTGCTAACTCCCGTGAGGACGGGTCGGATCGTTACAATAATAATGTATATTGGCGAAGTAATAATTAGTTTATGTAATCCATATCTCGGTTTAGAGATTGATGATACACCTGTATGAAAGCTTATAAGTTTTCATATGTAAACCCAGCTGGTGGATTTTGTATCTGACACATGAAATAAGTTAAGTGAAAGTCTAAAGAAAATAATCAATAAATTAAATCGTCAGTAATTTAATTTAATTGGTTAGTATCTGAATCTTAACATGGGGGTTAAATAAGATTTAATAGATGAATTTCAAAATTGAATAAAGAGTGAAATTATGAATTTTTAGTGGAATAATTCATAATTAATTATGGTGGATATTAATTTTAAAATTAGAAATAATTTTCATAATTGGATCCCTGTTAATTAAATTATGTGGTCCCTAATGTGCCTAAATAATAGGAATTAAAGGAATCCTTTTTCTGGTGGAAAATAAAACCCAACAGGTTTTGGAAAAGGGTCTTAACGCTTAAAACTTGTGATATAAATACATAAGGTTTTCCACCTAGAGGAGAGTGCACATGGTGGCTGACATTTTCAGCCAAGATTTTCTAGAAAATTTCGCCCACACGAAATTACTATTTTCGTGTATTATTTGGGTAACACAATAGAAGACTGTGGAACGTTCGAGGATCATGATTGCGCATGTGATAGACATTCCATTGAAAAGTTATGGAATTGAAGGCTTACATGATAAACGAGTTTTGCTCACGCTTCAAGAGGTAACCCGTGAAATTCATTTATACTAGTTGTCTAGATTACATGTGATTTTGATATTGGGATTGCTTCTACTGCTCATATAATAATCCCTCAATTGGGTGATTGCATGTGCTTTTTGATATTGGGTGATTTCAGGTGGTTAAGCGGTTCCGCAGGTGCAACTATGGTGTCGCAGAAGCAGCTCTCGAGGGGGCCTAGCATTTTCGCAAGAACGGAAGTCCTTCCGCAAAAGCGGGTCCGCATAAGCAAACAATTCATCACAGAAGCGGTTGAGGGGAAACCGCATAAGCGGTCTTTTAGTCACAAAGATGACACCTGGGAGTTAAGTGAAAACCGCATAAGCGATCATATGGCCGCAGAAGAGGTCCCGCATAAGTGGTAGCGGGACTGCAGAAGCAAAAATTTGCCGAAGGGTTTTAATGAAACAGTGTTCGCGAATTTTAGAAGATAAGAAAATATTTTAGACTTCGGGAAGTGGCAATTTTGGGCGATTTGGAGAGGATTTGAAGGGGATTCCATCAGGTATGAATTTATAGACTCGAATAATGTTGTTATGGTGTAAAAACAAGGATTTCACACTGAAAATCCAAAGATTTAAGGGGTAAAAATGAAAGTTATGGCTTGAAATCTAAGAAAGTGTAAACTTGGAATTTGAGGGGTCAAATTGACTCCAATTTTTATCTATATGATAATGGTAGACTCGTGGCGAGACGAGGAGTCCGGTAATATAAATTTCATAATTTCTCGAGAAGTGGGCCCGGGGCTCGGGTTTTACCAACTTAGTGTTCTTTGGAATTTTTCGAGTTTTTTCAATTGGGTTATGTTCCATTAGCTTGTTATAACATATTTTTGTGGTTTTGATCAGATTTGGCACGCATGGAGGTTGATTCGAAAGAAAAAAGCTTAGCGGAGTAGTCCCATGACCGGTTTGAGGTGAGTTATAGATGTGGATGATGACCTGAGGGTTTGAAACCCCGGTATATCACACTGTGACGCTATATTGAGGCGAGACACGTACTCTACAATGAGTGCGGAGTCGTTTGTGATCGAGGACTATGACTTAGTCTGCCCGAGTGATGTTAGTACTGTGTTATTGGTTAGAAATTGGTTGATAAACATCCTACTTGGATTGTTATGATCATATTCGGGTTGTGTGTCAATTATTTGGATCCCTTAGGGGTTATTATCACTATTTCTATAATATTAACATGTTTTCATCATATCAATCCTGAGTTTAACACTGTCTAGCAATGACTAGTAAAATTTTGAGGTTTTAAACACGTAATATATAATTCCTTATAATTTGAAACTAAAAATGATAATTTGACTATGCCCGTGTGTCTTGCATGCATATAACTGGACTGATGGTGGATCGGGTTGCATGCCACAGCGAACGCTATGATTATATTGCGCTTGGGCTAAAGAAACCCCTTCGGAGTCTGTACACATCCCCAGTGAGCGCAGTCGATGTTAAATGGATCGGGCTACGCACCGCAGCGGTCATGTGCCTTGCATTGCATTCATGCCTCGTTTTCTATCTATTCTACCTGTCATTACGTGTTGTTGTTTCATTGTTAAATGTATAGACTAATTGGTTATAGCTTTACATTGTGTTATTTTGGATTTCTTACTATCAGATATTATACATGTCTATTACCACTGAGTTGGAAGTACTCACTTTACTCCATACACCTTGTGTGCAGATTTAGGTACTTCAGGAGCTTAGTTGAGCTAGTTGTTGCTTCTAAAGTTTTAGGAGTTATCGAGGTTGCTGTTTGACGTCCGCAGGACCCGACTCCTCCCCTATCTCTTTATCGTTTTCGTACCTTAGAACATGTTTATTATTGACTACTATTCTTGACTCTGTATTATTTAGAGGCTCTAGACTCATGACCCCATGTCTTTGGGAGTTGCTATTTATGTTAGTATTTCGTACGATTTTCTTTGTATTATTCGACTATTAGTCTTGATATTTGATCTATGTATTTAATTAAGTGGTTTTGAGCTTCATGCTCGGTTTGAGAGTGTTAATGGTCGGGCTTGGCAAGCAATTGTGTTGGGCGCCATCACATTCGGGTTTGGGGTCGTGACAAATACCAAACTAGATAGTTACGACAAAGCACTAATGGACAAATATTGCATCAGATATAACTTGGAAAGATTCTTTAACAAAACCTTATTTATTGAAGACTTTTAATAATCATGTAAAAGAATGACTGAGAAAGTTGTAGATTCATGGTTATGAGTCTATGTGAGGGATTGTTGGGGCATATATTATTAACCACGCATTTGGATATAGTTTATTCTAACATTTATCATGGTTAAAAGTCTAAGTGGGTGATTGTTGGGATATATAGTATTAACCATGGGTTTGGTTTCGATATAGTATTTATTATGAAACAATTGTTTATTCAGTTTTAATAAAGTTTTAAATAGATCATATATTAGTCTGTGTTCTTTGCTTATATAGTAGATAATTTAGTGTATAGAGTTTAGCTTATACACAAAAGATTAAATCATTTGTCCTTATAAGTATAAAGTTTAAGTTCACAATCTAATAATGGAATTGGACAAATCATTAGGAATGATTGTAGCACAAGGTTAAATATAATTTATCTTGATTATGAGAATGGTTTAATTGCAACTTCTTGTGCTAGTATATTTTGTATGTATTGAACGGACCAGGTAGAGATAAGTATTTTTTACTGCCTTAACAAAATAAACTCTCTAGCCATTAAATGTACTTATACTCTTAATCTTGGTATAATTATTATTAGTTGTGTATATTATTATTATTATTATTATTTATTAAAAGGCGAGATTCTTTCGTGGTCAATATACCTGGCAAATTGGATAATAATAATAATGTACATTGGCGAAGTAGTAGTTAGTTAATGGAATCCATGTTTCGGTTTAGATATTGATGATACACCTTCATGAAAGCTTATAAGTTTTCATGTGTAAACCCGACTGGTGGATTTTGTATCCGACACATGAAATACGTTAAGCGAAAGTCTAAAGGAAATAATCAATAAATTTAATCGTCAATAATTTAATTTAATTGATTAGTATCTGAATCTTAACATGAGGAGTTAAATAAGGTTTAATAGATAATTTTGAAATTGAATAAGGAGTGCAATTACGAATTTTTAGTGGAAGAATTCGTAATTAATTATGGTGGTTATTAATTTCGAAAATTAAAATTAATTCTATAATTCGAGCCTTGTTAATTAAATTCTATGGTCCCTATTGTACCTAAATAATAGAAAATTAAGGAATCATTTTTCTGGTGGAAAAGAAAACCCAACATGTTTTGGAAAAAGGGTCTAAATCCTTAAAGCTTGTGCTATAAATACATAGGGTTTTCACCTAGAGGAGAGAGCACATTCTGGCTGAAATTTTCAGCCAAGTTTTCCTAGAAAATTTCGCCCATAAAAATTATTATTTTCGGGTGTTATTTGGGTAACGCAGTAGAAGACTATGGAACGTTCGAAGATCACGATTGCGCAAGTGTTGGAGATTCCACTGAAAAATTATGGAGTTGAAGACTTACATGATAAACGAGTTTTGCTCACGCTTCAAGAGGTAACCCGTGAAATCCCGTTTATAATAGTTGTTTTGATTACATGTGATTTTGATACTGGAATGACTTCCGCTACTCATATAATAATCCATCACTTCTTTCCTTCTTGTTTCTTTGTCAGTATTATCTACTCATTTTTCTTACATATTCATCTGCTGTAATTTATGTCACTTCTTTAATTCTACAATATTATCTTCAATATATCATTTCGCATTTCGCAATATTTCAAGTTCATGTAAAGACCATTCTTTTCCTAGATCTATGCAAGTGTAAGAACAAGACAAACAACTAAGCCTTAGTCCAAAATCCTAATTAATTGAAACTAAAACCCACTCAAATTTGAGGATATACAATTACATGAACAACAGAGCAGAGCACACCTAGTATATACAATTACATGAAAACGGTACGACAAAGGTTAGCTTGAAAACAGAATAATTATCAAGATTGAATATATATACATATATAAGCACAAAATAGTCATAATTTTCATGTCCATGTAAGAATACTGCTCCCAACCCAATTTGTGAAACATTTAAAAAAAAGAGAAGCAAATCTGATGAACCAATAGGGAACAACAAAATAATGCAGAATCAAAACCACCCACAAAGTAGAACAATTCCTTTCATCTCCTTCAATAGATTCTTTGAAGTCTAAACCTAGGAAGGTGAGATCATATAGAAAGATGAAGGGATTACAAATGAAAAGCAAAGCCCAAAGAATATCAAGAAAATGAATAAAGGCACCACTCCAACAATTATAATTAAAAGAAAAAAAGAAGAAGAGAGATATTGGAGGAAAAACAACTAGTAGTAATGAAGTGGAAAACTACGTACAGAACAAAGATGATAGTAGAAAAATTCCAACCTGCTGTTTAAGTATGATAAAAATAATAATGCAAGACACAGAAGCTAATAAAAACTGTATTCCATATGATCAAATGGAAAAAGAAGTGCTGAAGTAGCCATCTTTATTGGTCCTCCAGTATACGAACTTGGAGACTATCACATCCTGTAATTTCTTCAATTTCATTTTTAATTTTCATAGCTGAAACTCCAAGAGAGTCCATGCAGTCTTCTACTTCAATAAGTTGGAGCGTTGGAACTTCTGCAAAGCAAGGTGGGATCTCCTTAAGGTAGCAACCACCTTTGATAACTAGTTTTTCAAGAATGGGAAATGATTCCTCTGAAACTTTCCATTCTGCCAAATCGTACATCCTTAATGTCAAGGATTTGAGAGCAGGGAACACGACATCTCCGACATCCCAACAGTAGTCCAGAATGCTGGATGCCCTCATTATTGTCAGACTCTCTAGCATCCGCAATCCTGCAATGTTTGACATAATCTTTTCCGTTAGCGGCATGTTGCGAATGCTCAAACGCCTAAGATTTGAAGGGAAGACAAAGTATTCGTCCCATCCAGCTGAAGTATTGTATCCTATCCTGCCACTTTTGACTTCAAGTTCAAGAGATTGAAGGCGAGTGTGAATTTCAGGTGGGGGAAACAAAGGACGACTAGGTACATCTTGAATCTTGAGACGGAGTTGTTCAAGATTGGGGAACCTCCACCAGATCCTTGGATTCATATCATCCACATATGTAAAGCACTTGCCAAATGTCTTCAAGTTCTCTAGCATAGTTGTTGAAGATTGTTCAAAAACTGCCCGGTCATCGTCATCCCATACCAAGGAAAATTTGTTTATATTCATATGCCTTAGCTTTGTCATTTTCCAGATAGCAAGCAATGTCATTGGACTGCAGATGAATGAATGAACCACTAGAGTTTGAAGATCGAGAAGGTGAGAAATCCACTTGAAATCAAATTGTCTGACAGAAATTTCAAGGTACCTCAAGTGAGTTAGAGATTGTACAGTAGTAGTCCAAGAACTTGGCAAGTATTCCACATTCATCAAACGCAACACTCGAACAAGTCTTAATTTAACCAGTAAAGGTAAAGGATCTGACCGATAATAATTCCATTTGTTGAATTGTACTGGATGAACAATGAACTCCAAAGGCTTAGGACATTCACCAGACCACTTAGTTTCCATCATGGACTCAAGCATCAGAATCTTATCCAGCTGATATTCACAATGATGTAATTTTTCAACTAGATCATCATGAATATAAATGCATAAGCGCGATTCCTTGGAATACATATGTTGATTTGGACTGTATGGCACTGTCAGTTGCATATACTTTTCTTCTATAAGTTTTGCCAAGCAAAACTCACGCACTACATCGTGAACTGTGCAGTATTCTATGTCACCATTAAAACTCCTCCTGGAGACTATCACTAGGCTTCTCTTAAGCAGATCATCCAAAAAAATGCTAGATGTTTTCTCTATGTTCTCTGTGTCAATATCCTCTACGAACTCTTCAGCCATCCAGAACTTCAGCAAATCAGACACTAAAATCTCATGGTCTTCTGGAAAGAATGACATGTAAATAAGGCAAGATTTTAAGTGGTCTTCCAAATTATCATAACTTGACTGCATTACCTTCATGGTTTGCTCTCCTAAAACATAAGAACTTAAGCCATTTGCAACCTCAAGCCATAAGGATGCCTCTCTTTTCATTTTCATGATAATTCCAGCAATGAGGACAACCACAAGGGGCAATCCCTTACAGTGTTCTGCAACTTGTAACCCTGCTTCCCGTAGATCCGGAGGACAATTCTCTCCTCCAAATACTTTCTTCTGCAGTAATTCCCAACTCTCTTTCGTTGTCAGAAATCTAAGAGAATAAGGATCACTGCGGTGTTGAAGATGCTTAGCCACTCCTTCAATTCGAGTTGTTATAATTACTCTACTTCCATATTCACCACTGGGGAAGCATAATCCCAAATCTTCCCATGCATCGACTTCCCATATATCATCTAAGACAATGAGATATCTCCTGCCTTTTAAAGTCTTCTGCAACTTGTCAGCTATGTCATCATCCTCTTTGATTTCGCTCTTATCACGTGTTGCTTGTTTGAAAATCTCAATCAACAACTTCATCCTATTATATGTTTGCGAAATAGGAATCCATACTCTAACATCAAAGTGATCAATAATGGAAGGGTTGTTGTACACTTTCCTGGCCAAAGTTGTTTTCCCGAGACCTGGCATCCCAAAGATTGAGATGACATCTAGCTCCTTTGTTCCGCCAGTCAATTTCTTCATGATACATTCTGCATCTTTCTCAAAGCCCACAACTTCATGATCAGTTGATAGAAAACTACGTTTGCTGGAAGGCTTCGCAGAAGAAAGAGTTCCTTTTTCACATGTCTCTACAACCTCCATCTCTAGCTAGTTAGTATATTTCACGATTGTGGAACCTACTATCCAACTGCATTAGAGTTAATAGCTCTGTCACCTTCCATAAAATAAATGAAAACAACATTAACAATCTTCTTTAATTTATTTAGAGAAAGAATTCAAACCAATAAATAATAACAAATATTTAATGCCGCATTTAAGGTTTTATGTGTCTAAAGGCCACCAGTATATAATGAAGAAATAAAGTAGACCTCCAAAATATTAACGTCACGCCTTAATAGTAAATTAATGAAAATTTATGTTCACATTATTTGAAATACCATAGGAGTCAAAGGAAAAATAAAGAAATTTCTTGTTATTAATTATACAAATAGAATATGTGTTGTTGACATTATTTAAAAAACGATAGGAGACAAAAGAAAAATAAAGAAATTTTCATGTTATTAATTACAAGTAGCTTAAGAGTAATCCTACTTTATGATAAAGCGGCTGATTTTAAATTTTCATTAATTATACAAATAGATTAAGTGTAATCTTATTCGAGTAGATTTCATATTTCTATTGAACGGTGTATTTGACATATTTAAATTATCATGTAAATAATAAGTAATACCTAACAATCAACGTTATTGCTTTGGAATAAATATCTTATTTTGATTGTAAATTTTAATTTATATGTTTATTTTATGTTTTATAGTTTAATTTAATTATTTTATAATAAATATTTAAATTTATTTTTATTGCTTAAATAATACTAACTGCAAATTGAACTTTTACTGTCATTTTCCATAACTTGATACTTAAAAGTATTTTTTTAAAAGATTAGCCAATAATAATGAGCATGCAAAAAAGCACAACTTAAATGAATTGGCCAAACACAAACTGATATTTTCGCAAAAGTACTTTTGAACAACAATACTTTTTCAAAATAAGCAGTTCAATCTGTTTCTCTCTTACTGCATGTTAGCTTAGCGTGCACCATCCATGGCGAAGAGATCTCAGAATCAATTGCAGAAGACAATCCTGGCTTAGGAATCAGCTGCATTAGTAGGAAATCAACAACGGAAAAAGGATGAGCTGCTAAAGGCAATTAAAATTTCGAAGACGCGGGAGATAGGGTTGGAAACCAATGGAACAGTACTAGCTAAATCTAGGGATGCAAAGTAGAGGAAATTGGGAGATATCAATAGCTAGCACACCTAAGAAATTGGAGGTAACAACCACCTCAAAAGAAGCTTCAGAAAGTTCGTCAAAGAGTCAAAGTAAACTCTCGTGAGCAGATGAAGTAGAAATAATGGATGAAGTCTCAAGCAAGGATCCATTTGGGAAAACTTTGACATCACAAAGGTAACTAATGTTGGTTTTAAACTAGAATATATCGCTCCAGAGGTTCATGCAGAGACTCTTGTATATGAAATTGAAACAGAGGATATGAGCATAGAACTGGAATATAGGAAAACTGTTCTAGTGTGTTATGTTTTGAGCGCTCAACCTCCCTTCTCAGTTTTGAACAACTATATCCAGAAAATATAGGGCAAATATGGCGTTAATAAGATCTCTATGACGAAGAAAATATAGTTGTGGTGCGATTTCATGATGTAGAAGGGAAGAATTAATTTGTTCAAAGAGGTATATACCACTTTGATATCAAACCTTTTATTGTGAAAGCATGGCATCTAGACATGGAATTTACTGGGGAGGATCTCCATACAATTTCAATTTGGGTTGGATTACCAACTTGGACTTTATATATTGGATCTCAAAGGGATTAAGCAAAATAGAGAGTTTAATTGGTAAACTATTGATGGTAGACAATCATACAGAAAAGAAAATGAGGCTTAGTTTTGCATGATTACTTGTTGAAGTAGGTATGGATGCCAAGCTACCAGAAAAGGTTTTCTTTAAAAAATGAAGAATGAATGCCTATGGAACAAAAGGTACAATATAGTTGGAAACCTACTTTATATAATCTTTGTAAGAAATATGGTCATAAGGAAAAAGAATGTCGGGTAAAGGAGGTGCAGCTACCTTCACTTGTTCAGAGACAACAAGAACCAACTCAGAATCAGGAAAAACCAGTGACAAAGGCTACATAAGAGATACAAGGTGTGAATATAAGCAAAGGGTCAGCATGTAGTCAAGAGGTAAATTCAGGATGGGTAACACCTATTAATACTACGAGGAACACAATATGCAAGCAATAAGAAAATAGAGGAATTTAGATTAATGTATAGAACACTTTCAAACCACTAGCTCAAGATCCTAGTGAGTTAGTATACCAATGTGTTCAAGGAGTAAAAAGTCAAGTGGTAACGATCTGATCAGACGTTTTGAGCTCTAGCACGTTGTTCGATAATTTGAGGCCATGAGTAGCTTTACTTAAGGTATTATGACTTGTGAATATGGTCGGAATTGAATTTTGTGAAGTTCGAAGTTGATTTAAAAAGAAAATTCTCATTTCGAAAGCTTTAAGTTGGAAGCATCGACCAAGGTATAAATTTTGAGTAAACGACCTCAGGATCAGGATTTGAAGGTTCCAACAGGTTCATATGATGATTTTGGACTTGGGTATATGTCTGGATCGGATTTGGCATGACCCAGGAACGTTTTAGTGCCTATTATGAAAGGTTGGTATTTGCTAGGATTTTATAAATTTGGGTTTGTTGGTCCAAGTTGAGTTAAAGTTTTGAAGATTGACAAATGAACATCAGGGAATGACCCGATCCATCATGAGAGACACAATTAGTCATAACCATTGCACATGCAAGGCACGTGAGGAAGATATGTACTGAAGCGTATGCAACAAATATCTTCTGAATGGAATCGAAAAGGTTGCATTGAGCTGGACAGTCTCCTTATGATAAGAGAAAATAATCCTGAGCTAGGATAATGATGAGAGTTTGTATTAGTTAAGGACTCCAATCGACTAAGGATAAGCATTAGAGTCTCAATCAAACTCCAACTGCTGAGCTATTAAATAACTAAGTTGTTCTCTTTTATAGGCATGCACATAAGTAGAAGTTAGGCATATTTGAGAGTAAAAAGAATCAAGTCTGTTTTGCAAGCAGTATATGCAAGATACAAGTGTACACGTCTGAAGCTACATGAACTAAGATAGAAGAACCAGTTTCATCATTGTGTTTATTCTAAGTCAAGTTCAATATTAGTAGGTTTTAATATTGTGTCCTTCAGTATTCCTAGAAGCAATTGTATTAGGTACTCTGAGAATTAAAGTTAGAATTAACTTGAAAGTGTCGCAACAGTTGACGCTGTGTGCCACACTGGGATTAGAGTTAATCCTTAGGTTTACAAAGAGTCTTTGTAAATGCAGTTTTTGGCTCAGTTATTTTAGTGGTGTTTGAGAAAATCCTACTGAGTAGTAGGTCACGATTTTTTTTACCTTTTGAGACAGGTGTTTTCCACGTAAAAATTTCTGTGCACTTTACTTTTTGTATTTATTATTCCGCAAACTGCTGTAGTTAGATCATTTAGAAGAACCATGTTCTTCTACACGAAAATTAAGTACCACACAAATCACATCCCTTCTTGTGTGGTATTGATGTTTAAAACATCAATTGGTATCAGAGAGGGTTATCCTTTAAGATGTTAACACCTTAGGAAAGATCATGAGTGCACCACCTGGGAACTAGGAAGGGCAATCCACTGCCAGGCCTCCTCTCTTCAATGACCTCTACTACTCCTGGTGGAAAAACAAAATGAGGGACCATATCATGGGTGAAGACTATGAGCTTTGGGACATCATCATTGATGGTCCTTTAGCCACAACCAATAAGAATGCTGAAGGAGTGGATGTTCCAAAGACAAGAGTAGATTGTACTGGTGAAGATCTAAGGAAATAGGAGAAAAATGCAAAAACCGAGAAATGGTTGGTGTGTGGACTTGGTCATGATGAGTACAACATGATTCAAGGTTGTGCTACTGCAAAGGATATTTGGGACACTTTACAAGTGGCTCATGAAGGAACACCTCAGGTAAAAAGGTCAAGAGGACCACTACTGTATTCTCAATATGAGAATTTTAATATGAAAGATGGAGAAACTATCCAAGAAATGTATACCAGGTTCACTACACTGACAAATAAACTTGGATCTCTTGGGAGGACTATCCTGGAAGAAGATAAGGTGGAGAAGATTCTAACTAGAGTTCTGCCAATCTCATGGGAGAGAAAAATCACTGCCACTCAGGAATCAAAGAACATTCCTAGCCTAAAGTTAGATAAACTAATTGGAAATCTCACTGCCTATGAACTGAGAAGGCAAACAATAAAGATGGATGCTCCAAAGAAAGAAATAAGTCTGGCTCTCAGAATTTCAGAAAGATCATATCCTGAAGATGATGAAATGGCTATGATAACCAGAGATTTCAAGAAATTTCTTATGAGAAAAAAAGGTGCTTCAAAAGGAACAACATTCAGCAAATCTAGGGCTCCTATGAAACAAACCAATGAAGGTTGTTACAAGTGTGGGAAGACTGATCACCACATCAGAAATTTCCCTCAATGGGAGATTGAATGGAAGAAAGAAAGAGCAGAAAGAAGAAACAGGAAGAAGGAACATGTTCAACCAAAAAGGAATAAGGGATCAACTAAAGCTATGGTTGCTGCATGGGAGAAACATCAGATGAGGACTTAGAAAATGAAACTGAAGATGAGCAAGCTCTTATGGCCATCGAAAAATCAGAAGATGAACATGAGGTAACTATTATACATCTTAAAGAAAAGATTGAGTTCTTGTCTTAAGGAAAACTGGTTGATTTGCTGATGGACTTTATAGATGAGTCTGAAATAATAAACAGTGATAAAGATGTTCTATCTAAAGAATGTGTTATCCTAGAAGAGAAATGTAAAAGACTAGAGTCTAGGGTTGATGTGGGTAACAACACAAATACTGAGTTGAAGAACCAGGTTCATCAACTTGAAAATAAAATTCTACAACTCAGATCCGAAAACATTAAACTGAAATTAGGGACCGATAAGAAAAGGGTTGATCAATCATTTCTCATCCTAGAAGAAAATCTAGGAAAAATAAAAGATGAACTGTACAAGAAAGAGGAATTGATTAAAGTCTTAAAAGAAGATTTAGGAAAGGTAAATCATGAACTAGACAGAACATGCAAATGAAACAAGGCTTATGATGTACTCTACTGGCCGCAAGAACATCATAGTGGCAACAAGAGAGGACTTGGATTTGGGACACAAGCTCCAAAATGGGATCCCAAAAACAAGTATCTCACACTTCCTGAGAATAAGATCTGCACACACTGTGGTAAGACTGGCCATTACAAAAATAAATGTAATGCTTGAAAAAAGGCAAGTCAAAAGAACAAAGCATTTGTTAAAGAAAAGCACAAATTGCCTGGTTGGGCAAAAAAAAATTTGATTTACCCTTTTTCCCATAGAAAGGGACCCAAACTAGTTTGATTTTCTAAGACTAACCCATGATTTCTTTTTGCAGGACCAAGTGAAGGGAAATAGCCAAATATAGTACATGGATAGTGGCTGATCAAAACATACGACTGGTAACATGAACCAGTTCCTTTCACTTGAGAACCTAAAAATGTCTCCTTTGGAAATGGAAAGAAAGGTGAGATCATTGGTGTTGGAAAGGTAGGAAAGACATACTCTCATTCTATTGACAATTTCTATTTGATAGATGGCTTAAAGTATAGCCTGATAAGTCTGTCACAACTGTGTGACAGAGGTAACCTTGTGGCTTTCACTTCCACAAAATGTTTTGTGATTAGCCTTACTACTGACAAGATTGTTTTGCACGGAAGGAGAGGTAACGGTATTTACATTGTAGATTTGTCAACTCTCTCTAAAAATGAACTCACTTGCTTGAATGTTGTAATTAATGATACCCTCCTTTGGCACAAAAGACTCGGCCATGCCAGTCTAATTCAATTAAATAAATTAGTCTCCAAGGACTTGGTGATAGGGTTAGATCAAGTTCAAGGAAGACAAAGTCTGTGGGGCATGTGCAAGGGGGAAGCAGGTAAGGTCATCCTTCAAAACCTAAAAAAATGGTAAGTACTTCCAAGACGGTGGAACTGGTTCATATGGATCTTTTTGGTCCAATGAGAGCCATGAGCAGAGGTAGTAAAAGATATGTAATGGTGCTAGTTGATGATTATTCTAGATTTACCTGGGTATTGTTTCTAACTTCTAAAGAAGAAGCATTTGAAACGTTCACTGCTTTTATTAAAAAAAATCCAGAAGCAATTAGGAAATCAACTTGCATCCATTAGGTCTGATCATGGAACTGAATTTGAAAATGCAAAGTTTGATAAATTTTGTGATAAACATGGAATAGATCATAATTTTTCTGCCCCTAGGACTCCTTAACAAAATAGGTAAGTTGAAAGGAAGAATAGGACCCTTGAGGATATGGCAAGGACCATGCTACCTCATAGCTTCTGGGCAGGGGCTATAAACATTGTTTGTTATATAATAAACAGATGTATGACTAGACCTCTGGTAGAGAAAACTCCCTATGAGTTACTTAAATGGAGAAAACCAAACATATCCTACCTTAGGGCTTTTGGTTGCAAGTTCTATGTGCATAATAATGGCAAAGACTCCCTAGGTAAGTTTGATCCCAGAAGTGATGAGGACTATTCTTGGGATAATCTTCACATAGCAAAGCATATAAAGTGTTTAATAAAAGAACTCTATGTGTTGAAGTGAGTATACATGTTGTGTTTGATGAATATAACACTCTTTCTAAGAGACAGGAACATGAATATGAAGCCATTGGACTAGTGAGGCAATTGACTGAAGCCACAACACAAGTCAAGGTAGCATCAAAGGAAGGAGCAGGTGATGGAACATGTCCTTTCACCCTGGGCAACCTGACAGGGGGAATCAATCTAAAGGATCCTACATCTGAACATGTTCCTCTGCAGCATAAAAATGAAAGAGAAACTAGCAGAAACCAGATGGTAGGGAAATCTTACAAGTATCTAAGTTCTCACCCCATTTAGAACATCATTAATGATCTAACATCAGGGGTTAAGATAATATCATAACTGAAGAACATGTGTGCATTTGATGCCTTTTTGTCTCTCATTGAACCTAAAAATATGAGTGAAGCTCTACAAGATGTAGATTGGGTCAATGCTACAAGATAAACTTAATCAGTTTGAAAGAAGCCAAGTCTGGCACTTGGTTCCAAAACCTAAAGACAGGTCAGTCATTGGGACAAAATGGGTCTTCAGGAACAAACTAGATGAAGATGGAACAGTTACAAGAAATAAGGCAAGGTTGGTGGTTCAAGGCTATAGTCAAGAGGAAGGCATTGATTATGATGAGACTTTTGCTCCAGTTGCTAGACTTGAAGCAATTGGACTCCTCATAGTCTTTGCAGCACATATGGAATTCACTCTTCATCAAATGGATGTCAAAAGTGCCTTCCTAAATGGATATCTCAAAGAAGAAGTGTTTGTGAGACAACCTCCAGGATTTGAAAGCAAAGAATATCCTGATCATGTCTACAAGCTAGATAAAGCTCTCTATGGTATTAAGCAGGCCCCAATAGCTTGGTATGAAAGATTGTCAAAATTCTTTCTGGAGCATGGTTACAAAAGAGGTAAAATTGACAACACTTTATTCCTAAGGAAAAAAGGTAAAGATCTTCTTGTTGTACAAATATATGTTGATGATATAATATTTGGGACCACGACAGATAGGTTGAGCAAGGAATTTGCAAAATTAATGGGCAGTAAATTTGAAATGAGTATGATGGGTGAACTATACTTCTTTCTAGGCTTGCAGATAAAACAAAGCTCAAATGGAACCATGATTCATCAATAGAAATATACAAAGGAACTAATCAAGAAGTTTAAAATGGAGGACTCTACAGAAATAGATACACCTATTGTAACTGCCACTAAATTAGATGCTTATGAACCTGGTTCATCAGTTGACCAATCGTTATGTAGGGGTATGATTGGTTCACTCTAATATCTTACTTTCAACAGACCTGACATTGTTTTTAGTGTGGGACATTATGCATATTTTCAGGCTAATCCAAAAGAGTCTCATTTGACTGTTGTCAAAAAAATATTGAGATACCTGAAAGGGACCACTGAATTATGCTTATAGTATCCTAAAGGTAGTAATTTTGATTTAGTAGGATATGCTAATGATGACTATGCACGTTTCCTAGTGGATAGCAAAACCACTTCAGGTAGGGCTCGCTTTCTTGGTTCTTGTCTTGTATCATGGTCCACCAAGAAACAGAATTTAGTAGCCATATCCACGATTGAGGCATAGTATGTAGCTGCTTCTTTTGGTTGTGCTCAACTACTGTGGATTAAGCAACAATTAGTAGACTTTGGTATAGAAGTGGGTTGCATACCAATATTCTGTGATAACACTAGTGCTATAAGCATGACAAAGAACCCGGTTCATCACAAAAGGACTAAGCACATAGATGTTAGACACCACTTCTTAAGAGACAACTATGAAAAGGGCTAATCTCCATAGAATTCTGTGAATTTGATAAACAAATAGCTGACATCTTCACTAAGGCTTTAAGTAGAAAATATTTTGAAAGGAATAGGTTGGAGTTAGGGATGATTAAGATCACCTAAAAATACCAGTTCAGAAAGCACAATGAAAAGAAAAAATTGGTTAGGAGTTCTTAATTTTTGTGAATATTAAACTAATTTCTACTCAATTCCATACTGTTAATTATATACTCTTGTGACATGTGTCTATGAAATTCATTAATCTCTTACAAAATTTCTATTTTGTCATTTGAGGCATAATCAAGAGAAGTTTCACTTGAAGAACCTAGTTCATAAAATTATGCTCATGAAAAGTCCAGGTATGTTTCTATTCTTTGCACAACTAGAAAAAATTAATTTCGTGAGCAAGAATCCCAGATATACCAAAAGGCCAAAATTCTATCCGTTGAGAAAATTGAACCAATTTCATTTAAACTAGAAGTCTAAATATAACGGCACCCTTTCCTAAATTCTAGAAATCATATTAATACCTAAGGAGACCAGAACTCTAATTTGATAAGACCTCTATGTGACTACTGAAAAGACTGCAATTTCTGAGCAATAAGTACCTTCTTTAAAAACCCCAAAATACTCCTTAATTATCAATTCTTCAAAATCCCCGATCATTCTCTCTTTCGTCTCTGAAATTCTCCTAAGCTTTCCACACCACTAAAATTCTCTTAGGGTTTCAGAAATTTCTCACCATGACAAATACCCAGGACAACCCTGGCACTCAACCACCCGTTCACCCGACACCTCATCTTCCACATCACCAGTTGAAAATCTAAAACCTAGATTCCATCGCTAAAACAATGCTTGCAAGAATAACTGTAGCCACTGGTTCTTTGAGAAAAGCCTTGAATGAAAAACTTCAGTCAAGTTAAAAGAAATCAAGCCCAGAAGCGGAGTCCAACTCTAACTCGGAATCTGATGATTACATCTCCACCAGTGAATGAGATAAATCTGGGTCTTCTGAACAGGCCAAAACTCAAGAAACTCAAAAGGAGGTAAATACTTGTTCTGTTTTTTTGGATGTGGTTTAAAGGGAGGAATATCAATTTGTTCTGATAGGGGCTGCTAGAGATGTAGGTGGGAGTGCTTCTGAAAATTTGAAGAAGAAAAGGAAGAAGGAGACTTTAGCCATATGTGAGAGTAGGGAAGTGGGAGTATCAAAGTAAGGGGGGAGTGGATCCGGGGAGGCTGCTGAAGGATTAATTAATTTGAGCAAACAACAAGATGATCCTAGTTCATCTGATGAAGAGAGTTTTGCTGACTTGTTGAAGAATGTGGGGGCTAGTTATGATCCCAAGAAACGCAAGGCTTCATCACAAAAAATTCCTGCTGCATCCAACCAATCAAGAAAAGCAAATAATCACCACCCAAGTTTACCTGCTAGGATTAAAGCTACAAGAAGTAGGGTTAGGGAAAGTGAAGCAGAATTGAAAAAGGCCTTAGAAGAAAGTAAGAAAAAGAGGAAAGAAAAAAGGGAAAGAAAAGATAGGTGAAAGCTCGGAGGCTCTGGTTGAAGAAGAAGAATAAGAGATGGAACATGTCCATCTAGAAAAAGTCCTACTGTGGAAGTTCCAACAACAAATCTAAGGGAAGCATGACTTTTGCCAAAAAGTCCTCCAAGTTTGTGCCTGCTGAACCTATTCTTGCCAAGAGAACAAGGTTAGCTGCAAAAGAAAAACAAGTGAGAATTACTGAAGAACATGATGAATGGAGTGAGGATGAAGGAGATGAATCTGAGAAGGAACATGACAGACATGCCATGTTTGGCAAGAGAAAAATTTTGAAGGGAAGACTACTCAAGGACCTGGAGGAGCCACGTATGATAAGGTTTCTGCCTGCTTTAGAAGCACAGGGATGGAAGGACTTGATTCTTCAGATGGATGGAAAATTGGCTAGGAATGAACTTATTGAGTTCATGGCAATTGGGACAGTGAAAAATTAGATAGTGACTAGCAAAGTGAAAGGTGTCAAAGTCAAGTTCAGTACTGCAAAGCTGGGTAAGAGTCTAGGCATCCCTACTGAGGGATATGATGACTATACAAGGCAGATGTGGTCTTGCCTGGATGGATTGCCTACTGATCTTCAAATCACAAGAAATTTTTGTGACACAACATCAAATGAAGAGATACCTGAGGCCAGGGAAGTTCAGAAAAGTGAAATGAGGCCAGGCCACAAAGTGCTCTTTGAATTTGTCAACAAATGTCTTCTACCCAGACAGGAAAGAAGGCATACAACAAATTATATGGATCTGGTGCTTATGTAATGCCTGAATGAAGGGAAGCAGATCAACTGGCCTGTCTTTATAGTGAAGCTGCTTAAAATGGTACTCAATAGCTCAAAAGATCATGCCATTCCCTATGGATTTATCTTGACAACTGTGCTTGAAAGATTAAATGTTCCCCTGAAAAGGTGGGAAATGGCTTCGAGCAAAGAGCATTTTGGCAGCAAAACTCTTCAAGCTTGTGATTATCTGCTCAGTACACCTCTAGTTGAACCTGGTTCTTCAGCAAAAACTCATGTGAATAGTAAGTTCAGAGCCTTAGTTCAGGAGGTTGGAGGAAAGGATGCTGAGATAGCAAGGCTTCAGGCAAGAGTTGCTGAATTGGAGGGAGAAAGAAACAGGGTTGAAAGCTAAACTTGCAAAGGAAAAGGAGAAAAATGAAGGAATGCTTCAACAAATGTTAAACCTGCTGCAAACCCAACCCTCTAGCTCTTCTAAGCCTTAGGTATCCTATCCTATTATGCACCAGTCTAGACCTACCTAGTGACCTAGTTTGGGATTTTAGATGTTTCTTTCGTTTTGCTCATGGTTTGGTAATTTTATTTTTCTTATTGTGTGGACTGCATTGTAGAAATACCTTGCTAATCAATGATTGCAACTTTTCTTAATTTTTGTTAAATCTAATATTTATAGGTATTTTTGCTGAGTTGATTTGTGTTTGACTAAAGCATGTGTTCACTTGCAGTTTCCCTAGTGGCCATAAGTACTGATTAGATTAGTGAGATCACATTAGTTATGCAACTTTTTGATAATGCCAAAAGGGGGAAGATATTGTGCTTAAAATTAATTATCTGAACAAGTGATATTTATGACCTAACTTAAATCTGGTCCTCTATGAAAGTTGAGAATTTTCTAATAACTTTTCTAAGTGTTGATATTTCAGCTAAGGTTCACAGGTTCTATGATCACTAAAAGCACAGAGTTTGTCATCATCAAAATGGGGGAATTTGTTGGCCAAAGTTCAGTTGAAGTTTTGAAGATTAACCAATAAATATCAGGGAAGGACCTGGTCCATCATGAGAGACACAGTTAGTCATAACCATTGCACATGAGAGGCACGTGAGAGTTTGTATTAGTTAAGGACTCAAATTGACTAAGGATAACCATTGGAGTCTCGATCATACTCCAACTGCTGACCTATTAAATAACTAAGTTGTTCTCTTTTACAGGTATGTACATAAGAAGAAGTTAGGCATATCTGAGAGCAAAAAGGATCAAGTCTGTTTTACAAGCAGTATATGCAAGATACAAGTGTGCACGTCTGAAGCTACATGAACTAAGATAGAAGAATCAGTTTCATCATTGTGTTTATTCCAAGTCTATTTCAATTGTACTAGGTTTTAATATTGTACCCTTCAGCTTTCCTAGAAGCAATTGTATTAGGTACTCTGAGAATTCAAGTTAGAGTTAACTTGAAAGTGTCGCAACAGTTGAGGCAGTGTGCCACACTGGGATTAGAATTAATCCTTAGGTTTACAAAGAGTCTTTGTAAATGCAGTTTTTGGCTCAGTGATTTTAGTGGAGTTTCGGAAAATCCTACTAAGTAGTAGGTCATGATTTTTTCACCTTTTGAGCCAGGTGTTTTCCACGTAAAAATCAATGTGCACTTTACTTTCAGTATGTATTATTCCGCAAACTGCTGTAGTTAGATCACTTAGAAGAACAACGTTTAAAACATCAGGGTTGAAGTGCATTTCAAAGTTATCAATGTCCATTTAGAATTAAGTACCTGAGAATAGCTCTGTATAGTGATTATGGTAGTAGAAGCACATTCAGATATAGATTTAGAAGTCCATAGGTCATTTTGGGGTCATTTGGCGAAAGTTGGAAATTTGAAGGTTTTTAAAATTTTGATCGGCAGTGGACTTTTTTGATTTCGGGGTTGAATTTTGATTCCACAAATTGGAGTAGGTCCATAATATTGAACGTGACTTTTTTGCAAAATTTGAGGTCAATCAGACGTGATTTGATAGGTTTCGGCATCGAACGTAGAAATTTGACGTTTTAAAGATCATTAAGCTTGAATTGGGGTGCAATTCATGAATTCAATATTGTTTGATGTGATTTGAGGGCTTGATCAAGTTTTTGTTATGTTATGGAACTAGTTTGTGTGATTGGACGGGATCTTGAGGGCCTCGGGTGTGTTTCAAGATTATTTCGGATAAATTTTTAGATGAGAAGTTGTGCTGGTTCTGCTTGTTTTTAGGTTCGGACTACAAGTCTCACAAATGTGAGGTTTTGATCGCATTTGAGAACTCGCATTTGCGAGGGAGGAGTTGTATTTGCGATGGTGGGAAAGTACTGAAGGGTTTGCATTTGCGAACATTATATTGCATTTGCGATGCTATCCCCTTTGTATTTGCAAAGAATTCACTCACAATTTTGTCACAATTGTGAACAAGATGTCGAAATTACGAACATCGTAGTTGCGAACAAGATGTCGTAAATATGACATCTGCGACTGGAGCAAGGGCTTATATTTCGGGGCTTAGCTCATTTCCCTAATTTCACAGTTGCACTTAGGCGATGTTTGAGAGCATCTTGAGAGGGGTTCCATCAACATCAAAAGGCACTTTATTTCCCATCTATTTTGAGTTACATACCTTTATTATACATAGATTTTAATATGGAAATTCATGGAAAATTTGTAGAAATTTGGGGTTTTGTTAGAAAACCTAGAAAATTGGTATATTTTGATTTAGACCACGAATTTGGGCGTGGAATTGAGAATAAATTATATATTGGAGTTCGTTGGGTTATGGGTAATGTTTATCTTAAAAAAATTTCAGAATCCAGGCATGTGGTCCCGAGGGTGATTTTTATTGGCCTCTCGGACGGAGTTGGGAATTGTTGTAAATTGGATTATAATGAGCATTAGAGTATATATTTATTGATTTGCACATTTATTAACTTATTTTGGAGCGTCGTGCATCAGTTTGAGGTGTTGGAAGGGATTAGTGCCCGGATATGGAATCTTAGAGCAAGGTAAGTCCCTTTTCTAATCTTGTAAGAGGGAATTAACCCCATAGGTAAACTAAATTAGTATGTGATTCTATTTGTGGGGGATATGTATGCATGAGGTGACGAGAGACCATCAATAGCTAATAGTCATGCTTATGTCCGGGTAGTTCTAGGTTTACCCCATGCCTTGTTGATATCATTATTTGATTATGTTTATTATTTGCCTTGAAAAGAAGTGAGATTGAGTATGCTTATTGAATGTCGTGAAAAGAGTTGAAATTTAGGATTTCGATATTTAAAAGATTTCTTTTGATCGTTGTATTTTTGAAAAAAAAATTGGGGAATATTATAATAATTTGAGAAATTTATGTTCAACTGCATCGCAAATATATTCCGTAAGTGGGGTAAATTTTCACTGCTCTCATGGGAGCTGGTCGTTCACCTTAGCAGGTTAAATAGATACATCTATGATTCGTTCCATTCGACCCTCCGCAATGCACATTTTATATTTATATGTTGGATCGGGTCATACGACTTCGACATGATTTGCGTATGATAATTCTTTGGAACTAATAATATTTTTTATTGCCTAATTGGTTTCAGATATAAATTGTTAAATGACGAAAATCAATTGGAAAATTTCCTATTAATAAGTGAATTGTTTACTTACTTCTTGTTATTGCATTTTCAGCTTTTTATACAATCCATGCTTAATTATAACATTGGTATCTTATTTTTAGCCCATAGTAAGTATCATAGTTGACCCCTCGTCACTACTTCTTCGAAGTTAAACTGAATACTTACAAGGTACACATTGATTTACGTACTCGTACTACACTTTCTGCACATTTTTGTTCAGGTACATGTATCTCTAGTGGCTTTGTGAACGTAGAGACTTGGTTACTACAGACACTTAGGTGAGCTACATTTCATGTTACAATCCGCAGCTAGTAGAGTTTTCTTCAAAGTTATTTATATTTTTCCATTCTAATTTGTATTCCGGACATATGATGTATTTTATTTTATCTTCCTAATTGATGGTCATGCACTTGTGACACTGGATTTTGGGGGTACTTATGAGTTGTTCATTAGTGTATTTGGGAAATATTACCATTTACTCTGTAATTTTATTTCTTATTATTTAATCAAAGGAAAAATTATGATTTAAAAATACTAAAATGGGTAATCATGTTAATCTATTATTGTTGGTTTGCCCGACAATGGTCTTAGGTGCCATTGCGAACTTTAATGGATTTCGAGTTGTGACAACATGGTATCAGAGCACTAGATTCACTTAGATCTCATGAGTTATGAGCTACTCTAGTAGAGTCTTGAAAATTGGTATGGAGAGGTCTGTACTTATCATTGAAAGGATACAGGGCTGTTAGGAACACTTTCCTTCTTGATTCCTCATCGTGCGATTTGATTCCTTTTAGGCTTATGCATGCCTTCGTTTTCTTCCAATTCAATCTTATGAGACATGAAGCACTTGTTGTAAATTGGGAATCGGGGAATCATAATGGTACTACAGAGGTGAAGCGGGATGTTTCTCCCTACGTATTTGATTGGACTATTGTCGTTTCCTTACAGAAGGCCATTATGTTTTTTTAGCTCAGTATCAGTAATTCCTAAGGTTTTGAGATTCGGTATTGATTGTATGGTGATTAGTACGTTACTATCTCACAGTGTTTGTGTAATAGTAGTATGTTTGTCTATGCATCGACGCAGTGAATGACTTGAAAAGAGCTTTTACTCAGTACATGATTCAAAGATTCAGTATTCTATTTCTGGCGAAGGAAAGACAATCGGCTTACGAATACATAGGTTTAGGTCGATGGGGTAATGAGACTTGGTATTTTCAAGAGTGGTGGAAATTTTCATTTGTGATGTGGTGTTGTCGTGTTTGATTGAATGTGTTAAGTTCGCTGGTGTTATGGTCTTCTTTAATTTTCCTTTGGGAAGAGTATTGTGAAGTGGTGCCGAGGAAGCGGTCATTATAGGTCGCAGTGTGACGTGGTTCAAAATCAAATTGGTGTTCCTAATGCTGATGGCTTAGGGAAGATGATCTCCGGAGAAGTTTAGAGCTGGTAGCAATCCGTTGGATCAAGTGTTACATAGATGGATTATGATTTAAGGAAACAACGTGGCATTTATGAGAAAGAACATGTGGGAGGTATCTTCTTGCGGCTAAATTTCAAGAAGGCCAAATATTAGAAGAAGAAGTTGAGTAGTTGCTTAAAGGAGAGGGTTTGGCCAAAGCGGGAGAGTGGCAGAATAACATTTAAGGTTTTGTCGTAGGATAGTTGCACGCCTTAAGGAAAGTTTAGAGTGATTTGTTATTCATTGTGGACAGTGACTAGGGCTACGGGCTCAATATGGAATATTGGCGGCTATAAAGAGGTAGGTTGGATACGATGTAAAGGAGTTGCTTGATATGAAGAAGGATACAACATGACTTTGGATTGGAATGTATTATCGCACCTTTTATTGATGTCCATGAGGAGTGAGCGAACTCGTACAAACAGGTTGCCACTCGATAGAGAGATTTACATTTGTAATGATTTGGCCCCCACACTAAGCTCATTTTTATTATGCCATACCGTATGGCCCTGCCAGGGTTGACAGAATTGAAGGAGCAATTACAAGATTTGCTTGATAAGGGTTTCATTAGACCTAGTGTCTTGCCCTGGGGTGCACCTATGTTGATTGTGAAGAAGAACAAGGATGTATCGATTATGTTGATTGTGAAGAAGAAGGATATATTGATGAGGATGCGCATAAATTATTGGCCGTTGAACAAAGTCACTATCAAGAACAAGTATCCATTGGCGAGGATAGATGACTTATTTGATCAGCTTCAGGGTGCCTAGGTATTTTCAAAGATCGATTTAAGGTCTGAACTACCATCAGTTGAGGCTTAGGAAATTCGATGTCCCTAAGACAGCTTTTTGGACTCGGTATGGGCAGTATGAATTTCTAGTGATGTCATCTGGGCTGACAAATGCCCCATCAACATTCATGGATTTAATGAACCGGGTGTTTAAACCCTATCTGCGCGCCTTTGTGTTTGTGTTTATTGATGATATCTTAATCTAATTCCGAAGTCGCTAGGAGCAAGTGCAACATCTTTGAATCGTTCTTCAGACTCTAAGAGATAGCCAATTATATGCTAAGTTTTAAAAATATGAGTTTATGTTGATCTTAGTGGCTTTCTTGGGGCATGTTGTTTCGGCAAAGGGTATTCAGGTGGATCCTAAAAAGATCGAGGCAGTTCAAATATGGCATAGACCCACATCAGCTATGAAGATTCAGATTTTCTTGGGATTAGTAGGTTACTATCGTTAGTTTTTGGAGGGGTTTGCATCTACAACAACCCCGTTGATCAAGTTGACCCAGAAGGGTGCCCCGTTTAGATAGTCATATGAGTGTGAGGTGAGCTTTCAGAAGCTCAAGACTGCTTTGACTATGGCGCCAGTGTTGGTGTTGCCTACAGGTTAAGGATCTTATACGGTATATTTTGATGCATATCGTATTGGACTTGGCATAGTGTTAATGCAGGGTGGTAAAGTGATTTCATATGCATCGTGCCAGTTAATGGTTCATGAGAAGAATTACCTTGTTCATAACTTAGAGTTAGCAACCATTGTTCATGTGCTGAAGATTTAGAGGCATTATCTTTATAGCGTGTCATGTGAGGTTTTCACAGATCATCAGATTTAGACTATTTGTTCAAGCAAAAGGAGCTCAATTTGAGGCAGACAAGGTGGTTAGAGCTATTGAAAGACTATGATAGCACCATCTTATATCATCCCTGGAAGGCCAATTTAGTGGCCGATACTTTGAATAGAAAGTCAGTGAGCATGAGTAGCCTTGCATTTATTCTAGTCGGTGATAGACCGTTGCTATTTGATGTTCAGACTTTGACTAATCTGTTCGTGAGGTTGAATATTTCTAAGCCTAGTCGTATTCTAGCTTGTAGAGTCATTCGGTCTTCCTTGTTTGAGCGCATCAGGAAGCGACAATATAATGACCCTCATTTTCTTGTCCTTAGGGATACGGTGTGGCACGATGATGCCATGCAGGTTACTATTAGAGATGATGGAGTTTTCAGGATCATCATGTTTGTGTGCCTAATGTAGATGGACTTCGTCAGTTAATTCTTGATAAGGCCCACAGTTACCAATATTCAAATCATTTGGGTGCCGCCAAAATATATCAGGACTTGCAAAAGCATTATTGGTAAGGGAGGATGAATAAGGATATTGTTGCATAAGTAGCTAAGTGTCTAAATTGTTAGCAGGTAAAGTATGAGCATCAGAGACCTAGTGGTTTTCTTCACAAGTTAGAAATTTCTTAGTGGAAGTGGTAGGGTATCACTATGGGTTTCATTGTTGGACTCCTAAGGACTCAGAGAACGTTCGATGCAATTTGGGTTATTGTAGATAGGCTGACCAAGTCAAAGCATTTCATTCCTGTGGCAGTAACCTATTCTTTAGAGCGGTTGGCAGAGATTTACATATGTGAGATCATTTATATTCATGATGTGCCAGTGTCTATCATTTTCTATCGAGGTACGCAGTTGACCTCGCACTTCTGGAGGGCAATACAATGTGAGTTAGGCATGTAGGTTGAGTTGAGCATAACATTTCATCCTCGGACGTACGGACAGTCTGGGCACACCACTCAGATATTGGAGGATATGTGATGCGCTTGTGTTATTGACTTTAGAGGCTCTTGGGATCAATTCTTGCAACTTTCGAAGTTTGCCTACAACAGTAGCTATGAGTTAAGCATCTAGATGGCTCCATATAAGGCATTACACGGTAGGTGATACCGATTGCCGGTTGGATGGTTCGAGGCGGGGGAGGCTCAATTATTGGGGATATATTTGGTATAGGAGACCTTGGATAATGTTAAAATTATTCAATATAGACTTCACACAGCTCAGTACAGGCAGACGAGTTATGCTAATCGTAGAGTTCGTGATATCGCATTCATAGTCGGAGAAAGAATGTTGCTCCATGTATCACCTATGAAGGATGTAATGAGGTTTGGAAAAAGAGCAGTTGAGCCTTAGGCACATCGGACCTTTTGAGATTCTTCAAAGAGTGGGTGAGGTGGCTTACAAGCTCGCATTGCCACCTAGTTTGTCAGTAGTTCATCCGGTATTTCACGTGTCCATGCTCCCGAAGTACCATAGTAATCTGTATCATGTGCTAGATTTCAGCTTTATCCAGTTGGACAATGATTTGTCTTATGAGGAGGAGTCGGTGGCTACTATAGCTCGGTAGGTTCAATAGCTGAGGTGTGAGAGTTATCCTTTAGTTCGAGTGCAGTAGAGAGGTCAGCTCGTTAAGGCAGCTACTTGGAAGTTACTTGGGAGTCCGAGCCGGATATGCGGAGTAGATATCCACACCCTTTCACCATCTTAGGTACTTTTCTATGTCGGTTCGAGGAAGAACGATTATTTTAGAGGTGGAGAATGTAATGACCCATTAGGTCATCTCATGTTTTAGAACTAAATTTTGTATTTCGAAGCCTTAACTATCTTATTTTAGCCTTCCTCGATTTGCATATTTTATTTTGGAAGGCTTATATTTTAAAAACTGATAAGAATAGGAGTTTTCTTCTTAAAAATTAATTTGAGTTTAAATCTATCGATATTTTGAGCAAATGGACTCGGATCAGTGTTTTAACGGTCCTAGTGTGTTCGTATCATAATTTAGGACCTAGGAGTATATCCAAAATCACATTCCAATGTCCTTAGCTCGAGATATGAATTTCTGTTAAAAATTAAAAGTTTTAAAGTTTAATGATTTTATGAATTGATTGAAGATTGGCCTTGTTGATACCGGGTCTGTATTTTTGTTCCAGATTCCGGTATAGTTCCATTATTATATTTATGACTTGTCTAATTTGGTGAGAAACAAATTTAGTTTGACGTGATTCAGACGTTCGGTTGTGAAAATAGAAGTTTTAAAGTTTTCTTGAAAATTTTATTTGATTTGGTGTTCAATAAATAATTATAGGTGTTATTTTAGCGATTTGATCGCGCGAACAAGTTTGTATAATATTTTAGGATGTCTGTGCATATTTGGCTTGGAGCCCCGGGGGCTCGGGTGAGTTTCGGATAGGCTACAGAGTGTTTTGAACTTAGAAAAATATAGCAGCTAGTGTAGTAGATCTGCAAACTTTGCATTTGCGAGGTCTGACTCGGAAATGCGAGCCTCGCATTTGCGAAGAGGCCATCACATTTGCAAGTTGTGGGCTGGGTGGAGGACCTTCACATTTGCAAAGTTTAGATCACATTTGCGATCCAGGAAGTCCGCATTTGCAAATATTGGTTGCCATTTGCATAGGCATTCTTCATATTTGCGGGGCTTGCATTTGCAAATACCAGGTCGCAAAAACGATATTTGCAACTGATCAAATAGTTAGAAAAAAGGAATTTTCTCTGATTCATCAAATTTTACAAGAAAATCCAATGAGTGATTTTTCCAAGACCTTTTCTTCACCAAATTATTGGTAAGTGATTCTAACCCATTTTTTCATTCTTTCATTACATTTCACAAGTTCTTATCCTAAACTATAGTGTTTTAGTGGTAGAAATTTGGGAGTTTGGGTAGGATTAGAAATTTTTGAGAATTTGGGATTTAGACCTCAAATTGGAGTCGGATTCAAAAACAAGTTACATAACCGGGCTCAGGGGTGAATAGGTAATCAGGTTTTGGTCTGAATTTTGGGTTTGAACCAAGCAAGCCTGGGGAGTTGGCTTTTGTTGACTTTAGCAATAATGACCTAAATTGAATCTTTTGCAATCATGGATAATTTCTATGGCTTATTTTGAATCGTTTGGTTGGTAATTTGCTAGATATTATTCTTGATATTGTTACGGATAAATAAGTGAGGATTTCGTGTTGTCTGGTGGGATTGGGTTGCGCACCGCAACAACTTATGTGTTTCAATTTCTTGAGTTGTGTTGGTTTTTGAACTGCTAAGGATTGAGAACTCTGGACAATACTGGTTTATTTCCTGTGGCGGTAATTATCATTTTTAGCTGACTTCTTCTTCCTATTCAGTATTTCTATTTTTCTATCATTATTATCTATACATCGTACATGTTGTAGTTTAAGTGGCCCACTTTAGCCTCGTAACTACATCATCGATATTAGGCTCGGCACTTACCAACACATGGGGTTGATTGTACTGATACTACACTCTGCACTTTTGTGTAGATTTTAAAGTCGGTCCTAGTGACGGCTACTAGAGAGATCGGATTTGATAGACTGTGGAGACTAGAGGTACAGTTGTTCAGTGCCTGCAGCTCCTGAAATCCCATTTTTTGTTCTATTTAGCCGTGTATTTTTATACAGAAAGATTTGTATTTATTTCAGACCGTTGTATGTATCTAGTAGCTCGTGCACTTGTGACACCAGATTTAGGGATTTATAGCAAATCTTTTACTGCTTTAGCTTCCATATTTACACTTTAGATTATTTTCAGTTATTTCAGTTCTTTCTTAATATTAACTTTTAAACTGTTAAAAGGGATAAACAGTTCTAACATTGACTTTCCTAGCAACAACAACAACAACAACAACTACCCAGTATGTTCCCACAAAGTGGGGTCTGGGGAGGGTAATACGTACACAGGCCTTACCCCTACCCGAAAGGGTAGAGAGGCTGTTTCCGGTCGACCCTCGGCTCAGAAAAAACATTGACTTTCCTAGCAAGTAAAATATTATGCGCCATCACGGATCTGACGATGAAAATTTCGGGTCGTGATAGTTTTATGAAGAATGATAAATGTTTATCAATAGAATACCAGGTTTGATTGTTGCAACCAGATACCAGTGCTGAGGTCAAAGGTACAATGTTTCAGATAGATATGAATAAGCACCATTGACCAGATGGATTTGGTAGTGGTTTCTCAAGGCTTTATGGTCTGTGGTTGGAGAAGATATAACAAATGCAATCCTGAAATTCTTTGATAATGGTTAGATGTTGAAGCAACTGAACTCAACTATCATAGCTCTAATTCCTAAAGTTGAAGATCCTCAAATGCAAGCCAATACAGACCTATTTCATAATGCAATATCATATATAGGTGCATTTCAAAACTCATTTGTCATAGACTTAAGGAAGTACTCCAAGTATAGTAGCAGAAAATCAAGCAGCTTTTGTATAAGGTAGATCCTTAATTCATAATGACCTGATATTCCATGATATATTGAGACACTATAATAACAAAACTACTCCAAGATGCCTAATAAAGATAGATTTGAGGAAAACATATAACATGGTTAGTTGGAAGATTTTGGATTCTAGTCTC
The DNA here is from genome assembly GCA_032618575.1 of Nicotiana noctiflora. Taxonomy (NCBI): domain Eukaryota; kingdom Viridiplantae; phylum Streptophyta; class Magnoliopsida; order Solanales; family Solanaceae; genus Nicotiana; species Nicotiana noctiflora. Next base: position 279,781 of record JASVEL010014179.1, on the reverse strand, counting down.
CCTTGTTGTTTGTTCTAGTAATAGATTACTTGACAAGAGGCCTCGGTAAAATGAGTGAGCTACCAGATTTTCACTTTCATCCAAATACAAAATTATGTGCTTTCTTCATAGAGATATATAGATATTCGAGTCAAAGAACCAAAAGAGGCAAAATAAGAAAATAAATAAAAAGGAAAAAGGTTCAATCTTACATTCAAACGAGAAGAAGAGTCTTTTTGTTGTTCTTTTACTTCCAAGGCAAAACTATAAGAATAGAGAAATTGAATGCGCACACACTCACATTCTGGTCTTGATCTAGTTAATAGATTCCACCGTCATTTTCAGAGGAATGATTCAAGGTTTCTGCTCATAAATCACAACATAAAGAAGCCATAAAAATTAATGTGAATATTATTCTACCAAAGATCAGAAGAAGCAAACTAATTAACAAAATAAAATAAGTGGAAACATGAAAAGAAATCTCACCTTCCCTTATAGAGATTGGAAACAGAGATATTAATCTCTCCAAGTTTGCTTAATTTGATGATTTAGGCTTTAGAGAAATTTAAAATGAGAAAGAATATTATTGTAGGAGATGGTGGACTTCAATCTTGAAGAATGAATAGTGATATATATATATATATATATATATATATATATATATATATATATATATATATATATATATATATATATATATATATATATATATATGTTTTGTTTGGGTATGGACGAGTAAACAAATACATGTTAATTAATCCTACACGTTAAGAAGGTATGCAAACTTTAAGTTTATATATGTGTGTGTACACATACATAATTGTACTACACTTCACATTTTTCTTAAAACATATTTTTTCCGTTTCAATTTATGTGAATTTATTTTGTTCGCGTAAAAAAGAATAATTTTTTTACGTATTTGAAAATAATTTAACTTTATACAATAATTTATAATCATATAAAATATATGTGTCTTATTTTATACCGTAAATTTAAAAGTATTTTTTTTCTTAAATTTTGTGTCAGAAGAGAATATAAATATTAGGAATACTTTCTTCAACTCTAAAAAGATTCTCCAATTTTACTTCCCAACTCTCAAGATTAAATTGTATAATTTTATAGATTACTGACTCATTTTCTAGCTTTGCTCAATCATTTATAGTCAACTTAATATAATTTTGTTGTAGATCTAAAATTAAAGAATAGAGCAATTGAATGCGCACACACTCGCATGCATAGATCATGGCCAAGTTGACCTGGGGCTGTGAAAACATCCAAAATCGCCTCTCATGATTGGGTCATAACTAAAATAGTCTCTATTTTGTAATATGAGCAACAATAATCCCTATAGTATGCAAAAGTGGTGTATATTTGGTCTAAGGTAACAAAAACCTTGTAACACAAATAAAAAAGTTTATGCGACCGTTCTAGATGTATAAATATTTAGTCAGGCTAAATAATTGTATTCCAATAATTGAAATCTTTTTGAGAATTCAAATTCCTCGGTGTGGATTATTTGCTTGGTTTGCTTCTTGAGGCAAATGTAACGATCCGACTGGTCGTTTTGTATTTTTGAACCCCATTCTCATAAATAATACTTTTCGCATTTGTTTTAGCTAAATTATTGTCACACCTCCTTTTTACCGCACCCGCGAGGGTGCAAAAGAGTTTTTCCAATTAAAGGACAATCGAAACGGGATTTATTTAATTAATTCAGAGTCGCCACTTGGGAGATTTATGGTGTCCCAAGTCACCGATTGAATCCCGAATCGAGGAAAAGAGTGACTCCGTTTAACAGTCCGCGAACCAGAAATCCGGATAAGGAATTCTGTTAACCCGGGAGAAGGTGTTAGGCATTCCCGAGTTCCGTGGTTCTAGCACGGTCGCTCAATTGTCATATTTTGCTAAAGTACTTGATTTTAATACATATTATCCTATTTGTGCATTTTTAAAATTAATTACCGTTTTTGTCAAATTATTTCTACTTAAGAAAATGAACGTTATTTAAGAACATGTTTTCGGATCACGTCACATGAAATGCACCCGGATCCTCGACACATTCTTATTTAACGTTGTTGGATGTGGATTCGGGTCGCATGAAATGCACACCCGTATTTAAGAAAAAGTAAAATGATAAAAAAAATCTAAAGTGACTACGTATTACTACTTTGTGGAGTATCATGAAATTAGCTGAACGGTACGCCTTGATTTCTAAGGATTTTTAATTAATTAATTCAAGGCCATATTCACACTATACTATATAGTATCAATGTACATAAGTGTTTGCTTGAAGTTTTTTTTTTTTTAGCTAAATCAATGTTAAACAAGAAATGACAATATGTCACTGTCCTCTTGGCCTAATTCCAACACTCCATTTAAAATCTAATTACACTAGTAACTATAATAACACAGCTAAATGTTGCACATCATCTTAAATGCTACAGTAACTGGAATGCTTCAACTATAATAACTAAATGTCAAATGCTCACGTGACTGATAGTTCAGAGCCAATACAATCCAGTCCTATTATATAGCCGGTTATACCAAACGATCCAAAGTTCCATTCTGTCAAGTTCTAGGTATTTCTACTACACGACCTAACATGAAGACTAATACATTCACAGGCAAAACATAACAAATGTACATGAGCAAATAAAAACATAGGCATTTCGAGCCCATAAATCAGTCTACTATTTCCAATTGCAATTTCAGCTACAAATTCCTTAGCTCCTAAGCCATGGTGGATCAAATAAATACCTGGAAATCACAACAGTGAAGGAGAGGTAGTCAACAGCAAGGAACAACAGTGCGGTAGCAAAGAAATAGCAGTAGTAATAGCTTGAACCCAGGACGACTCAGAAATCCAACTATAGACAAGAATAGATTTTGACCGCAATGCAACAATGTTATTTCCCCTTTTCAAAATCCAGTATAGACCTCAACCAAAATGCAGCAGTAAGGGGAAGAAAATCCGAAAGAAATCGAAGCCAAACCAATTTAGAATGAATCTAGACAACTAGACCAATTCTAGTATCACCAGTAAAACAACTCTCAAGATTCAAAATGCAATCAATGAAACAATAAACCAGAACAGATTCTCTGAGATCAAACCAGTAAAACACCCCAAGAATATCAATGAAAACAATATCTTTTCTCAGGTTTTTGGCTCTTTTTCTCCTCTTAAAGAAAACTCTCCAATCTGTATCTCTCTCCAGTGTATTTTTCGTGTATGAAGCTCCTGTTTTAGAAGCTTTTCTCTCTGAAAATGTTCTCCCAATGTATTCTCTATATCTACTGTCTGTCTCTTACTCCCTCTGTTGGTCTCTCTCAGACTGCTCCTGTTTCAGAATCTCTCTTGCCTCTAATCTGTATCCCCTCTACTCTCATTCAAGTCTCTCTTCTGGATCTCTCCAAAAAAAAAAACCCCTTTCACTCTTTTTTTTTTTCTATTTATAGCTGAAACCACCACTTATCAGGGCCAAAAAGCATCAGGGAATACATCTGCCCATCCCTCTCTTTGCCCAGCCCATCCCCTCTCTGTTTTTACCACTAAATCCTGTCTAAGCATGGGTTATTAGTATTAAAATGCTAAGTACAGAGAGCTAATGGGATACCTGGCTGTACAGCAGGTTCCACTAAGCTGTATCATGTGCATTGCACCTAGCTGTGGGTTTTTCTATTTTCTAACAGGTACAACAGCTATATCCAATCAACCATTTTAAACTGAAGCAAAACAGTCTAAGCTCCGTTACAAACATGGAATCCTAACAGTTGTAGTTAAATCATGGCTCAAACAGAAAACACCGAATTATTTTGACGACATTCGACTAATTGATCGCAACATGTATAATTGACAAAGAATAAGTCGATGAATCAATAATTCACACAATCTCGGCCGACATGGAACAATATGAAACTAATCGTCAACATCCGACTAATCGATTGCAAAACACATAATTGATAACAGTCAATCGACGAACCGATGATTTCGACAAGTCTCGGCAAACCAAACAAAATGCAAAACACAATTATTCGATTAATCGATGCGAATACGCATTCTAACATTCGAACAACAACCAGAAACATGCGAATTGACCGAATAAAAAGGTCTTAATTCGGGGAAGAAGAGAATGAAAGGATTATCCGTAAAACCAACCATAAATTTAATCAAAATAAATACACAAATATATAAAGAAGAGAGAAACGAAAAACAAAAACGAGCAGGATTACCTCGAAAGAAAAGGAAATCTGGGATCGAACCAATTTAGGGCCAATTCGGACTTGAGTTGGCATTTTTTGGAGTCGAAAGGACTCTAATTGGAATGCTTTCAAATGAAAGCATCCCAATTAAAGTCTATTAGACTCCCATTGACGGAAATCCCTGAATTTGAATGCTAGGGTTCTTGGGGGCTCGGATTTGGGGTTTGGGTGGTTCGGGCTTGATTCGAGCCAAACCAATGGTGTTTACGGTGCGAGGGAGGTCATGGGAGCACTTGGGGTGAGTTTGAAGCTGTGTGGCATAAACTTGTTTTCCGACGAAACTTCGATCCAACATTCGAAGGTTTTGGAGGTGATTCGAGAAAAATGAAGGATGGATTCAAGGAAAGGGAGGTGAGGGGAAGAATTGGTGCAAATTTGGGAGTGTTTGGCCTACCGGAACCGCCGTGGGTGATTTCCGGTAGGCGGCGGGCGGTGGTTTGACGGCGGCTAGGGTTGGGGCGTCTCTGAGGTTGAGAGACGAGAGGTGGGATTCTGAAGGGGAAAATTAGGTCTTGGGGGGGTGTGATATATTGAATACATGCTAATCAATCTGGGCCGTTGGATCAGATGATCTGAACGGCTCAGATCGATCAAAAGTGAGGGTGGGCTGATCCAGTGGTTTGGGCCAAGTCATATTGAATTGGATTTTGGCCCAAATCCGAATCCCATGTCTTACAACTAGACTCCATGATGTATCATATGTATATATATATATATATATATATATATATATATATATATATATATATATATATATATATATATATATATACATATTAACTTATAACACAATTAATTTTTACTACAATTATCCCACATAATTACATATCACTCAAATGTAAACCGTATAATTTTGATATTAAACACTAAAAAAAATGCAACACATAATGTATATATTTTTGTATTTTACTAATTTAAACAAATAAACACGCACACACAAAAATGCAAATGTAAAATAAAAATAACACCAAAATCACAAAAATCATGCCCAACCCGGAACTATTTTATTTTGAATTTTTCTGGGGGTACTTCTCAGGTAAGGCAAAAATCACGTGCTCACAGCTGCCCCTCTTTGCGCGTAAACATGAAGAGTTTTCGTGCAAAGATAAGTGAGCGGATACGAGCGATTTTTGCCTGTTCGAGCACCCCGTGTGAAGCATTTTTTGGAAAAGTTTGACCGAACCTTCGCTTCAAAGGTCTCCTACATATCCTGGGCTGAACAGGAATCAGGTCAATGTAGTTCGGGAAGTTTTGGTAGCTGGGACTACCATGACTGCTGCGATCTCGCTGTTACTGCGATTACTGCTATTACTGTTGTTGCCACTGCTTAGCTGACCTCCTTGTTACACCGTACTAAACAACAAAAACAAGGAGCTAGACTAAGTTACAGTATTACAAATTCTTATCCATCCTTTTTAACTTGATCTTGTCATGTTCCTTGCTATTCTGTCTGACTTGATGTTCCTTCTGATGCTTCTTCTCTTCCGACAATTGTTATTTCGGCCTATCTTGATTGCCGAACTCCGACCATTGGTCTCTTCTTTGTGATCTTCGAACTATTCTCCTTCGAAGTCTGAACCTCTCTTTTTGATCCTTGTTGCCTTCCTTTTGACTATGAACTTGGATTCATGCTGGAGATTTTCGTTATACTCTACCACTTTCCGATTGTTCACTATCCTTATCAAATCTTGGAAACTGAGACGCCGTTCTGCTTTTCCGGCAGGCTTCTGACTTTAACATCTTTGAAAATAAATCGCCATTCCTCTCTTCAGGCGGGCTCCTGACTTCAACATCAACTTAGAAAATTAAATCGCCACTCCTCTCTTCAGGCGGGCTTCTGACTTTAACAACATCTTTTGAAAATAAACGCCATTCCTCTCTTCAGGCGGGCTCCTGACTTCAATCATCAACTTTTGAAAATAAATCGCCATTCCTCTCTTCGGGCGGGCTCCCGACTTCAACAACATCTTTTGAAAATAAACGCCATTCCTCTCTTCAGGCGGGCTCCTGACTTCAACAACATCTTTTGAAAATAAATCGCCATTCCTCTCTTCAGGCGGGCTCCTGACTTCAATCATCAACTTTTGAAAATAAATCGCCATTCCTCTCTTCGGGCGGGCTCCCGACTTCAACAACATCTTTTGAAAATAAATCGTCATTCCTCTCTTCGGGCGGGCTCCGACTTCAACAACATCTTTTGAACATAAATCGCCATTCCTCTCTTCGGGCGGGCTCCCGACTTCAACGTCAACTTTGAAAAAAATAAATCGCCATTCCTCTCTTCGGGCGGGCTCCGACTTCAACAACATCTTTTGAAAATAAATTGCCATTCCTCTCTTCGGGCGGGCTCCTGACTTCAACAACATCTTTTGAAAATAAATCAATCGCCATTCCTCTCTTCGGGCGGGCTCCGACTTCAACGTCAACTTTTGAAAAAATAAATCGCCATTCCTCTCTTCGGGCGGGCTCCCGACTTCAACAACATCTTTTGAAAATAAATCGCCATTCCTCTCTTCGGGCGGGCTCCCGACTTCAACAACATCTTTTGAAAAATAAATCGCCATTCCTCTCTTCGGGCGGGCTCCCGACTTCAACAACATCTTTTGAAAATAAATCGCCATTCCTCTCTTCGGGCGGGCTCCCGACTTCAACAACATCTTTTGAAAATAAATCGCCATTCCTCTCTTCGGGCGGGCTCCTGACTTCAACCATCAACTCTGAAAATTAAACGCCATTCCTCTCTTCAGGCGGGCTCCTGACTTCAACTACTACTTCAAAATTAAAATCGCCACTCCATTCTCCAGGCGGGCTTCCGACTTCAACTACTACTTCAAAATTAAATCGCCACTCCATTCTCCAGGCGGGCTCCCTGACTTCAACTACAACTTCAAAATTAAATCGCCACTCCATTCTCCGGGCGGGCTCCCTGACTTCAACTACTACCTCAAAATTAAATCGCCACTCCATTCTCCAGGCGGGCTCCCTGACTTCAACTACTACTTCAAAATTAAATCGCCACTCCATTCTCCAGGCGGGCTCCCTGACTTCAACTACAACTTCAACTGATTTCATCCTATCTTGATTACCTTCCTTTGCCTCTTGTACCCTATCCTTGTTCCTGCATTACCTCTCGGACCACCTTCTCTTCCGAATTATCCTGTCTTGGAATTGCTTTCCCCCGGTCGTATTACTTTTCTTCTGGCTGCTGGGGATATTTTGGAACTGTTTACTCGCCTGCCGGGGTGATGCTGCTGAGGAAGATCTTCTTTATTCCCTCATTTTCTACTTCCTTCAAAACCTTTATTCTCTCCCGAGATCGATGGGGATTGAAATGTCATCGGTTGGGGATTGCCCTGTCGGGGGATCCCTTTTCCTTCTTCCTCTTTCCAAACCTCCTTCGGGGCTCGCGCTTCGCTCCCTTGAAAAACTTGTAGGATATAATGCTGCCGGTGAAATCCCAAAATCAATGTTTCATTTTTCCGAGAACTGCTGGGGGTGATACCGGCCTCTTGCCTTTCTGAACGCAAGCTTCCTCGTCTTGTCCTGTCTGTTGGGGGTATAATTTCATCTATCACAGCTTGTTGTTTTCTTTCTTTCAAATCTGCTGGGATAACCGGGTTCAAAGACCATTTCCTCGCGTTATCTGGCTTCTTTCCCTAACCAAGTATTTGGTTTCGAGAAAATTTTCGCAACAGGAGAAAATTTTCTGCCCCAGTTTGAGAATCTTCTTCGTGGCATGCTTTGCTGCCGACAACCCCTTTTTTCCCTGTTTCAAATCAAAGAACAATTGGTTAGTTTTAAAATGTGGTGGCTGGTTGTGGTGCTCCTGCTGGGGACGGTTCTCCTCCTCTTTCCCTGCTCTGTGTTTCATTATCAGAACTTGCTGGGGATGTTATTATTTGATGATACTCATGCTGGGGATGGGTTTTCCATTTATCCCTTCCCCGTTCTGTGTTTCTCAACTTGCTGGGGGTTATTTTGTTGAAGATGAGATTTCCTTTCTTCCTTTACCACTCTGTGTTGTCCGACCACCTCGGAACTTGCTGAAGATAACACTGCCGGTAGATTTTCATTTTCCTCAAAATTGGTGTTTCACTCTTCTTGAAGGTTGTTGAGGATGACACTAGTTCGAAGACCGTTTCCCTTAAGACTTTCCTCCTTCCCCAAGTGGGTATTGATTTCCAGAAAATTTTCAAACTGAGAAGAAAATTTTCTGCCCCAGTTTGATAATCTTCTTTGCACCATACTTCTCTGCCGTCAATGGCATTTCCTTGCCTTGCATAATAATTGGAAAGTTGGTGGCAAGTTTTGAAGTCGTTTCTCACTATGTTTTGACTAGACCGACTTTGATGGAGAATTTTGACAAAAGGAGAAAGATAAGAAGAAACAACAAATAGAAGACAAGGGAGGACTGACTCTCTAACCAGAAACAACTATAAAACTTATCAAACGCGGATACCAACTCTACTGGTCATGACATGCACATATGGCCTATCCTCCGTCGTTAATTTCCTTTCACGATTTTTGTCTCGTGATTTCCATCTCATTATCACCTTTATTCGACTTGTAGTGCCCGAAGGGTTTTCACTTTCCAGCCTCTCTCATTTTGATTTTCTCTCAGCTTTCGTCGCCTTATGGTGCCTGTGAAGGTTTTCACCGGTAAGACTCTCTCATTTGTATCACTTTTAGATGGGGATTGGGGTGTCACTGCCAAGACTCTCTCGTATTTCCTTTCTGCTGAGAATCAACGTCTTTTCTGCTGAGAATCAACGTCTTTTCTGCTGAGAATCAGAGTGTTATATTATGATAGGACTCTATCCCTCGCCTGACGCGGCATCTTTTGAAGACTGATCGGAAGGTCTTTCTTTGGACCGTAATGTGGGATTTGGATAGGGCTAGAAAGAAAGGGTATTAAAGGCTCAAAACAAAATCAATTTTGGGTTCAAAATTTACAACCTTCGGAACTAAATTTATTTACAATAAGCACCATTTTTCTTTGCCCCAGTTTCTTACTTGGGGATTTTTATTTCTTTATTTACACTATGACCGAGCTGTGAAGCGCCTACGTATCCTCTTTAAGGAATCAGGTCAAACGTAGTTCCTAATTCCTCTTTTTCAAGTTTCTTTTTCCACACATTTTCCTTTTTCCTTTCTTTATCTCTTTTTGTTGTTTTTTTTTTTTCTTTTTCTTTATTTTTTTTCTTTATCCCTTTCTTCTTTTGCTTTTCAAACTTGTGTTTCTAGTCTTTGCAACTAATTCCGAAGGAGGGGTATGAAAGAATTTAAATTCGGGCTCAAAGGGTTGACGATGGATAAAGTGTTTGGATAGCAGAACAAAATGCCTTCGTCATTCCAATCTTCAAAACATGGCAAGCGTAACACAATTAATATTCATCATATCTTTAAAGCACTGTTGGGCAACATTCTCATTATGAACGACCCCATGTCAATTTTGGCCAGCTTGCCTTTGACTGTTTCTTTTTATTTGCCCCGGTTTCAGATGACTCGGGATCCAAATAGTCTCAAGTTGTTTTTGTTTCCTTTAGATGACCCGATCATCTTCCAATTGCTTAATGATTAACTTTTAGGATTAAGCCATAATTATGTGTGCGCATGTCGTGTCACTAGATTCGGCATTTGAGCACAAGACAAATTTAAAGGGTAAAAGAACTAAACAAATAAAATGACCGGAAGTAACAAAAGGCCGAAAGCTTCATTAAACCAATGACGAAATGGTTTAATGACAAAACAAGCAAAACAAACTAGAGTACAGCCCTGAAACAAAACTGGGCAAGACCAAAGCAAAACTGCTAGGACAAAAGGGTTTGACCACAAGAAAACCCTGAAAATAACTCGGACAACAAAAATGACGACAAAACGAAACACCAAAGCTCCATCTAGCTGACCAAAAGATGGAGTATCTTCCCAATTACCAAGCACAACATTTTAGCCACTAAGATCCGCATCAATATTGCCAAGGCTGCCATCTGCTTCAACATTTTTGGCTCCAGTCAATACACCCCCCAGAGGATTTGTGTGCCCCATGTCATCATCATTGACCACAATCAACCACCCTTTTTGAATCATTCTTTCTATTTCCTTTTTCAAGGTACGGCAACTCTCAATATCGTGCCCTCTGACATTGGAATGGTATGCACATCGTGCAGGTAGGATCGAAGCTTCTTGCACGTGGATCGGGAGTGTATTCGGGGAGCGGCGTAATCGGGCCGACATGTTTTAACTTTTCAAACAGACTTGCATAGGACTCTCCGATAGGGGTGAGCCCCTTTTCTCGCTTCAGCAACCTTTCCTCCCTAAACGCCTTATTTGGCCTGAAACCTGACCCGGGGGAGTTTCCGGTATGTTCGTGGGGGTTGGTAGGCTTTTTGTGGAGCTAGGTACCTGGAAGGTGAAGTACGATTTTGGTTGTTCCGGGGAGAGTAGTGGTGTTGGGGACGGGAGTAGCATTGTGAAAACATAGTTGGGGGACGAGTAGTTGAGCTAATCGAATGGCTGGAGAAGTTGTGATAGGCGGGTATATATGGAGAGTGCGGGAGATCATCTGGCATCGGGTTCATGGTACGGGTAAGGACAGAGTCCAGGAAGCTAGGTGGTGGCGGAGGTGGTGCTTTTCCATCCGTCCACGCCCGATACATATCAGCCACGTGTTGTCTCAATATCTTGACCTCCTCTGCTAACCCGTGGTTCCGTTCAACCAGCTGTTGTCGGGTACCTGTACCAACCCACTCAGTCTTGAGATTATCTGCCATTGTCCTCTGACTTCGTCTTACGGGGAAGAGTTATTTCCGAACCACAACCAACCACCTTTCTGGAAATGGACACAACAAAACAAAGCCAGCATGTCAGCATTAAGGTATCCCGCTTATTGATCATTCTTCTTTTTTTTTTTTTTTTTTTTTTTTTTTTGGTTATGGAAATGGTCGAATCCTATGTGGATTGCCTACGTATCATGACCCCGCATGAATCAGACCGAGCGTAGTTCTTGCAAATTAATGCAAGAAATAAAGAAATGTTTATTTGATTTTTTTTTTGATTTCTTTTTTTTTCTTTGAAGGAAAATTATAGAAGCCGACTCCAACTACAAACTTGTGTAGGAGATTTCTACAAGAAAAAGAATATTTTTTTTTTGGTGTCAGTTATGACTATTTCTACAAAATTGGCCACATAATGGCTTATTTGACAAAATGACTATTTTTGCAAAATTTATTTAAGAAAGATAAACTTGAAATTTTTTTTTTTTTTTTTTTTTTTTTTTGTGGCTCATGGGGCATCGTTCGGCATCACCATAAACCAACACAAGACTATTTTTCATAAATTGGCCATGTAATGGCTTATTTAGACAAAGTGGCTCTTTTTGCAAAATTTTATTTAAGAAGATGCCAATTCAAAATTTTTTATCCTGGGGCCTATGGGGCATCGTTCAGCACGACACATGCCGACACAAGACTGAGGAAGTTAAAATGCAAAAATGTGGCTATTTCAGCAAAACGCCGGCCATGTAATGGCTTATTTGATAAAGTGGTTATTTTTGTAAAGTTGAGTGATGACTCAAAACTTGATTTTTTTTGCGGATACATCCTTTCGCATTTCCGCGAGGGAATATTTCCAGGCTGTGTCCAAAATTATTTACAAATGACTCAAAGTGGCTATTTTTGCAAAAACAGCCTTCCGGCGTCCTTTGAGGGACGTTCGGCTTATTTTAAGCAAGAATAGCATCACCCGACTTATTTATAACAAAATCAAAAATTTGACATTTTTTGTTATTTTTGCAAACGGGGTGTGAACCCGAACTTGATTTTGCGAATACGGCCTTTCAACATTTCCACATGGAATATTTCAAGGTTGTGCCCGCAAATTATTAAAAATAATTCAAAGTGGCTATTTTTGCAAAAACGGCCTTCAGGCGTCCTTTCGGAACATTCGGCTATTTTCAGAAACATCATCACTTTGATTTTATTGACAAAATTAAACACACATTTTTTTTGATTTTTTATATATTTTTTTTTATTTTTTGCAAACGGGGTGTGAATCCGAACTTGATTTTGCGGCTATGGCCTTGCAACATTTCCACAAGGAATATTTCAAGGTTGTGCCCGCAAATTATTAAAAATGATTCAAAGTGGCTATTTTTGCAAAAAACAGCCTTCCGGCGTCCTTTCGGAACATTCGGTTATTTGCAAAAACGGCATCACTTTGATTTTATTGATAAAATGAAACACACATTTTTTTTTGATTTTTTAAAGGGGTGGTTGAACCCGATGAGGGTTGCCTACGTATCTCACCTAGTGGTGAGAATCAAACCTGCGTAGTTCGGTCAAACAAACTACATCTTTAAAGGAAACAAACTATTTATTATTTTTTTTCACACATTTTTTTTTAAGTTTAAAACAAAATTTTTCTCTTTTTTTTTTAGTAAAAAAAAAACTATTTTGAAATCACATATTTTTTATTTTACAACAAACGTTTTTTTTTCCTTTTTAAGTAAAAAAAACAAACTATTTTGAAACTATTTTTTTTTTATTTTCCTCAATATAAAAAAAATGGGTTAGCCTGCAAGTCTGAAGCAAATATATGCATTTTGAGACTATTTTTTTTTTCATTTTCCTCAATATAAAAAAAACGGTTAGCTTGCAAGTCTGAAGCAAATATATGCATAAAACAAACAGGATGCAGCGGGATGGTCTTTTCATTTCAGGTCACCTGTCCTAGACGGACCCAACCCCTGTGTTGAGTCCCTAAGTCAAATGCAACATGATGCAAATAAACGTTCCTACTAGGGATCCGGCATGAAGCTTTGTTATTCTAGGTTTAAAAACCTAGGTTTATTGTTCTAGACTTGGCTTACCCGAGCGGACAACTCGAGCCGAGGAGGAGGCAGCAACCCGGGAATACAGAAGCTTCACCGGTTTTGCAACTTATCCAAACCTCGTTCTAAGGTGGAAATTAGACACTATACAGAAAAGAAGTCACACGAAGTGCACCCTTCTTCATGATTTAGAAGACTCAGAGAGGAGATTGGTTTCGGCACAATTTATATGTACAGTTCAAAAAATATCAAAGCGATAAAAATATCATTTTGCACATTAATACAAACATATAATAAAATCAGATAATAAATAAGCCAAATACAACAATTATTCCAAGCTCGAATTCTAAAACCCTGAACCAGTGGTTCTGGGTTTAAAATATCCCCAGCAGAGTCGCCAGAGCTGTCACACCTCCTTTTTACCGCACCCGCGAGGGTGCAAAAGAGTTTTTCCAATTAAAGGACAATCAAAACGGGATTTATTTAATTAATTCAGAGTCGCCACTTGGGAGATTTATGGTGTCCCAAGTCACCGATTGAATCCCGAATCGAGGAAAAGAGTGACTCCGTTTAACAGTCCGCGAACCAGAAATCCGGATAAGGAATTCTGTTAACCCGGGAGAAGGTGTTAGGCATTCCCGAGTTCCGTGATTCTAGCACGGTCGCTCAATTGTCATATTTTGCTAAAGTACTTGATTTTAATACATATTATCCTATTTGTGCATTTTTAAAATTAATTACCGTTTTTGTCAAATTATTTCTACTTAAGAAAATGAACGTTATTTAAGAACATGTTTTCGGATCACGTCACATGAAATGCACCCGGATCCTCGACACATTCTTATTTAACGCTGTTGGATGTGGATTCGGGTCGCATGAAATGCACACCCGTATTTAAGAAAAAGTAAAATGATAAAAAAAATCTAAAGTGACTACGTATTACTACTTTGTGGAGTATCATGAAATTAGCTGAACGGTACGCCTTGATTTCTAAGGATTTTTAATTAATTAATTCAAGGCCATATTCACACTATACTATATAGTATCAATGTACATAAGTGTTTGCTTGAAGTTTTTTTTTTTTAGCTAAATCAATGTTAAACAAGAAATGACAATATGTCACTGTCCTCTTGGCCTAATTCCAACACTCCATTTAAAATCTAATTACACTAGTAACTATAATAACACAGCTAAATGTTGCACATCATCTTAAATGCTACAGTAACTGGAATGCTTCAACTATAATAACTAAATGTCAAATGCTCACGTGACTGATAGTTCAGAGCCAATACAATCCAGTCCTATTATATAGCCGGTTATACCAAACGATCCAAAGTTCCATTCTGTCAAGTTCTAGGTATTTCTACTACACGACCTAACATGAAGACTAATACATTCACAGGCAAAACATAACAAATGTACATGAGCAAATAAAAACATAGGCATTTCGAGCCCATAAATCAGTCTACTATTTCCAATTGCAATTTCAGCTACAAATTCCTTAGCTCCTAAGCCATGGTGGATCAAATAAATACCTGGAAATCACAACAGTGAAGGAGAGGTAGTCAACAACAAGGAACAACAGTGCGGTAGCAAAGAAATAGCAGTAGTAATAGCTTGAACCCAGGACGACTCAGAAATCCAACTATAGACAAGAATAGATTTTGACCGCAATGCAACAATGTTATTTCCCCTTTTCAAAATCCAGTATAGACCTCAACCAAAATGCAGCAGTAAGGGGAAGAAAATCCGAAAGAAATCGAAGCCAAACCAATTTAGAATGAATCTAGACAACTAGACCAATTCTAGTATCACCAGTAAAACAACTCTCAAGATTCAAAATGCAATCAATGAAACAATAAACCAGAACAGATTCTCTGAGATCAAACCGGTAAAACACCCCAAGAATATCAATGAAAACAATATCTTTTCTCAGGTTTTTGGCTCTTTTTCTCCTCTTAAAGAAAACTCTCCAATCTGTATCTCTCTCCAGTGTATTTTTCGTGTATGAAGCTCCTGTTTTAGAAGCTTTTTCTCTCTGAAAATGTTCTCCCAATGTATTCTCTATATCTACTGTCTGTCTCTTACTCCCTCTGTTGGTCTCTCTCAGACTGCTCCTGTTTCAGAATCTCTCTTGCCTCTAATCTGTATCCCCTCTACTCTCATTCAAGTCTCTCTTCTGGATCTCTCCAAAAAAAAAAACCCTTTCACTCTTTTTTTTTTTTCTATTTATAGCTGAAACCACCACTTATCAGGGCCAAAAAGCATCAGGGAATACATCTGCCCATCCCTCTCTTTGCCCAGCCCATCCCCTCTCTGTTTTTACCACTAAATCCTGTCTAAGCATGGGTTATTAGTATTAAAATGCTAAGTACAGAGAGCTAATGGGATACCTGGCTGTACAGCAGGTTCCACTAAGCTGTATCATGTGCATTGCACCTAGCTGTGGGTTTTTCTATTTTCTAACAGGTACAACAGCTATATCCAATCAACCATTTTAAACTGAAGCAAAACAGTCTAAGCTCTGTTACAAACATGGAATCCTAACAGTTGTAGTTAAATCATGGCTCAAACAGAAAACACAGAATTATTTTGACGACATTCGACTAATTGATCGCAACATGTATAATTGACAAAGAATAAGTCGATGAATCAATAATTCACACAATCTCGGCCGACATGGAACAATATGAAACTAATCGTCAACATCCGACTAATCGATTGCAAAACACATAATTGATAACAGTCAATCGACGAACCGATGATTTCGACAAGTCTCGGCAAACCAAACAAAATGCAAAACACAATTATTCGATTAATCGATGCGAATACGCATTCTAACATTCGAACAACAACCAGAAACATGCGAATTGACCGAATAAAAAGGTCTTAATTCGGGGAAGAAGAGAATGAAAGGATTATCCGTAAAACCAACCATAAATTTAATCAAAATAAATACACAAATATATAAAGAAGAGAGAAACGAAAAACAAAAACGAGCAGGATTACCTCGAAAGAAAAGGAAATCTGGGATCGAACCAATTTAGGGCCAATTCGGACTTGAGTTGGCATTTTTTTGGAGTCGAAAGGACTCTAATTGGAATGCTTTCAAATGAAAGCATCCCAATTAAAGTCTATTAGACTCCCATTGACGGAAATCCCTGAATTTGAATGCTAGGGTTCTTGGGGGCTCGGATTTGGGGTTTGGGTGGTTCGGGCTTGATTCGAGCCAAACCAATGGTGTTTACGGTGCGAGGGAGGTCATGGGAGCACTTGGGGTGAGTTTGAAGCTGTGTGGCATAAACTTGTTTTCCGACGAAACTTCGATCCAACATTCGAAGGTTTTGGAGGTGATTCGAGAAAAATGAAGGATGGATTCAAGGAAAGGGAGGTGAGGGGAAGAATTGGTGCAAATTTGGGAGTGTTTGGCCTACCGGAACCGCCGTGGGCGATTTCCGGTAGGCGGCGGGCGGTGGTTTGACGGCGGCTAGGGTTGGGGCGTCTCTGAGGTTGAGAGACGAGAGGTGGGATTCTGAAGGGGAAAATTAGGTCTTGGGGGGGTGTGATATATTGAATACATGGATCAATCGGAGCCGTTGGATCAGATGATCCGAACGGCTCAGATCGATCAAAGGTGAGGGTGGGCTGATCCAGTGGTTTGGGCCAAGTCATATTGAATTGGATTTTGGCCCAAATCCGAATCCCATGTCTTACAACTAGACTCCATGATGTATCATATGTATATGTATGTATATATATATGTATATATATATATATATATATATATATATATATATATATACATATTAACTTATAACACAATTAATTTTTACTACAATTATCCCACATAATTACATATCACTCAAATGTAAACCGTATAATTTTGATATTAAACACTAAAAAAAATGCAACACATAATGTATATATTTTTGTATTTTACTAATTTAAACAAATAAACACGCACACACAAAAATGCAAATGTAAAATAAAAATAACACCAAAATCACAAAAATCATGCCCAACCCGGAACTATTTTATTTTGAATTTTTCTGGGGGTACTTCTCAGGTAAGGCAAAAATCACGTGCTCACAATTATGACTTGTGGGGGCGGGTGATCCGGAAGTTAGAAGAATTTCGGGCAAGAATAATCCTATTTGCTTCATTTAAGTTTCTTTGAAAAGACCAAGTTGACTTCGGTCAACATTCTAGGAAAACAGACCCAGAATTGCAATCCGGCAATTTCTGAGGGTCCATGAAAAAATATAGGACCTGGGCGTATGCCCGGAATCGAATTCCGAGGTCCCTAGCCCGAGTAATGGAATTTTATGTAAAAATTGTTAAGTTTAAGTTTCGTAGATTTAATAAACCAAGAAATTATTGTTTTCATAGGTATCCGGTTCGGATTTTGATTCCGAAACTTGATACAAGTCCGAAATATCAGTTAAGACATGCGTGTAAAATTTAGTGTCAATCCAAGTAGTTTAAGGGCATTTTGACCCGTTGATAATAAGTTAAGAACTTGAAGTTCATTAAATTGGATAAACTAATTTTAGGGTCTGATTCATTAATTTAATATTATTTTGGGTGTTTCGAGGGTTCGACTAGGTCAGCCTCGTAATTTCAGACTTGTCGGTATATTCGGGCGGGGATGGGGAGCCCTGAGCGTCAAATAGTCGAGGTTCGAGCGAAGTTGAAAACTTAGGAAAAATTCTCAGCTGCTTCTATCAAAACCACTTCTGCGGCTCTTGGACCGCAGAAGAGGTCATTTAGTTGCTGAAGTGGAAAGGGCCAGGCCCAGGGAAAACCACAGAAGTAGACCCCCGACCGCAGAAGCGTTCATCCGCCCTAGGCCCAAACCGCAAAAGCGGTAGGACTTCCGCTTATGCGGACTCGTAGAAGAGAGTATGGGACTGCAGAAGCGGCCTAGTCCCCTTGGCCCATTTCCACAAAAGCGGACATTTTCCGTTGAAGCAGAACCCGCAGAAGCGGGATTTGTTCCGCAAAAGCGAAAATCGCAGGGGTCAGAGTCTAATTTAATTCGAGCTTAAGCTCATTTCTCTCATATCTCTCTCAACTCTTAGGCGATTTTGGTGATTCAAAAGGGGAGATTTCAGCATAACATTTCGAGGTAAGTAATTCCCACTCATTTTTAGTTCAAATACATAAATATTAGGTAGATTTAACACCAAAGACTGGGTAAAAAATCAAGGAATTTGAGCTAGACCTAGGGTTTAATGAGAATTAAAGTTTTAACACAAAATTGGCCATGCAATGAACTAGAAATCATATAATTGTGATCTTTAGATGAGAGAGAACAACTTCCTTCAAAAAATTTCGAAATTCGGCCACGTAGGCCCTCGGTCAGAATTTAGAAAACTAGTGTTAATGGCTAGGAAATTGCTTAAATAGCTAGAACTCGATCTTGTAAGCCTTTATTTACTAGTTCTTGCTTCGTTTGATCAGTGTGGGATTTTCCGGCTTCGGATTACGGAGTTGGTCTCTTTCTTGGAGATTGTGAGTGCACTTTGGAGCGAGGTGAGTCTCCTTTCTAACTTTGTAAGAGGGAAATTGTCCCCATAGGATTTAAATAAGTAATTATTGCTAAATGCGGGGGCTACGTACGTACGAGGTGACGAGAGTCCATACGTAGATACTATATAAAAATTGTTCGTGGAGTTTTGGACCCACGCATGCCTACTTGGGGAAATATTTCCTACTTTGAAGTTGCCAATATGAACATTGTAACTTGTTAGAGCCTTGAGAATATGAAAGAGAACATATAAAATTACTGAGCCTTGGTAGAGATTTTCCTTGTATATAATTGAGCCTTATTTGCTTTCTTGATACTGTCTTGATTATTTTGGACCGGGCCGATCGTCTATGGTTCGTATCGCTCGACCATCGGTAGTGCATATTTACTTTCTGTTAGAGCGAGTTGTCGACCTCGGCATGTTTGCACATGATTTATGTGTTGCAGTTAATTATGGTAGTAGTACTAATTGCAAACTAAAGAATGAAACTAGAAGTTTGATTAATGCAAGAATATGATTAAAAGATCCTTCAGTGGAACCTGTATTATTGAAAATTTATTTGGTTGTATAATTTCCTCCACTATATTATATTATTTGGACCATAGTAAGTATAAAGTCAACCTCTCGTCTCTATTTCTTCGAGATTAGACTGGATACTTACTGAGTACATGTGGTTTATGTACTCATACTGCACTTCTGTACTTAAATGTACAGGTTTGAGGCAGGTGGATCTGGTGAGTATTCGGGCACACAGTAGTGAGCTAGCTCAGGGACTTCTACGGTGAGCTGCCTTCTTTCTCATGTCAATCCACAGCTGAAGAAGTCCTTTTATTGTCTTTATAATTTTCTGTCTATTCTGATTCAGACAGTAGGGCAGTATTTTGTATATTTTGTGTATACTCTATTGGTCACCCGTAGCTAGTGACACCGGGTTCTGGCACACACACTGTATGGATGTTCATTTTTGGGGTCAATTTTGTTATGTCAGTACTTTATAGTTCTGCTGATTATCTTTAATTACTGAAAGTCTTTAACATGTTGGTTTCAGGTTAAACTAAAATGGGTATTAAAACATAATTCCACCCTTGGCTGGCCCAACTAGGGTGTTGGGCGCCATCATGACCTATTTATGAGAAATGGGTCGTGACAACATGGTATCAGAGCACTAGGTTCACGTAGGTCTCACAAGTTACGGGAAAATGTAGTAGGGTCTTGTAGATCGGTATGGAGACGTCTGTATTTATCTTCAAGGGGCTATAGGGTGTTAGGAAAGACTAGCTCCGCACCTTACCCATCGTGTAATGATAGTGTGCCTTCACCACATGATCTTAGTGCTATGATTGCGCCTTCTTTATCTGTAATTGTAAGTGCATATGTATACACTAATTTATATGTGGGTTCTGCTTCGGGGAAGACAAGTTGACTCCACAAAGCATAAAACTATTACCTCGGATATTTGGACCTGGAGCAACTCATCTTGATCTTTATTATATTAGGATGCGAGGAAAGCAAAAGAAGGTGATAAGAAAGAAGAGGAAAGAAGGTTGAGGATAGAGTTTCTTTTTCGTTTCTAGGGTAGTTGGCAAGAGCTATAGCAGCTTACGATGCAGTTGATTCGAAAACATAGGTCAGAGCGGTTGGGTGGGGATCGTGCAGTGGTCAGCATACTATGTTTTTTCTCCTATTCTCTCACAGATGGTGAGGAAGAATTTATTATTATTTTTGGCCTAAGACCTAAAAAAAGAGTATTAGATATAAATTGAGAGGAAGTATAAGGTGAAGTATGTCTTTATTTTGTAACAAATGCAATAACAACCTATATTGCTTCCCAAGTTGGAAAATCATGGTGGCCACAAGCGTGAGCTCAGCTCACTCTCATATCAGAGGCTGTGGGATGGAGTTGGAGTTTTCTCTCATGTTGATGACTTAGGTCAATGTTGGAGAAGAACCTTGTGTGCTCTTGGATATATTTTAGAAATGTAAGACTTTCTAAGAACCCGTTTGGCCAATTTATTGGAATGGTGATTTTTGCAAGCTTATTATATTGGGCTAGTTTTTTCAAGAAGTACTTTTAAGTACTTACGTAAAATACAATAAAAGTTCCGTTTGACCAAAAAGTATTGGACATTTCGGTTACACCAATTAATGATAAAATAAAGAGTAAATCTTAGCCAAACATAATAAACTTTACATCTAGACATATTGGATACGAGAATCAAATGAGGCTGAGTTTATGTAATATTCATTGAATGATTAAAAGGCATCAAACACAAATCATAAGCTTACATCTTTGAAATATGGTTGTACATCTATAAAAGCAAAGAAGATAAGTAAGGAATCTCGTTGACAATTATGAGATCTATTTTTATTGATTCAGTAATGGTGTTTACAAAAGTTTGTAACCCATAATCTAGACTTCTTGCTTTGTTACTCAGAGGTCTCCTCCAAGTCTTCAGTTTATTTTTCTCTTCCCAGATGCCCACTCTCTTTCTATATCTATATATTGCTCATCTTTCTCTTCATACAACGATCTTTTACGAGCATACCTCTTCTCGACTATTTTTCTCTTTACTTGCTCATGCATTCCCGCATATATTCAGCAATGCAAGCCTTGTTGTTAGTTCGGCCTCAGAAGTGGCTGAGACCGAGATGCTCGCTGCCATTACGCCTTATGGGTGCGTCCACGGTTTGGTCGACTCCACACCATCCCTTTAATGGGGGGATGGGGAGGGGAATGGGGTTGCCTTATTATGGTCGCCTTTTGGTAAGCTCGATGGATAATCCACTTATGGTCAGATTTTGACCCATACAATTAGTACATCTGCCTATTAGGGTTGCCTTATCGCGAGCTCGACGGGCGGATTCAGTTGATTCAAAAGTTGAGAGAAATCTGATCATTATGAAAGGCTCCAGGTCCTTATGGCGAGGTAGTGATGTGACGATCGGGGAACTACATTGGATCGTTACATCAGTTCATAGTTAGATTGTCACGTCGATTCAGGGTACCATAGAAGCCCATTATGCGTCATTATGGCGCACGTTCCCAGGCACCATATTGTTTCTTGTGCCCTTTTGATTTTCTGATTTGCGGCTCTTGGGTTTCCCGCTCAAGACAATTGTGTCCTTATAAGTTGGGGGAATCCCTTATTTAATTGTTGTGTTTTTCAATTTTCCTGAGAAAGAGTTTTTCAAACTCCCTCCTTCTTTAGTCCTTCACACTTCTGCTTTTGCTTGAATTCGATATGACCATTCTCCCTTTTCCTTCCCCATTCTTGTTTATTTCAATCAGGCCAGACAAATGGTTAGTACTTGTTCCTAATTCGATAGAGTTGTTGGTGCTCCGGCAACGAAAAGTGACGTATCCTTTTTCGAAGAAAGAGTGGACATTGTGGAAGATGACGTATTTTCGACTGTAGATGCGATAGTTCGTCATTTGGGGAAGCCGGGGATCGATTTTTACAGCCTTTTTGGAAATGAACTAGATCACGTTACCTCAACTATGGATGAGGCAGAAATCACGACGCTTAAACTAAGTGGGGAATCCCTGCACATATTATAACGGTGCCGGTGGGGAAGGATATTATGCATTTGCACCGTCCAGGATATTGTGCGTTTTACACATAACTCTTCGTTATCTAATACACACTCCCCCTCCCTTCCCCAGTGGTGGATTTTTTCCGTTTCCATGAAGTGTGTCCGGCTTAACTCTTTCCGCATGCGTACAAGCTCTTTCTTATGCTTATCAAGTACGCGGAGCTGGACGGCCAAGGAATTTCCTTAGGGCACATGTTCCACGTCTTCGCCCTGATTTTCTTCGGGGTATGATGATTCATATGCGCCATCGTGGAATAAAAAGATAGGTGGTGAAGATGGATAATATGGCCAATTATCGTTTTTGGGAAAGCTAATTCTTTGTTTATTTAATGATTTCTCTTAAGGCGATCGTCGATCTTCTTCCTTTAGAGGATTTTGCTAAGGACTTGTTTTTTCTTTGCAGCCGAAGGATTACTTCCCCCGTTAGTTGCCAATATCTGCAAGTGGGTGAGTGCAATTCCCCCCCCCCCCCATACAATGGGGATTCGTGAGCGGGTGTCCTTCCACGAGAAGTATGGGTGTAAGCCTCTTACTGGAGAGTCAGCCTGCTGTGGTTTCTCTTTATTCTTTTCCTTATATTAATCTTGTCACTATAAGATCTAACCTTTCTTTGTTGCCAAGTTGGAGAGTGCGAAGGACGAGGGCTCCTCCACTCATATTTCATTAACCGGCATCCCTTTCCTGGCCTACACCTAGGGCTGCTGCCCGACTTGTGCTGAGAGCTAATGCCCATTCTGTGCCTGCGGATGAAGTCATGTGTGCGGATACTACTTCTCAGTCGGAGACTCCGATTTCTACTGTCCATTCAACGTGCAAATTTTCCCGCGCTAGTAGTAGTGTGTGTGAGCACATGATTTTTGCACCAGGCAAATAATTCCAAAATTAAAATAAATATATTTTTGAGTGCAATTACTTGTTTTGCTTGAAATTAGTTATATTTTTGTGTGTTTGGATAAGTAAAAATTAAAAAAAAAAAAAAATCAAAAAAATAGTAGTAATTAGTTTGTTAGTTTAGTTAATTAGAAAAATTAGCAAAATAGCTTAAATAGGAGAAAATAAAGGGAAAAATAGCAGAAAAATTGCAAAAAATATTAGAAAATTAGAGTAATTAGTAGATTAGGATTTATAATTTTTCATAAAAGAAAAAGAAAAAAAATATAAAAGAAAAGTGCATAAAAATTATTAAAATCAGAAAATGCAAAAAATATATATGCTGTGTAAATAAACTGGGCCAACTGAAAGTCCAAATTGGTGGCCCAGTCCATTAGCCCAAAGGTCAGGCCGGACCCGTTAATGGGAGATTCAATCTCAGCCATCCATCGCTTTAATCCAACGGCCCCAATAATTAGTTGGTTTATTTAATTAATTAACATGTGACGGTTGATCTTGGCCGTCCGTTTTATTCAATCCGAGGGTCGAAGGTTGGGGTCTCATAAGCGACGGAACGACGGCGTTTTAGTAACGCCTGTTGCGAACCGTTGATCTTGATCAAACGAGTGGCTAGGATTATCTCGGATATTTTGGCCTATTTAAAGGCCTTGTCTGAAGGGGGGCCGATCCTTTAGCCATTTTCGTAACCCTAATGTTAGCCGCCTCCCCTTTCCCTTCTTCATCTTCATCAGCATCCTCACAGAAGCCCTAGGCGGCCATGGCGGCCACCACCTTATACGGTGGTCGCCGGCCTTTCTAATCTCTCCCATCCTCTTCTCCTTCTTCTTCATGCCATAGCACACCCAAAGAAATCCAGAAAACCCCCTGTTCTTCGAAGTCCCGGTCACCGGAATCTTCGCCGGTGACCACCAAAGTATGAGAACCCACACGAAACCAATGCCATTCTCTTCTTCTCCATGAGATCTACCCACCCATACCACTGGTTCCCCTCGAATGTCCCTCAAACTTCTCGAATATCCCGAAGAAGGTCGTCGGAACCCTAACTCCGGCGACCCCAAGTTCGAACCCCAATCAAGACCTCACCTTTACCACCCCCAAAACACCTCCTGCAATCCAGAATCCAAAAAAGGCCTCGTCTTTAGGCCTGAAAGAAAAATCAGAGAAAAATCGAAGAAAAAAGAGATCTGGAAATGAATAAAGAGAAAAAAGAAAACAAGAAGAAGGCCTGAAGGTCTGGGAGGGTCTGGGATTAAAGAAAAGAAAAGAAAAAGGGAATAGGAAGCTCGGGGGACCGGCCCCGCAAGCTAAGTCCCTCACCCTTTAGTTTTCTTTAGTTTTCTAGGATTGTTTGTGATTTCTTACATGTTTTGGTCTTGTTTTCTGTTGATTTTTGTGTTTGCGTGTTAATTTTCGTCTGCTCTTGTTGATATTTCTCTTCTTTTATCTCATGTCCTGAATATCTTTGCCTCTAGCATGTTCATCTCCTTTTCTGATTTGTCTGTGATTTGGCTCTGGTCGATTATGTTCCCATGATTCTCTTTGGGCGAATCTCTGATATTTAGTCATAAGGTTGCTTAATCTGTTAGTGATAAGATTATGTTTGATGTTAATCTCATGTTATGTTTCTGATTAAGTCAAAAGAGTTGACCTGATTCCATTACAGTCCCTGATCCCTTTGATTGCATTCTATGCTTTATCTCTATGTATTTTTGTTTCGATTTGCATGCTTATGAGTGCCTTTTGTTTCTGTTCATCATGTTAGTTCTAGAGCCTTGCTTTGCATACTTCTCTGATAGACATAGAGTCTTGTCTTAGCTTCTTCTTTGATTCATGCTTTCTTTGCTTGATTTCGCATGTCTTAACTTGTTCTTTTGAGATCCTGTTTAATGTTAGGGTGTTTATGATCATCTTTATTGTCCTGTTTTGACTATTTATTACTAGGGTTCTTTGTATATTCTGTTTGTTTTGAGTTAAAAAATCTATATTTCCCTCTTCATCTTCTGGGTATTGTAGTTATTGATCCATTAGTTTTCAACAAGCATGATTGCTCTTCTTTTTATGATTCTTTACATGTCTAGTTGTTTAGTCATTAGGTTCACCTGACTGGTTTGGATTCTTGTTTCCATGACTTAACTTGAAACTCTCTCTTTGACCTCTGATAATAGTAGTTTACTTCATCTTGTTAGTTTAGATATCTTTTTTCCATGTTTTTGGACTTTAATTTTGTGCTAGTTTATCCTTGTTAACTTTCACTAGTTTGAATGACTGTCCTCTGTTGTTTCTTCTCATATTTAGACCCTGGCTACCATGTCTATATTATTCTATGGTCTGTGTGACTAAAGTGAGTCATGTTCCATCTATTGTTGGTTATTTTCTAAAGTCTATGCTTCTGTGTGCCTATGCCATGAACCTTTAGTTTTGAAGTTTTCAATGTGTTATATAACATAAACTGCTTGTAACTAAGTCTGATTTGACATTGATAGACACATGAAATTGGGTAATGTGAACTGATTAATTAAGATTCAACCCTATCAATTGTTCCCTTCTGAGTTTTGGTTGATTGCTTCACACTGTTTGATATTATGTGGCTATACATGTTGAAAATGATTGAATTCTCAGCAGTTCTTGTCAATATGAGCATATGATTTACATTCATTAACTTTAGGAGGATTGGTTATAGCTGTAGTTCTAGGTTCCATAAGTGGTTAATTTTTAAATAGGATAAAACACTGAAATGATCATAATTAGGCTATAGGTTTAATAATTGGCCTAAGAATGGTCAACCCTGCAAAGGGTTGACCAATTATGTGAGCCCTAACACACAGCTCACTGTTAACAGTGGCTGGTTGTGCAAAGGGCTATGTTTGCAAAGGCAAACTAGCCCAGGCTCTATATTGAGCCCTGAACAGCAAAGTGGCCAAACCTGTAAAGGTTTTAGGCCCGGCTGTTCAGTAAATGGCTTTGATAGCCCAAGCTAAGTCTCAACTTGAGACTGGTTAACTTTTAAATAGGTTAAGCATAATAACAAAGCAGGCTATGCCTGCAATTAGTTTTAATTAAGAATAAATGGGTCTTAATTGACTGGAATTAGTTTAGAAGTAGCTAAAATTGAAATAGCTCTTAGAAATAAAACTGGCCAGCCCTTAAATACTAATGCTAGGGCTGGCTATTAGTTAAATAAGTCCAAAGAAGCTGAAAATTAACCTAGGCAGGTCTAGTAAATCAGCAGTAGCATTCAGAGCATAATTGGAAACCAATAGGTAAAATGGTGAATAGTGTGAAACATAAGAGGGTAGGGGAGTCATTTGTACCCCTGATTTCTGCAATTTTGCAGAGATTTAAGGGTATAATGGTCTCCCTAAAATGGAAATCTGTAAAAATCTCCATCCCTTAGGGCTATACTAGTAAAAACCCCTTAAAAGGAATCTTTGGAACCTTCCAGCACATGCTGGAAGGATTTCTGGTAACAGAATTGGGGGTTAAGTGTACATTTCACAAATTTTAGAGGGGAAAAGTTGGGATTAATCCCATAACTTTCTCCCCAAGTTTTCAGCCTTTAGTTAGCTATAAATACACCCTTAAAAGAGCTGAAAAGGGGGGGATTCCACTGTAGAACAATCTGAGAAAATACATTTGGAAATTCTGGGAGTAATCTAAAAAATACATTTAAGTTGGAGTTCATTAAATACAAAGCTGGAAAGATAGAAATAGCGATACAACAGTAGAATTTCTGGGTTTTCTATTGGGTTTTCTCTGGGTTTTCTGCCTTGAATCACTGCTCGTTTGTGTTGCTGTGCTTTTGTGTTGCTGTGTTGCTGTGCCTCTTCCACCACTGTTGCATTGCTTTACTTGAATCCACTGCTGCTTCACTTACTTGATCCCCTTAGACTCATTGGTTTTCTTTCGTTTGATCCAAGTATACTCTTGTCCAAAATCAAGCTGTAGAGACTGAATGAAATGAAGACTTGATTTATTTCGTTATTTGTTTGTAATTTCATTTTTAATCTATAGTATACTGCAGTAGCTAGCAAGGAAAAAAAGAAACACTAATGATGTAATAGCTTAGTAATAACAATAGTGTAGTAGTAGCATAGCATAGATAGCTTATCACTTATCACTTAGTTTAATTAGGTAAAGGCTTTAAAATATAAGTTAGCTAGTCATGGATTAATTCGTTAACTGGTTTATCACAGATAATCTCATAAGTCACAATCGCATAGTCACTTAATAATGTGGATCTGTATTTTAGTCTAAATAAGTTTAAAAGATGAAGAACTTAGTTTAATATAATCCGATTGACAATGCTGTAAAAAGGAATCCATGGTGTAGTTGTGCTTAAAATCACTTAGTCATAGATGCGTATGTGGTCATTGGTTATATATAATCAGTTAATTAAAATGAATTGGTGATGAGAAAAGGCCTAATAAGTAACGAATACAAGGTTGTAGTTAAAAAACGGATTTAATAGCTCTCTCTCAACCTTTCTGAATATAGGTGATAGATTATTGAACCATTTTTGATAAGGTAAAAAAATCTCGTAAATAATTAGGGGATGATTTTAGATCTCTAAGTAATCGGACATCAGTATAAATCCTTAGTTAAGAGCATATAGTGATAACGATTGTTCGAGTTTTTTTTTTTTTTATGAATTATTTCTGTACATTGATTTCTCTTGTTAATAAATAAAAGTGGTTTGATTTCATATAAATTTTGAGTACTTGTTTCCTTATGCATTCTGAATCTATATTTCTATTATTACAACTTGGTTTGGGCCCTATGTGTAACGTGGGCCTGAACTATTATATGAAACCGATAGGCCCATTGATTAATAACCAGAAGGCCGCCTGTTCTTCAAGGCCTGGATTGGCCCATTATTGATCCAGTCAAGCAAAAGAAGACCAGGCCCAATAAATTCGACGGGCCTGGATTACTATAGTAATAGCATACGATTAAGGAAAAACAAATATAGAAAACTTAGCCAAATGTTAGTATCCTTTAATAAAAATTGGGACGAGCCTCGCCCGAATAACATCGGGGCCCCCATTTAGTAATGATATAAACACAAATAGACCCGGGAAAGCTAATAGCTAATTCCATAGCTTCTCCCAAAAGATTTAAAAGCCGATAGACGTTACTTTAGGGCACGATTTTAATATACCTTCCTATGAATGAGTGTGCACTTGGTGCGACTCAAATCCAAATCTCGGTAAAGCTGAAATACACCGAAAGTCATAGGCGTACTGGTTGCGGTATGACTCGAGGCGTGTTTTCGCGATACCGCAAATTCCTAAAAATGATATTTAACGTAAAAGCACATTATGTTGTTAAAATCTATAACTGAGTCAAACAAAAGTCAAGAACGACAATGGAGCGACCGTGCTAAAACCACGGAATCCGGGAGTGCCTAACACCTTCTCCCGGGTTAACAGAGTTCCTTATCCGGACCTCTGCTTCGCAGACATTTCAAAGAGTCAAAATTCCTCGGATTCGGGATTAACCGGTGACTTGGGACACCATTGTCATTCCCAAGTGGCGACTCTGATTAATCTCTAATAAATCCCGAACCGATTGTCCTTAAATTGGAAAAACTCTTTCCCTTATGTTATTTTATCCGTCTCGGGTAATTGAACATCGGGGTATACCCTACAAGCGTATTTATACACCTTACGCATGTGCGGGGTAGTAAAAAGGGAGGTGTGACAGCTCTGGCGACTCTGCTGGGGAAACAACCCTGAATTTCGATTTCGGGGTTTAAGAACTCGAGCTCCTTAGAACTGCCGTTCGCGTTTTTATTTGACTTCATTATATGATTTGAATAACATGCTATGTGCTTTATCGCTTTGATATTATGTGGACTGTATATAAAATTGTGCCGAAAACCCTTCTCTCTTCTCCCCCGGGGATGTGCTTACTGGTTGAGACTCCCCTTTCTGTTAAAGTCACCCTAAATTAAGAAAAATAGAGGCCGGATAAGTTACAAAGCCGATTGACTCCGCGGGTCACCGGTACGTAGCCCCCTCCTCGATTCGAGTTGTCCGCTCGGGTACACGGTCTAGCAATCCATGAAACCGTAAGATTTTGAACATAAGTCTAGAACGATTATTTGCATCATATTTGACTTAGGGGACTCAACACAGGGGTTGGGTCCGTCTAGGACAGGTGACCCGGTATTGAAAAGACCGAGCATGCTATGTGTTGCATTTTATTGTCCTTGACCATTATGCGGACCGGCGAAAATCCCGAGATTGGAAAATTGTTGAGAGAGAGGAAAATAATGATTTGTAGAAAATAGGTACATGGAAAATTTGAAAATCTGAAAAAAATAGGTGGAACATTTCTGAAATAATTGGTCAAATAATCTGACCGAACTACGCAGGTTTGATTCTCGCCATTAGGTGGGATACGTAGGCAACCCTTAAACGGGTCCAACCACACTTTTAGAAAAAGACCAAAAATATTTTCTTTTCAAATAATCGAGGTGATTGCCATTTTTGGAAATGGCCGAATGTTCCGAAAGGACGCCGGAAGGCTGTTTTTGCAAAAATGGCCACTTCGAAAGTTATTTTCTTTCTTTTTATTCAAAAAATTGAAAACTTGCATTGGAAAAGATTTTCCTTTTTCTAAATAAAATCACCTTAATAAATGTGCAGGACGAGCACGATGATGAATGAACAATTTTCCCTAAATAAAATCCCTTTGGAGCTGAGGTTATGGTGGCAGGACATGGGGTCCGATGGTCAAGACTGGGCCAAAAAATACTTGAAAGGCCTTACGGGATTACTCGAAATAGTTCCTCGGGGTGATGTAATTAGAGCGTTGGTCTCGTTTTGGGATTCGGCACACAACGTATTTCATTTCCCAGATTTTGAGCTTACCCCTACTTTGGAAGAGATTGCCTTTTACATTGGGAAGACCGAGGTTCCGCTGAAAGGGAAATATCCGGTATCTCCGAGGATGGTGACAGTACATCGCTTCCTTGACTCTTTGAAAATTGCCCGGAATGTTCATAATGAAGATCTGGCCAACGGATTTTGTTCTTTAAGCTTCATCTACAACAGGTTTGGACATGTTGGGGGTTTCAATGACCCAACCAACAAGTTGTGTTGTAAGTCCAACCGGGCAAAGTGGGAAGAACACCGGAGGTTCGCATTTTTGGTGGCATTTCTTGGAGTTGTTGTGTTCCCGAGGAAAGATGGTCATATCAATATAAAAGTCGCCGGGGTAGCCACCACACTGATAGTGCAAGAAAACAGTACCCTGGCCCCGATGATTGTTGCGGATATCTATCGTGCTCCGACTGCGTGCAAAGCAGGGGCTAGCTTCTTCGAGGGGTGCAACTTGATCTTGCAAATTTGGCTAATCGAGCATCTGTGTCACCACCCTTCATTCTCGAGCTATGGTTCGGCCGATCGGACATGTTTGGAAGAGTTCAATGCGAGGACAAAAGAAGTAAGGTTGCCAGAGGGAGTCCAAGGTTGGATTGGGTATCTTCGATCACTAACCGACGGTCAAATTGATTGGACGTATGACTGGTTACCTCTTGACGAGGTGATATACATGCCAACAGAGGGATCGCCATTTTTGATCATGGGTTTGAAGAGTATACAGCCTTATGCTCCATACAGAGCTTTGCGACAGTTGGGTCGGTGTCAGATTATTCCGAGAGATGGGGATCTCAGTGTGCAAGCTGTGGAGATTGGTCCAGACGGGCAATTCCCGGAAGCAAAAATCCGGCAAATCTGGAACGAATGCCAAAATCTGAAGATTGATACTTGTGTGCCGAATAGAGCAAAAGGGGAGATATCACCTGGATACTCCACCTGGTACCGACGAGGGGTTGAACACGAACGTCTTTCAAAGAGACCTCACTTGCAAGACCTGATAGAGCAATCCGAGGAAAATCTGAAATGGGTGGCCAAGGAAAAGGAATATAAGGCCAAAATTAGTCTGTTGGAGGATAAACTCAGAAATCTTCACTTCGAAAGCGGTTTACAAGCGGCATCCGATGAAGTGGAGAAGAAGCGGTTGAAGAAAGAAAATGAGATGTTGAGAGCTCAAATGGCTCAAATGAAAGTTGCATCCGAGACCCCAATTCGCTCGGCCCGGGATGAAAAGTTAATTGAGATTCTCCGGCGAAAGGTAAATGACTATAGCTTCGATTTGGATAAAGCGGAGAAAGAGTTAGTCATGGCTCGGAAGCAAATGGATAAAGATGTTGAGAAGAGAGCCAAATTGGTTCAACAACTGCAAGACAAGCATGATGCTGAAGTAGTCCAGCTTAGAAAGAAATTAATCTCAGCCACGGCCAAAAGCAACCAGATTATCAAAGATCTTGAGGAGGAAAGAGAATATTGCTACACGACCATGGCTAGATTAAAATTGGAGCTACAACAGGTGCAAAAGGACAACCAACAGGTCTTGGACGCCCGCAATCAACAAATAAGCAGGTTATTGCAAGAAAAAGGGGTCATCAGAGAAAAGATTGTTCGCATCACCCATTACATCACTCGGAAGACTCAGCTTTGCGAAGATATGACCCGGAGGACTTTTGTATCTGCAGTGAAGTTTTTTGTACAACAAGTCATGGCCGACCTAGATAGGCTTCAAAGGGGTTTAGCATATAGGCCCGCGGCAAGGCCGAACGATGCCTCGCGGGCACTAGGTGCATTAATGTACTCTTAGGTCATGCATCATCATTTTGTAATCAAGGTTTTGAATTATCAATGAGAAAACAAAGTGTTGTTTTTTTTACTTTGTGGCATTTCTTTTGTATCCGCTAGGCAAATAAATAGGAACGCAATTATGAAAACAAAAATGAAAAAAAAAAAAAAGAGAGGAAAAAGCAAGAAAAAGGAAAAAGCAACAGAGAAAAAGAAAGAAAACAAAAGAGCGGAAAAAGAAAAAGATGATTGGAATGAGCAGCGGCCGGGATGATGCATAACGACTCGAGCAAATGTGTTTGTTTTTAAAGTCGTTTCATCTTGTTCATGCGCTAACAACTAACAAGTGTTGATGTTTGTGAGTCCAGATTTTTTAGGCAACTGGCATACTGGCTACCCACTCATACAACACCAGGTACAAAAAGATGACAAAGGCTGTGTCCCAGGAAATCGAGGCAACTATTGTGGACCCTGCTCACGAAGAAGAGATCGTGGATGTGGCAGGGATGAAAGAAGAAATGTACAAGTTAAGACAGCAGATGGCCGAAATGTACCAAGCTTGGTCAAGAGGTCAACCACTACCAGCCTACCCTGCTAACCCTGCATATGTCCCTCCAGCCAATCCTAACCCAGAGCCACCAACGATGAACTCGTCTTCCACCTACCCCGACTACCCTCATTACTACGCTTCCACCTCCCAAATGCCACCACCTCCAACCAAGCAAGCACCACCTCCTGTACCACAAGTTGCTCCTGTATACGTGGCACCTCCGCCCGCTGTTATCCACAAGTCTTCTA
Source organism: Nicotiana noctiflora (assembly GCA_032618575.1). Classification (NCBI taxonomy): domain Eukaryota; kingdom Viridiplantae; phylum Streptophyta; class Magnoliopsida; order Solanales; family Solanaceae; genus Nicotiana; species Nicotiana noctiflora. The sequence continues at coordinate 247,241 of JASVEL010014179.1, read as the reverse complement.
GTGAACCGATGTTCCATATCCAGGATTCTCACTATTACCCTCCGGAACCGACTTTCAGACAACACGAGTCTCACGCTCCTATGATAGAAGCAAGTGCCGGGCAGGAAGAGATGGCTCGGAAAGTCAAAAGTCTTGAGAATGCTTTCCGCAACATGCAAGGGCTAGGAGGGCAAGTAAGTGTAGCCTACAAAGACCTGTGTTTGTTCCCTGAGGTGCAGCTTCCTGTGGGATTTAAGTTGCCAAAGTTCGACATGTACGACGGACATGGGGATCCGGTAGCTCATCTAAGAGGATACTGTAGTAAGATGAGAGGCGCGGGAGGAAGAGATGAATTGTTGATGGCGTACTTCAGCCAAAGTTTGAGTGGATCAGCCCTGGAATGGTATACCCGACAGGACCATACAAGATGGTTCGTTTGGGATGACTTAGCGCAAGCTTTCGCTAGTCACTTTCAGTACAATTTGGAGATCATACCCGACAGGTTATCCCTTACCAAGCTGGAGAAAAAGCCAGGAGAGAGCTTTAGAGAATACGGTTTTAGATGGAGGGAACAGGCCGCTAGAGTGGATCCGCCAATGAAAGAGGGAGAGATGGTGGATTGTTTTCTGCAAGCTTTGGATCCAACCTACTACGGCCATCTAGTGTCGGCAATTGGAAAAAGTTTCAACGAAGTTGTGAAAATGGGAAGTTTTGTAGAAGAGGGTTTGAAGACAAACAAAATTATGAGTTTTTCGGCTATCAAAGCCACCAATCAAGCTATACAGAGTGGAAGTGGAGGAGTGATGGGAAAGAAGAAGAAAGAAGAAGTGGCAACCGTTGAAAGCAGGCCCTGGAGTCGCAACCCACATTATAACCCACCCAGACCTTACCGCCAACACCCACCAAGCCCGTCAACCCCATATAATCCACCACCACCATCTTACCCGCCAAATCCCTACAATGCACCAAGCCCATATAACCCACCACCACCACCATACCCACCGACCGTACCACATTACCATCACCCTCAAACCCAAGCTTATCCACCACCACCACCCCACGTGTGGAGAGCTCAAGCTCCACACAATGTGTACCATACCCAAAACACATACCCAACCCCTAAACCTTACCGAAACCGGAATAGACCCAGGCCGGACGTTGATTGGAGAAACAAAGCAAGAAGAACATTCACTCCTCTCGGAGAGTCATATACCAGTCTTTTCCACAGGTTGAAAGAATTGGGGATGGTGAGACCAATCGCACCAAAAAATCCGAACCCACACCCGAAAAATCTTGATTCTTCTGTCAAATGTGAATATTGTTCAGGAACGTTGGGCCACGATACTGAGAAGTGTTGGCAATTAAAGAATACCATTCAAGATCTTATCGATGAGAGGAGAATTGAAGTGCAGGCTCCCGAGGCCCCAAACATTACCCAGAATCCATTGCCGAATCATCACGAAACAAATATGATAGAACTGGTGCAGGGTGATGGCAATCAAAAACCATCTCAGGCCGTCATGATGATAAAGTCGAGTGACAAGTTAGAGAAAGAAATTGTGAAAGAGGAAGCAATTGTTGAGAAACCAAAGCCGGTAGTGATGGGAGGTTTAAAGGTGGTAGTTCCAGGTGCAAAGACGATCGTGACTGTGAAAGGAGCAATTGCAGAACCAGTAATCATAAAACCAGTAGTACAAATGCCAGTGGTGAATACAAAGACCGTGCCTTGGAACTATAATAAGGTAACAGTAGTTTACAAGGGAAAAGAGATTTCTGGTGAAATTAATGAAACGCATGGACTTACTCGATCCGGAAGGTGTTTTGCTTCAGAGGAACTGAGAAAGATGAAAACGGTAAAAGAAAGTCAACTGAAGAAGCCAGTGACGGAGGAGGAAGCAGAGGAATTTCTTAAGAAAATGAAGTCGCAAGAGTACTCAGTGGTTGAGCAGTTAAGAAAGACCCCGGCCCAGATTTCTTTGTTATCTTTGTTGATACATTCGGAGGAGCACCGGAAGGCTCTTATGAAGATTCTAAATGAGGCTCATGTTCCGGAGAAGATTTCAGGTGTGTCATTTGGAGAAGATTACCAGCAAAATTTTCGAGTCCAACAGAATCACCTTCTCTGATAGGGAGTTGCCGGTGGAAGGAACTGAACACAATAAAGCATTGTACCTCACGGTAAAGAGTGAAGAGTCAGTCGTGACTAGGGTATTGATTGACAATGGATCGAGCGCGAACATCTGCCCGCTGTCAACTCTAGGGAAGCTGAACATTAGCCCGGATAGAATCCGGAGAAACAATATCAATGTGAGAGGGTTTGACGGCGGAGGTAAGAACACGCTGGGAGACATTATTTTGGAAGTGACCATCGGTCCCGTTGATTTTACGATGGAGTTCATGGTGCTTGATATTGCCGTATCATATAACTTGCTATTAGGCCGACCTTGGATTCATGCGGCCAAAGCGGTACCATCTTCTCTGCACCAGATGGTCAAGTTTGAATGGGAGCAGCAAGAGATTGTTGTACACGGAGAGGAAAATGCTTGTAATGTGGTAGCACCTTTTGACGGTACTGATGGGGATCGGGGTCCTTGGGTCTACCAAGTGACGGATGTTGTAGAAGTGAACAAGGTTGCTGAAGGAGAAAAGTTACCAACCCCGATGATGGCACCAACTGCTATAATGGTGGCCAGAGAAATGCTGAAAAACGGATTTGCACCGGGGAGGGGATTAGGTAAAACACTGCAGGGAGTCACTCAACCAGTTCAGCTTCCGGAGAATAAAGGTACATTCGGCTTAGGGTTCAAACCCACTTTTGCCGATATCCGAAGAGCCTCTAAAGCCAAGAAAAACTGGACTTTGCCCAAACCCATACCCAAATTATCCGACATCTTTATCAGGCCTGGTACAAAACATCAACCATCTGCTGCAGCAAAGTGCATTGAGACCCAATTTGATGAAGAAATGCTTGGTTTCAAGAAATTGTTTTGGGAGGTGAATACGATTGAAGCAAGGGAAGGCACGAGCAACATGGACGTGCAATTTGTGGGGCCCAGAGTCACATTGAACAATTGGGAAGCTACTCCTTTCCTTATCCGGAAGGAGTCTTGGTAGTTAGCTCAAAATTTCATCATTGCTTCCCCAAAAGTTGTTATTTTCCCCATTCCCCTCATGAAAAAAAAAATCATCACCATGTATCCCGAACATTGTTCGTTTTTTTATTAATGAAATGCAGTTTTTCCTTTTTCTTCACTTTTGCCTTATTTTTCTTTATATTTTTCCTTTTGTACAGTTTTGCATGTGTTGATTCCAATGCCATGTCATGCGTGAAGGATTCTAGACCCAGTCCTGACAATCACGTTACTATACAAGAAATCGAGGAAGAGAGTGAAACAGAATGTGAGGATGAGGAAGCCTTGGAGGAAATAAGTAAGGACATGAAACAATACGAAGAAAAACCCAAGCCGAATCTGAGTGATACAGAATCTGTAAACTTGGGGAGTGAAGATGATGTCCGAGAAACAAAGATTAGTGTACATTTGGAGGCACCCCTTAGGGATGAATTGATAAGGTTGTTACATGAATTCAAGGACATTTTTGCTTGGTCCTATGATGACATGCCCGGGCTTAGCACAGATTTGGTAGTACACAAGTTGCCTATCTACTCTGAATGCCGGCCGGTAAAACAAAAGCTGAGGAAATTCAAAACGAACATTAGCGTGAAGATAAAAGAAGAGGTGAATAAGGAGTTTGAGGCAAAGGTCATAAGAGTTACCAAATACCCCACCTGGTTGGCAAATGTTGTGCCGGTCCCAAAGAAAGATGGCAAAACCAGAGTGTGTGTAGACTATAGAGACCTCAACAAGGCTAGTCCGAAGGATGACTTCCCATTGCCAAACATTCACATATTGATCGACAATTGCGCCAAGCATGAAATCGGTTCATTTGTGGACTGTTATGCCGGTTATCACCAGATCCTGATGGACGAAGAAGATGCTGAGAAAACTGCCTTCATTACACCTTGGGGAACGTATTGTTACAGGAGTAATGCCGTTTGGATTGAAGAATGCCGGGGCAACTTACATGAGGGCAATGACCACAATGTTTCATGATATGATGCATCGGGAAATTGAAGTATATGTGGACGATGTCATCATAAAGTCCAGGAAACAACCTGATCATGTGAGAGATCTGAGGAAGTTCTTCCAAAGACTACGAAGGTACAATTTAAAGCTCAATCCGGCGAAATGCGCCTTTGGAGTACCTTCAGGGAAACTACTGGGGTTTATTGTGAGTCGGCGAGGTATTGAACTGGATCCGTCAAAGATCAAGGCTATTCAAAGTCTACCTCCGCCGAAGAACAAGAAAGAGGTCATGAGCTTATTAGGAAGGTTGAATTACATTAGTCGGTTCATTGCTCAATTGACATCAACATGCGAGCCGATCTTCAAGTTGTTGAAGAAAGATGCAGCAGTAAAATGGACCGATGAATGTCAGGAAGCCTTTGACAAGATCAAGGAATATTTGGCCAATCCTCCGGTGTTAGTACCTCCGGAACCAGGGCGACCTCTGATTTTGTATTTGACGGTGCTAGATAACTCTTTCGGTTGTGTACTGGGTCAACATGATGAGACAGGCAAGAAAGAACAAGCCATCTACTACCTCAGCAAAAAGTTTACATCCTACGAGGTGAAGTATACCCAACTGGAAAGGACTTGTTGTGCATTGATTTGGGTGGCTCAGAAGCTAAAGCATTATTTGTCAGCATATACCACGTACTTGATATCACGACTGGATCCTCTCAAGTATATATTTCAGAAGCCCATGCCTACGGGAAGATTGGCCAAATGGCAGATTCTGCTCACAGAATTTGACATTATTTATGTGACCCGTACGATAATGAAGGCGCAAGCTATTGCAGACCACTTAGCGGAGAATCCGGTAGATGATGAGTATGAACCATTGAAGACGTACTTTCCGGATGAAGAGGCAATGATTGTCGAGGAGATAGAGCAAGAGGAGAAACCGGGATGGAAAATGTACTTTGATGGAGCCGTCAACAGCAAGGGCGTTGGTATCGGAGCGGTACTCATTTCAGGTACGGGTCAACACTATCCCGTCACAGCTCAGCTCCGATTTTTCTGTACCAACAATATGGCCGAATATGAGGCATGCATCTTGGGATTAAGGATGGCAATTGATATGGGTATTCAAGAGATTTTGGTCATGGGTGACTCGGATCTTTTGGTACACCAAATTCAAGGAGAATGGGAGACGCGAGATTTGAAATTGATACCTTATCGGTATTGTTTGCACGAGTTGTCTCAAAGATTCCAGTCTATAGAGTTCAAGCACATCCCAAGAATGCACAATGAGATTGCAGATGCTTTGGCCACGTTGTCCTCTATGTTGCATCATCCGGACAAGACATATATAGATCCGCTCCAGATCCAAGTCCGAGATCAGAATGCTTATTGCTTCGCTGTGGAAGAAGAGTCGGATGGAGAGCCGTGGTATCATGATGTTAGAGAATACTTGAAAGCTGGCAAATACCCCGAGCAAGCCACAGGAGACCAGAAGAGAGCCATCAGGCGTCTAGCCAATGGATTTTTCCTCAGTGGAGGAGTGGTATACAAAAGAACACCAGATCTGGGTTTATTGCGGTGTGTGGACGCACAACAAGCAGATGAAATTATGATTGAAGTACATGCTGGAGTGTGCGGACCCCACATGAGTGGATATGTTTTAGCAAAGAAGATCTTGAGAGCTGGGTACTACTGGCTCACGATGGAGCGTGATTGTATCAGAGTATGTAAAGAAATGCCATCAATGCCAGGTACATGGGGATCTGATCCATTCCCCGCCTTATGAGTTGCACACAATGTCAACACCTTGGCCCTTTGTTGCTTGGGGCATGGATGTCATCGGCCCAATAGATCCAGCCGCTTCTAACGGGCACAGGTTCATTCTAGTTGCAATTGATTATTTCACCAAGTGGGTCGAAGCTAAGACATTCAAGGCGGTGACGAAGAAAGCGGTGGTGGATTTTGTGCACGAGAATATTATATGCCGATTTGGAATCCCCAAGGTGATCATCACAGACAATGGAGCCAACTTAAACAGTCATCTCATGGCGGAGGTCTGTGAAAGGTTTAAGATCACGCATCGTAATTCCACACCTTACAGGCCGAAAGCAAATGGTGCAGTAGAAGCGGCAAATAAGAACATCAAGAAGATTCTCCGGAAAATGGTGGAAGGATCCCGGTAGTGGCATGAAAATTTACCCTTTGCTCTCATGGGTTACCGCACGACGGTAGGTACTTCTATCGGAACCACACCTTATACTCTGGTGTATGGAACAGAGGCCGTTATACCCGCAGAAATAGAAATACCGTCATTGCGAATTATAGCCGAATCCGAGATAGATGACGATGAATGGGTAAAGGCCCGGTTAGAACAGTTGAATTTGATTGATGAGAAGAGGTTGGCCGCAGTCTGCCATGGGCAGTTGTATCAGCGAAGAATGGCCAGAGCATATAATAAGAAGGTACGACCTCGAAAGTTTGAAGTCGGACAAGTGGTATTGAGGCGTATCTTACCACATTGGGCAGAGGCAAAAGGCAAGTTTGCGCCAAATTGGCAGGGGCCGTTCGTGGTATCACGGGTGTTGTCCAATGGAGCATTATATTTAACCGATGTTGAAGGAAAGTGCGTAGAGACTGCTATCAATTCGGATGCAGTCAAAAGATACTATGTATGATTCCTTTTCAATTGTATGTTTTGTATTTTGTTGTGATTTCGGAATTGAAATGACGAAGGCATTTTATTCTCTATCCAAACACTTTATCCATTGTTAACCCCTTTGAGCCTTAATGAATGAATTCTTTCATATCCCTCTCTCGGAATCACTTTAATGCAATAAGTTCTCAATTGCCAGAATGAAAGATGAAATGATGGAAAAATGAAAAGAAAAAAAAATGATGACAAAAAAATGAAAAAATGAAAAAAATGAAAAAATGAAAAAAAAAGAAAAAGACAATAAATCGGGAAAAAGTCAAAAAGAAATCCATCTAACTTATGAAGTTGGGTGAACTACGTCTGACTTGATCCCGAAAGGGTACGTAGGCAGCCTCTCTGAGGTTCAGTCACAATAAAGAAAAAATCCAAAAATTCCCCACATATTGAAACTGGGGCAGAAGTTATGTTTAATAATTCCGAGAGTTGTAAATATTTTTAACCCTCGTCAAAATTTTGAGCCTTTATATCTTTCTTTCTTAACCCGTCCAAAAGCCACGTTACAGTCCAAAGAAAGACCTTCTGATCAATTTTGAAATGATAACAAGTACAACGAAGGAAGAGCGAAACATCGGACAATACCCGTGGTAAGAAAACAAAATACAAAAAGGAAAAATGGAAAAAAATAAAAAAAATGAGAGAGTCTCATCAGTGAAAACCTTAGCCGGCACTGTGAGACGATGGTGAGGTTGAGAGAAATAAAATGAGAGAGTCTCATCAGTGAAAACCTTAATCGGCACTATGAGATGATGGTGAGGTTGAGAGAATAAATGAGAGAGTCTTATTGGTGAAAACCTTTCGAGGCACCGTAAGGCGACCATCAGAAAAGAGAAAAGACAACAAAAAAGAGTAGCGGTTTGGGTCAAAGGCAATTCGGAGTCTAAATAACGATTGGAACGAACTGGGTCAGAATTTAAATACATGGCATGGTCAGCGGAATCAGCCAGCAAATACCCAGATAAGTTCTGTCATCTCTCCAAAATACCCTTACCTTTCTTTCATTTTTTCTGCATTTCATTGTTTACCCTTTTGAGAGCTAACTACCGGCTCCCGATAACGGAAGTTGAAACAACACTGGATCAGAAAGGATAGAAGATCGGGGAGGAGAATAAAGAAGCTTGGCAAACATGGCCAAAGAAAAAGGAAAACAAAACAAAAATGGAAAAATGAGAAAATACAAAAGAGTTTGCGTGGGACAAGCAGTTAGAAGTCATGCAACATCAGAAAAGCAAAAACAAAGGAAGCAATAAGAAGCGGGGACGGCAGATGCCAGTTGCCAGCAGTTTATATCTAATAAATTTTGTTTCATGCAAGAACAAATTGTCACTAATCACTTTAAAGTGAATGTGACCAATGTGGAAAATTGAAAATACCAAAAAGAGAAGTTCGCCAATAAGTGAAGAAATTCACGGGCTAGAGATAATTGGTAAAAAGAAAATACCAAAAAGAGGAAGGTAACATCTTTCAAAATCCACCCCCCCGTCTTCAGGCTGAGGGGATACTGTTTTTCATCTGCATTGCACGTTTAAATTTCTGTTAGGCGCCCACCTTCAAATTCGGGAATATTTTCTGCATTCGCATTGCACGTTTAAATTTCTGTTAGGCGCCCACCTTCAAATTCGGGAATATTTTCCGCATTCGCATTGCACGTTTAAATTTCTGTTAGGCGCCCACCTTCAAATTCGGGAATATTTTCTGCATTCGCATTGCACGTTTAAATTTCCGTTAGGCGCCCACCTTCAAATTCGGGAATATTTTCTGCATTCGCATTGCACGTTTAAATTGCTGTTAGGCGCCCACCTTCAAATTCGGGAATATTTTCTGCATTCGCATTGCACGTTTAAATTGCTGTTAGGCGCCCACCTTCAAATACGGGAATATTTTTCTGCATCCGCATTGCACGTTTAATTTCTGTTAGGCGCCCACCTTCAAATACGGGAATATTTTCTGCATTCGCATTGCACGTTTAAATTTCTGTTAGGCGCCCACCTTCAAATACGGGAATACTTTTCTGCATCGCATTGCACGTTTAATTTCTGTTAGGTGCCCACCTTCAAATACGGGAATACATTTTCTGCATCGCATTGCACGTTTAATTTCTGTTAGGTGCCCACCTTCAAATACGGGAATACATTTCTGCATCGCATTGCACGTTTAATTTCTGTTACGTGCCCACCTTCAAATTCGGGAATATTTTCTGCATTCGCATTGCATGTTTAATTTCTATTAGGCGCCCACCTTCAAATACGGGAATACATTTCTGCATCGCATTGCATGTTTCAATTCTGTTACGTGCCCACCTTCAAATTCGGGAATATTTTCTGCATTCGCATTGCACGTTTAAATTTCTGTTAGGCGCCCACCTTCAAATTCGGGTATATTTTCTGCATTCGCATTGCACGTTTAAATTCCGTTAGGCGCCCACCTTCAAATTCGGGAATATTTTCTGCATTCGCATTGCACGTTTAAATTTCTGTTAGGCGCCCACCTTCAAATTCGGGAATATTTTCTGCATTCGCATTGCACGTTTAAATTTCCGTTAGGCGCCCACCTTCAAATTCGGGAATATTTTCTGCATTCGCATTGCACGTTTAAATTGCCTGTTAGGCGCCCACCTTCAAATTCGGGAATATTTTCTGCATTCGCATTGCACGTTTAATTTCTGTTAGGCGCCCACCTTCAAATACGGGAATACATTTCTGCATCGCATTGCACGTTTAATTTCTGTTAGGCGCCACCTTCGAATACGGGAATACTTTTTTGCATCGCATTGCACGTTTAATTTCCGTTAGGCGCCCACCTTCAAATACGGGAATACATTTATGCATCGCATTGCACGTTTAATTTCTGTTAGGCGCCCACCTTCAAATACGGGAATACATTTCTGCATCGCATTGCACGTTTAATTTCTGTTAGGTGCCCACCTTCAAATGCGGGAATACATTTCTGCATCGCATTGCACGTTTAATTTCTGTTACGTGCCCACCTTCAAATACGGGAATACTTTTTGCATCGCATTGCACGTTTAATTTCCGTTAGGCGCCCACCTTCAAATTCGGGAATATTTTCTGCATTCGTATCGCACGTTTCAATTCTGTTAGGCGCCCACCTTCAAATTCGGGAATATTTTTCTGCATTCGTATTGCACGTTTAATTTCTGTTAGGCGCCCACCTTCAAATTCGGGAATACTTTTCTGCATCATCCTGGTTTATAAAATTTACTCCCCAGTCCTCAGGCTGAGGGAATATTTTCCGCATCGCATTGCACGTTTAAATTCTGTTAGGCGCCCACCTTCAAATACGGGAATATTTTCTGCATCGCATTGCACGTTTAAATTTCGTTAGGCGCCCACCTTCTAATACGGGAATATTTTTTGCATTTCGCATTGCACGTTTAATTTCTGTTAGGTGCCCACCTTCAAATACGGGAATATTTTTTCTGCATCGCATTGCACGTTTAATTTCTGTTAGGCGCCCACCTTCAAATTCGGGAATATTTTCTGCATTCGCATTGCATGTTTCAATTCTGTTAGGCGCCCACCTTCTAATATGGGAATATTTTCTGCATCGCATTGCACGTTTAATTTCTGTTAGGCGCCCACCTTCAAATACGGGAATATTTTCTGCATCCGCATTGCACGTTTAATTTCTGTTAGGCGCCCACCTTCAAATACGGGAATATTTTCTGCATCATCATGGTTTATATTTAAAAGCCCACACTGGGGCAGAAAAAGAAAAAAAGGTAGTTTGTTGTTTTGTTTTGAGCAGGTTCAGCTCGGGATCAAGAAGAAAAAACAAGAAAATCAACAAAAAGAGAGTCAACAAGAAAAAACAAGAAAATCAACAAAAAGAGAGTCATCAAGAAAACAAGAAAATCAACAAAAAAGGAAGATCCAGCATCAACGGAAAGGGAAAGAAGAGCAAAAGCTAGATTAGGAACAATTGTAATTGTAGGATCTTAGCTTAGAATAGCTTCTTCATTTTACATTTTCCCCCCGGTGTAATAAGGAGTAAGTCAGCAGGTCTCAACAGTGTCAATGCAACAGTGAGTCTGGTAGTTTTTAAAACTGCCAGACCTTCCCGAACTACACTGACCTGATTCCTGTTTAGCCCAGGATATGTAGGCAACCTCTAAAGGAGGGTGCGGTCAAAAGGTTTTCAAAAATGCTTTCACGGAATATGCCGATGTGCAAAAATCTCTCATTATCGCTCACTTGTCTTTGCACTGAAACTCTTCGTGTTCCCGAGCAAAGAGGGGCAGCTGTGAGCACGTGATTTTTGCACCGAGCAAACAATTCCAAAATTAAAATAAATATATTTTTGAGTGCCATTACTTGCTTTGCTTGGAATTAGCTATACTTTTGAGTGTTTGGATAAGTAAAAATTTAAAAAAAAAAAAATCAAAAAAATAGTAGTAATTAGTTTGTTAGTTTAGTTAATTAGAAAAATTAGCAAAATAGCTTAAATAGGAGAAAATAAAGGGAAAAATAGCAGAAAAATTGCAAAAAATATTAGAAAATTAGAGTAATTAGTAGATTAGGATTTATAATTTTTCATAAAAGAAAAAGAAAAAAATATAAAAGAAAAGTGCATAAAAATTATTAAAATCAGAAAATGCAAAAAATATATATGCTGTGTAAATAAACTGGGCCAACTGAAAGTCCAAATTGGTGGCCCAGTCCATTAGCCCAAAGGTCAGGCCGGACCCGTTAATGGGAGATTCAATCTCAGCCATCCATCGCTTTAATCCAACGGCCCCAATAATTAGTTGGTTTATTTAATTAATTAACATGTGACGGTTGATCTTGGCCGTCCGTTTTATTCAATCCGAGGGTCGAAGGTTGGGGTCTCATAAGCGACGGAACGACGGCGTTTTAGTAACGCCTGTTGCGAACCGTTGATCTTGATCAAACGAGTGGCTAGGATTATCTCGGATATTTTGGCCTATTTAAAGGCCTTGTCTGAAGGGGGGCCGATCCTTTAGCCATTTTCGTAACCCTAATGTTAGCCGCCTCCCCTTTCCCTTCTTCATCTTCATCAGCATCCTCACAGAAGCCCTAGGCGGCCATGGCGGCCACCACCTTATACGGTGGTCGCCGGCCTTTCTAATCTCTCCCATCCTCTTCTCCTTCTTCTTCATGCCATAGCACACCCAAAGAAACCCAGAAAACCCCCTGTTCTTCGAAGTCCCGGTCACCGGAATCTTCGCCGGTGACCACCAAAGTATGAGAACCCACACGAAACCAATGCCATTCTCTTCTTCTCCATGAGATCTACCCACCCATACCACTGGTTCCCCTCGAATGTCCCTCAAACTTCTCGAATATCCCGAAGAAGGTCGTCGGAACCCTAACTCCGGCGACCCTAAGTTCGAACCCCAATCAAGACCTCACCTTTACCACCCCCAAAACACCTCCTGCAATCCAGAATCCAAAAAAGGCCTCGTCTTTAGGCCTGAAAGAAAAATCAGAGAAAAATCGAAGAAAAAAGAGATCTGGAAATGAATAAAGAGAAAAAAGAAAACAAGAAGAAGGCCTGAAGGTCTGGGAGGGTCTGGGATTAAAGAAAAGAAAAGAAAAAGGGAATAGGAAGCTCGGGGGACCGGCCCCGCAAGCTAAGTCCCTCACCCTTTAGTTTTCTTTAGTTTTCTAGGATTGTTTGTGATTTCTTACATGTTTTGGTCTTGTTTTCTGTTGATTTTTGTGTTTGCGTGTTAATTTTCGTCTGCTCTTGTTGATATTTCTCTTCTTTTATCTCATGTCCTGAATATCTTTGCCTCTAGCATGTTCATCTCCTTTTCCGATTTGTCTGTGATTTGGCTCTGGTCGATTATGTTCCCATGATTCTCTTTGGGCGAATCTCTGATATTTAGTCATAAGGTTGCTTAATCTGTTAGTGATAAGATTCTGTTTGATGTTAATCTCATGTTATGTTTCTGATTAAGTCAAAAGAGTTGACCTGATTCCATTACAGTCCCTGATCCCTTTGATTGCATTCTATGCTTTATCTCTATGTATTTTTGTTTCGATTTGCATGCTTATGAGTGCCTTTTGTTTTTGTTCATCATGTTAGTTCTAGAGCCTTGCTTTGCATACTTCTCTGATAGACATAGAGTCTTGTCTTAGCTTCTTCTTTGATTCATGCTTTCTTTGCTTGATTTCGCATGTCTTAACTTGTTCTTTTGAGATCCTGTTTAATGTTAGGGTGTTTATGATCATCTTTATTGTCCTGTTTTGACTATTTATTACTAGGGTTCTTTGTATATTCTGTTTGTTTTGAGTTAAAAAATCTATATTTCCCTCTTCATCTTCTGGGTATTGTAGTTATTGATCCATTAGTTTTCAACAAGCATGATTGCTCTTCTTTTTATGATTCTTTACATGTCTAGTTGTTTAGTCATTAGGTTCACCTGACTGGTTTGGATTCTTGTTTCCATGACTTAACTTGAAACTCTCTCTTTGACCTCTGATAATAGTAGTTTACTTCATCTTGTTAGTTTAGATATCTTTTTTCCATGTTTTTGGACTTTAATTTTGTGCTAGTTTATCCTTGTTAACTTTCACTAGTTTGAATGACTGTCCTCTGCTGTTTCTTCTCATATTTAGACCCTGGCTACCATGTCTATATTATTCTATGGTCTGTGTGACTAAAGTGAGTCATGTTCCATCTATTGTTGGTTATTTTCTAAAGTCTATGCTTCTGTGTGCCTATGCCATGAACCTTTAGTTTTGAAGTTTTCAATGTGTTATATAACATAAACTGCTTGTAACTAAGTCTGATTTGACATTGATAGACACATGAAATTGGGTAATGTGAACTGATTAATTAAGATTCAACCCTATCAATTGTTCCCTTCTCAGTTTTGGTTGATTGCTTCACACTGTTTGATATTATGTGGCTATACATGTTGAAAATGATTGAATTCTCAGCAGTTCTTGTCAATATGAGCATATGATTTACATTCATTAACTTTAGGAGGATTGGTTATAGCTGTAGTTCTAGGTTCCATAAGTGGTTAGTTTTTAAATAGGATAAAACACTGAAATGATCATAATTAGGCTATAGGTTTAATAATTGGCCTAAGAATGGTCAACCCTGCAAAGGGTTGACCAATTCTGTGAGCCCTAACACACAGCTCACTGTTAACAGTGGCTGGTTGTGCAAAAGGGGCCATGTTTGCAAATGTAGACTGGCCCAGGCTCTATATTGAGCCCTGAACAGCAAAGTGGCCAAACCCGTAAAGGTTTTGGGCCCAGCTGTTCAGTATATGGCTTTGATAGCCCAAGCTAAGTCTCAACTTGAGACTGGTTAACTTTTAAATAGGTTAAGCATAATAAAAAAGCAGGCTATGCCTGCAATTAGTTTTAATTAAGAATAAATGGGTCTTAATTGACTGGAATTAGTTTAAAAGTGGCTAAAATTGAAATAGCTCTTAGAAATAAAACTGGCCAGCCCTTAAATACTAATGCTAGGGCTGGCTATTAGTTAAATAAGTCCAAAGAAGCTGAAAATTAACCTAGGCAGGTCTAGTAAATCAGCAGTGGCATTCAGGGCATAATTGGAAACCAATAGGTAAAATGGTGAATAGTGTGAAACATAAGAGGGTAGGGGAGTCATTTGTACCCCTGATTTCTGCAATTTTGCAGAGATTTAAGGGTATAATGGTCTCCCTAAAATGGGAAATCTGTAAAAATCTCCATCCCTTAGGGCTATACTAGTAAAAACCCCTTAAAAGGAATCTTTGGAACCTTCCAGCACATGCTGGAAGGATTTCTGGTAACAGAATTGGGGGTTAAGTGTACATTTCACAAATTTTAGAGGGGAAAAGTTGGGATTAATCCCATAACTTTCTCCCCAAGTTTTCAGCCTTTAGTTAGCTATAAATACACCCTTAAAAGAGCTGAAAAAGGGGGGATTCCACTGTAGAACAATCTGAGAAAATACATTTGGAAATTCTGGGAGTAATCTAAAAAATACATTTAAGTTGGAGTTCATTAAATACAAAGCTGGAAAGATAGAAATAGCGATACAACAGTAGAATTTCTGGGTTTTCTATTGGGTTTTCTCTGGGTTTTCTGCCTTGAATCACTGCTCGTTTGTGTTGCTGTGCTTTTGTGTTGCTGTGTTGCTGTGCCTCTTCCATCACTGTTGCATTGCTTTACTTGAATCCACTGCTGCTTCACTTACTTGATCCCCTTAGACTCATTGGTTTTCTTTCGTTTGATCCAGGTATACTCTTGTCCAAAATCAAGCTGTAGAGACTGAATGAAATGAAGACTTGATTTATTTCGTTATTTGTTTGTAATTTCATTTTTAATCTATAGTATACTGCAGTAGCTAGCAAGGAAAAACAGAAACACTAATGATGTAATAGCTTAGTAATAACAGTAGTGTAGTAGTAGCATAGCATAGATAGCTTATCACTTATCACTTAGTTTAATTAGGTAAAGGCTTTAAAATATAAGTTAGCTAGTCATGGATTAATTCGTTAACTGGTTTATCACAGATAATCTCATAAGTCACAATCGCATAGTCACTTAATAATGTGGATCTGTATTTTAGTCTAAATAAGTTTAAAAGATGAAGAACTTAGTTTAATATAATCCGATTGACAATGCTGTAAAAAGGAATCCATGGTGTAGTTGTGCTTAAAATCACTTAGTCATAGATGCGTATGTGGTCATTGGCTATATATAATCAGTTAATTAAAATGAATTGGTGATGAGAAAAGGCCTAATAAGTAACGAATACAAGGTTGTAGTTAAAAAAACGGATTTAATAGCTCTCTCTCAACCTTTCTGAATATAGGTGATAGATTATTGAACCATTTTTGATAAGGTAAAAAAATCTCGTAAATAATTAGGGGATGATTTTAGATCTCTAAGTAATCGGACATCAGTATAAATCCTTAGTTAAGAGCATATAGTGATAACGATTGTTCGAGTTTTTTTTTTTTTTATGAATTATTTCTGTACATTGATTTCTCTTGTTAATAAATAAAAGTGGTTTGATTTCATATAAATTTTGAGTACTTGTTTCCTTATGCATTCTGAATCTATATTTCTATTATTACAACTTGGTTTGGGCCCTATGTGTAACGTGGGCCTGAACTATTATATGAAACCGATAGGCCCATTGATTAATAACCAGAAGGCCGCCTGTTCTTCAAGGCCTGGATTGGCCCATTATTGATCCAGTCAAGCAAAAGAAGACCAGGCCCAATAAATTCGACGGGCCTGGATTATTATAGTAATAGCATACGATTAAGGAAAAACAAATATAGAAAACTTAGCCAAATGTTAGTATCCTTTAATAAAAATTGGGACGAGCCTCGCCCGAATAACATCGGGGCCCCCATTTAGTAATGATATAAACACAAATAGACCCGGGAAAGCTAATAGCTAATTCCATAGCTTCTCCCAAAAGATTTAAAGGCCGATAGACGTTACTTTAGGGCACGATTTTAATATACCTTCCTATGAATGAGTGTGCACTTGGTGCGACTCAAATCCAAATCTCGGTAAAGCTGAAATACACCGAAAGTCATAGGCGTACTGGTTGCGGTATGACTCGAGGCGTGTTTTCGCGATACCGCAAATTACTAAAAATAATATTTTAACGTAAAAGCACATTATGTTGTTAAAATCTATAACCGAGTCAAACAAAAGTCAAGAACGACAGTGGAGCGACCGTGCTAAAACCACGGAATCCGGGAGTGCCTAACACCTTCTCCCGGGTTAACAGAGTTCCTTATCCGGACCTCTACTTCGCAGACATTTCAAAGAGTCAAAATTCCTCGGATTCGGGATTAACCGGTGACTTGGGACACCATTGTCATTCCCAAGTGGCGACTCTGATTAATCTCTAATAAATCCCGAACCGATTGTCCTTAAATTGGAAAAACTCCTTCCCTTATGTTATTTTATCCGTCTCGGGTAATTGAACGTCGGGGTATACCCTACAAGCGTATTTATACACCTTACGCATGTGCGGGGTAGTAAAAAGGGAGGTGTGACAGTGTGGTCCCACCAAAGAGGCGATGGGTAGTGTTGGAAGAGGCTCCTCCAGCTGAAACATCTTTTAGAGGCGACCTTGCCTCGATTGTGCCAGAAATCGATGGTAGTACTAACACGGTCATGGAGGCTATGCTTGCTAAGAGCGATCAAAACCCTAGTGTGGCAGAGAGACAGAGTCCCGAGGCTATTATTGCTATTTTGGGTGACCTTTCAACGTCTCGGCCGAGCCGCACCCCTTCTTCGACTGATGAGTGGGGGAAAGGTGTTATGGTCAATAATTACGAGTTTGAGTGTTACATCGATCTTGCGGTCGTAAGAATGTTCGACGAGGGATTTACCAGAGCAGTAGTGAGAGCGGAGGCCCTTCTCGAATACTCGAGATTCTATCGGATGTGAACTTACTGCAAGACACAGTGGATTTTTTGCTGCAGTTCGGCCTTTTATTTTTTCCACAAAAAGTGGAGCTCTTCAGGATGTCTGTGACTCCAAGTTATCCCACGGCGTGGTTGCGATAGGCCTAAGTGTAAGTTCTTTTTGTTTTGCTCCTTTTTTTGCTTAGTGACCATTTTTTATGAATCATTTATTCTTTTCTTTCCCTTTTTTTTATAAGTCTTATATGCTGGATGTCAAGATAAAAATGCTTGAAAAGTATCGGCGGTATCGCAACAAGTGTCATGATATGCACGAGCGGCTCAGGGCGGGTACTGGCATCCAATCTATCAGGGAGGAGTTGAAGAAAAGAGATCAGGAGCTGATGTAGTCTATCCGCAAATATTATGAGCTTGAGGAGCTACTTTGTACCAAAGACGAGGAGCTCGAGGGTGGGTAAAGGGGTTGCTGTGTAATGCGAGGGCCTTCAGGAGAATGTGTTGTCTCTACAAGTCGAACTCGAGCAGAATGCCACCAGAGTCGAAGCTTTGAGCGCAGAATGGATAGGGAAGTTGGACAAGCAAGAAAAGAAAGTGGCCAAGATGGAAAGTGCCAAGGAGGCTCGGATGTCGGCTTTGGTGAGAGCGGGAGCATTGGAGGACACTATCCGTTTCCTCCAATCTGAGAGGGGCAATGACCACGCTGGGGGAGGCTCGACTCAAGAAGCGTATTGGTGAAATTGATCGGGAGACTTCGAGATCGGGTCGTGGTGCTCGAGGATGAGAATTAACAACTGTTGTCCCAGGTTGAATCCTCTTCTACTGCGGTCCTCTGCTATTATTATGAGATATGGTTCTATGCCGAGGCCCGTCGAGACATATACAAGGGTTTGCGTGAGGTAGGGAATGTTCTAGAGGCCGCCTTTGAAGATGCTCGGGAAAAGGCACATGAGGCTCACACTGCCTATGGATACGACCTTGTGACACCAGAGGCTAGTGAGGGCATTGATAACGTGGACTAGCTCCCTTCTGATGATGATGATAGTGTTGGGGAGAATGACGACGGGGAGGATGCTTAGTTTTCTTTGTTTGTTTTGTTGTTTACTTTCATCTTTTCCTAAGGACAAGCTTCGTCCTTTTGTAAGGTGCGACTGTCGTGCACGTATATTTGAATAAAATAACTATTTTGCCTTAATTTATATATCTTTCAATTTTTGTTGTGGTGAGTCCCTGACCCTTTTAATCATGGATTCGAAATTGCGGGTTTGGTTGAAGTTGACTTCTAATTTGCCGACTTAAGCGGAAGCTAACCTTAATTTAGACTAGGTCAAATTTGAATTTTCCATTTTAGACGAAGTCAGTTTTAACTTGTATAATTAAGCTGGATTAAATTCTGACTTACCAATTTGGGAAAAGTCAATTCTTTCGTATGTATTCAAGCAAGGCCGAACTTGGAGTTGCCAGCTTAGGTAGAAGTTTGACTTATATGCTCATGCATGGTCGGACTTGGAGTAGCCATCTTGGGCGAAGTCAATTTCTAATTTATACGTTCAAACAGGTTCAAAATTTGATCGGTTGATTCAGATGGGCGAATTTTTACTTTTACTGGTGGCCGATGGTTGTATGGGTGTTTGTCACACCCCAATTCGAGGGACATGACCGGCGCCTGGCCGGGTAGCCCCAGTCAAGCGGACCTGGGTGCCTTTCTATCCCACGCGTTACCCTTGTGTTATTTATTACTCATAAGCCAAAGATCTTACCAATTATAACTTAATTCACATTGTACAACATAACTATACGATTGATTTACTAACAAGTTTACAATTTATATTTACAACGCCCGACATATATATACATAGGCCATAATCCCACAGTTTACATGTCTACGGAGCCTCTAGGATACAAAGGACGATACAATACTTGCCGGTAATAAGGCTCCGGCTACAACTTACACAAATCAAAATAAAGTCTAAATAAGAGTGGCATGAGCCACGTAGGGCCCCGAAAGGAAAGGGGCTCACCAAAACGGGCAGTGGAAGATGAAGGATGCTACCGCCGATGAGCTGAAGTACCTGCTATTGATTCACCTACAATCATAATACGAATGTAGAGTCCCCGGCAAAAAGGACGTCAGTACACTGGAATTGTACTGGTATGTATGAGAAATCTTTGTCCCAAGTAAACTCAAGCCATTAACAAGAAATCACGATGATAATACAGCCAATGAATTACATCAAGAATCAATTAAGCCAGCCAACCACGTTTTCCACATTTTTCCTCATTTTAGATAATTCTCAACACAAAGCACGTTTAAGATCAACAAGTAGAACAACCACAAATCAATCACGTAAAATACAAGTAGTCAAACAAAGGGGCAATCAGTGCCCCACAGGTTGCAAACTCTCCTGCTGTCTCCTTTCACAATTTCACATCAATGATTTTATATCAAATTTCAATAGCGATTTCGATCGCTTTCCATCCTTATTACCTCGTCCACCCTTATTACCTCGGCCACCCTTATCACCCCAACCCACACCTTATTTCCTCATGTTGCGGCGCGCAACCCGATCCCACCGTACAGTTTCAATCACAACAATTACAAACAGCAAATAAGGCATTACACCAAATTACAACAAGTTCAAATAAGCAACTTACAATTCGATTCACATTCTCAAATACTTTTCAAACTGATATCACAACCAAGTTACCATCTTCAAGAGTACACACACAAGTATGTTCAACAATTTACCACAATTCAAGTGTTTCATCTCTTTTCACAAGAAACCATATATGCCACCACAACAATTGTTCTCAGTTCTTTACCAATTCCAATTCCCTTGTTATCTTTCGATTCATATTTCATACCACATCACATGTAGTTCAACATCAACTGAATACCCAACAATAATATTGAAGAATCACATACAATCTCTCAAATTAACACATGCCAAACAATTTTACACATATGGGCGATTTTACAAGAATCAAAATTAGCCATACATACCTCGATTCAGCTTTCCTTAAGTTACTACAACATTCGAAAAACTCTAGCAATTCCAATCTACTATGACATAACAAAATTAAACATATATTAGAAAGATATTCATGAAACTAGCTCATTTGAGCATTTTATCAAATACTAGTTGGGCATCTTGATTTCAAATCCCCTTTTCAAGAATTTCTTCATTCCCTAACCCAATCTTTACTTATTTATGTTCATCAATCTTCCCACAACTCTATTTGCACAAGCATGCATACATAACACTACCATACCAAGAATCATACCTCAATAACACATCTCACAACCTCTACAATACTAACATAACCTAGGTTAGGAACCCATGGCTGTCAATCACCCTCCCATGAGTTCTAATGTATGTATCTTACATGAATAATCACCATAGAGTAGTTGGAGATGATAGACATACCTCTTGTAGTAAGAATTTTAAGAATCCCCACTCGAGGTGTTCTTGAAGAATTCAAGAATTAGAAGGAAAATCTAAGGAATTTGAAGAATAATCCTTGTTAGTAAAAGTGTTTAAGGGGTAGAAATTACTCAAAGAACTATAAAAACCTTACCTTAGATCATATGGATGAAGTTTGGGATGAAACCCTCTTGAGAGAGCAAGTCATAACCCCAAAAATGAGTTGGGAACACTTTAGGCCGGTCTTTGGGGTATTAAAACTATCCGGGTGTGTGAAGTGTTGAACAGATGCGCGAAGTGTGCAAGCTTCGTGCATTACTTCGCGCATTTTCCTAAGCATTCTGCCTCAGCTGCGCTAAGTATGCGCGAAGTTTATTTCGCGCAGAATTTCGCGCATCTGACACCTGACTAGTAAAATGATCATAACTTTCTGTATACACCTCCAAATGATAAACGGTTTATTGCGTTGGAAACTAGACTCAAAGGGATTTAATTTGATAGGTTGATACTCACACAACTCCTTATATAACTGGATATATAATCGTTCAAAGTGGAGCCTTGTGTGAATCCATTTGGAATTTTGGCCTATTTCGAAATTTTTTCCATTTGGCGTACACCTAGGCTTCCATTTAGATCTCACATAACTTACCATAAGTCTCATACTAATATTTACTAAGTCTAATTGATGTCCACCATATTAATAGTATATAAAATATTATAATTAACCTACGTGGCACCACAGAATCCTATATTACTTTTCGAATTTTTTTGGGGCCTTACATTCTCCCCCCTTAGGATCATTCGTCCTCGAATGAGGTGTATAGTCTTTCCCAAACACTTTAACATCACACATATCTTTTCTAACCTACCTCCAGTCTCAAAATTTTAACTAACTCATAAATTTTTCAAAAATTTTGACAGAGTCTCCTTTGTAACTAGGCATATCCACATGCGAGAGAATCACCAAAATCGTCTTAACCACATATCCACTAATGTACATAGCACCACAATGTATATATCCACAATCCTAATCCCAGTATTACAAGCACTACATTAACATATAGATACCAGAACATGGACTACACAGTTTTATATCAAAATACATATATGGTACATTCCAAGTCAAAACTAACTGGTATTCAATCAAACGAAAGTACTTTTCTTGCACGACACATTTATCCTTCCACACGACATTATCGACTTTCAAGCATTGTCATAACACTTTCTCAAAAATAATATCAACTCCCAAACATGCATAACAAGGATGACAGATAAACATCCTGCATGAGATAACTATCCATTGACTTTACCTTTTGATAACTTCCACTGTATAATTTACACTACACTGGATATTGCAATTCATGATAACAACAATAACCCACAATTCCATAACTTGGCATCATACAATCAAAGATGTTAGTTCATAGTAAACAAACAATCATGTGTTCATAATAGTCCTTACCAGCCATTAATATAATCGCAAAGGTGTTCATTGATTCACGTCCAAGCAACGGTCGTAGTCAATATAACTTGGTTTAATAAGTCCAAGATCGATCCCACAGAGAATTAACCTACCAATTGCAACTTTCACAACCCCAAAGGTACTTACGAATCAAGTTCCCAAACTTTGAATATATATATGTGTGGATTTGAACAACTACTTTGCAAGAATTAAAGAATGCTTTAAACGAAAGAATTGAATATTGAATAAAACAATATAGAGAAAGACTAAGGTATTGATTTCCCCTATTGATGGAATCCCTTATCGTTATGCTCATACAAATTGTTAATATATTCTATCAATCATGAACGCTATGTGTATCGTAACCCTCTCCCGAGCAATTACAATAATTTACTAATGCACTCTCCCGAGATACCCTAGCTAGCTTTAATTTGAATAGTTCATTTTAGATTGCACCCAAGACTTCGTTATTCCTAACCCCGTCTTTACGCCTAAAATTATAGATTCCTCTAATAACCTAGGTGTGGTGTTGGTCAACAATAAACCTAAATATGCACTCTTTTCCAAGTTATGCACACTAAATAGGCACCGCTAATTGGGACGTCTACCAATTAACTACAATAAGAATGAAGTTGAACAAATAGAAATCTAAGTCACAATTTGTAATCACATAAACGATAAGTTCATCACTCAATAGGTTCCATCAAAACCTTAGAAAAGAATTTAGCTACTCATACTTGAAGAAACAAAGATAATAATTGAAATCATAAAGAATTACTTGATATAAAAATAAAGAAAGAGTTTGAGAGGAATCTCTCCTACTAAAACCTTGCAAAAGTATTGAAGAAATAAAGTACATGCCTCTATGGGGCAAACTAGGAGTTTATATAGAAGTTTTAGGGCTTAAAATCTAAGTTAGAGTCCAACTGGGATTACTGCCGCTGGGACTTCCGCGGTTCGTTCGCGGCCGCGAGCGGACCGCGAATAGTCAAACTTCAGAGGGCTTCGTTTTTCGCGGTTCATCCACGGCCGCGAGTGGACCGCGGATGAACATCACTTCTGTTTCTTTACTGCTTCGTCCAGACCTCTTCACTTTAGCTCTTCTCTTGGCCTTTTCATCAACCTATGACTTCAAAATGGCTTTTTAAGGCATCCAATGCATCACATGTACCTGTAAAACACAATCAAACACTAATCAAAGCATTTTGTCCTCATAACAACATTAATCTCATAATAAAGTGTGATTATTTAGGGTATAATTTATAGTCAAATTCACCTATTATCAACACCCCACACTTAAATTGCTCATCCTCGAGCAATCTTTAATCACACTTTAGGCCAATTAGCAAAATTTGTCTCCCCCAAATTATGCCACATAAGCTATTATATATGAACAACTTAAGATATGCATAATCTTTTACTTAACCGTAAACTCTCATGCCAGCACATTATTACTTACTCTACTTATTATCAAGAACTTGCAAATTTACCTTCTTCCTCTTGAATTACATGCCCTTACCAAATTGATTTAGAGAAGTTCCCACACATTAAAATTCATATACATGGAACTTATGGATATCGGAAAAATTCACTCACTCTCAACAAAGAACACTCATATGCGTACAGACACACCATAGGCTTGCCCCTAGTGTAATACTCCACTAATCGAGTTATTCAATCATAAATCAAGAGGTCTTTAAGGGTTATAATGTAGGCTACGGGACGGGTAGGATACTTTTGGGTATAGTGACTAGCCTCCCTAAGCACTTTTCTTTTCTTTTTCACAACTTTCCCTTTTAGTTTTCTTTTCTTCCTTATGTCTCCCATAAACATTTATTCACCTTTATTTGCTTTTAATCCCCATTTTTCCTTTGTTGGTGTAACTGGCCTTTTTAGTTTTTCATATATACATTGATATAGCTCTTTTTCTCATTGCTTTGCACACATTTGCATTATTTTGGCCAATTCACTATTTTCTACCATTCATTCTTGATTTTCCCTTTTCAATTTCCCTTCACCCCACACTTAAACTTTTGCATATTCATTACAATACACGTGCTTCTAGGAGGTAAAGTAGAACAAAATATAATAATTTTGAAGAACATTCAAGGGTTATCAAAGAATAGGCTTTAAGCTCAAAGGGGTTAACTAAGATATAATGTACGGGTGAATTCATGTCTATTGATATATGGGGTTACACAAAGAAAGGCCTCTATCCTTTCTACAACCGAACAACTTCTATTTCGCTTTGCAAACACACAGGGCAAGTTCTAGGCATCATGTACAACATACAATGTAAGTAAAAACCTCACACACACATGGCATGCAACTCATTTGGAATCCGGTTTATCTACAAAGTCCTATCGATGTTCAAGCAAGCATTATTGTGCAATTTAAGGCATATTGAGATTCTACAATCAAGCTTAGAAGATACATTCTCAAGTTCAATTTACGCTTTTGCTAATGTGCATATTCGGGGTTACATGTTGCCCTTTTACCTCTAATCCTAAGAAAAAGAAAGAAAAAAAAATCTAAGAAAAGAAAAATCTACCTAACCCGGTTCAATAAAAACCCTTGGAAAAGAACCGTGGTCAAAAGAAAAACCAAGGGGAGATGATACACTACCTAGAAAAAGAAAATAAAAGAAAGAAAAATTCATACGTGGACTACTTCCCTCAAGAGTATTTGTCCTAAATAGTCCGTCATAAGAAAGAGTCCTCTACTCATATTTTTGTATTTTTTAAAATTTTCTATTTTTTTGTGTTTTTAATCCGACTTAGACCCTTAAGAAACCCGTCGCCAAGTGTCTATCATCGGGCCAAGCCAACTATTTATATTAACAACTAAAACTAATATATACAACATATAATACAAGATAAGTCTCCCACCCCACACTTAAAATCATGCCATGTCCTCATGGCATAATAATACATGTATAGCATAGAAGGGTGAGAAAACTTACCTGGGATCTACCCCGTGTCTAGCCAATTTATCACTTTCTTTTTCATTCTATCCTTCATATTCGGTTTTAGCCTTCTTTTGCGTTTCCTGGAAGGTTTATGCCCCTCTTCCTGGAGAATCTTGTGCACGCAGTATGCAAGGCTGATCCCTTTTATGTTTGCCATGGTCCAACCATTGGCAACTTTACATTTCTTGAGTACCTGTAATAACTTTTGAGCCTGCACATCTAGCAAACCAGATGAAGTAATAACAGGTAAAATGGAGTTAGGGCCTAGAAATTCATACCTGAGATGAGATGGTAGTGGTTTAAGCTCCAGCTTTGGTGGCTCTTCTATGGATGGTTTTGCAGGAGGGGTCTCTCTTTTCTCTAAGTGTAGAGGCTCGAATTCAAGCTCTCTCTCCCAAAACCCCTTGCCTTCTAGAGATAGTACCCATTCTACTAAACTTTCACCATTTACCTCTTCCAAGTTCATCGGGCATGCTTGAAGTGGATCTTCAATGGTCAACTCTGCATCATCTGTCTCCACTATCACATCAACCGCATCAATGAGAGAGAAATTTGCGAACTCACTAGGGCGCCTCATGGATTTTTGCACATTGAATATGATTTCCTCATCATTCAACCTCATCTTGAGTTCCCCGGTCTCACAATCAATTAGAGCTCTCCCGGTGGCTAGGAATGGTCTTCCTAAGATTATAGGAATTTCTTCGTCGACCTTGCAATCAAGAATAACAAAATCGGCGGGAAATACGAAATTCCCAACTTGGATTAGCACATCATCTATAATACCAAATGGACGCTTAACCGTCCTGTCAGCAAGCTGTAAAAGCATAGAGGTGGGTCTGGCTCTCCCAATACCTAACCTCTTATAGATAACTAAGGGCATGAGATTAATGCTTGCCCCCAAATCACATAAAGCCTTAGTAAAGGCATAATATAGTGCATGGAATGGTGAAGCTACCTAGATCAGATAGCTTCTCAGCAATGGGTCTGGAGAGACTACTGCACTACAAGTCTGGGTGAGTGTAACTGTGGCCAAGTCTTGGAAATCAAATTTCCGCGACATCAATTCCTTCATCATCTTAGCATAACCAGGCATTTCTTTTAAAGCTTCAATTAATGGAATGTTTACCTGGATTTGCTTGGGCAACTCGAAGAACTTTTTGTATTGCTCCTCTTTCTGGTGTTTGGCTAACCTTTGGGGGAATGGTGGTGGAGGCCTCTTCTTCCCAATCACTTGGGATTTTTCTTTCTCTATAACTTGTTCCACAACCGGCGGTTCTACCGGTTCAGCTGCTTTCCCCGTTCCCTATTGCACATCTTTATTTTCAGCTACTGGCTGGACTGTAACTTTCGTCAACCCGGTGGACTCATCCAGTTCAATTGGTACTGGAGTGAGTGTCTCAGCTTGCAAATTGCCTCTTTCTTTCTCAGCATCAAGATCTCTACCACTTCTCAGAGTCACTGCCATCATCTGCTTTGGGACTTGGTCCTTTGGGTTTATTTGTGTGGCTGCAGGCAATGTCCCTTGAGGACGATTGTTGAGAGACATAGCAATCTGGCCCACCTGTACTTCAATATTTTTGATGGCTGCATCATGGGCATCTATCCTCTCATTGGTTTTGGCATTTGACCCGATTACCTGTTGCATCATAGCTTTCAATTCTGCGCAAACCCATCGTCATGTCTACCCCCATGCTGTGGTGGAGGTGGATAATATCCCTGCTGTTGATTGCCGAAATTCTGAGGTCTAGGATATGGAGCCATGTTGTGTGATGGCCTCATACCTGCTGCATTAAATTGTGGCTGTGGAGGTCTATACTGCATTGGAGCCTGTTGGCCCCAGTTTTGATTGCCTTGTCGCTGTCCTCCATAGTTAGCCACATAGTTCATATCTTCATGCTGATGATGATGTTCTTGGTCTACAGCCCATGGATTACCTATGGGTTGGCTAATGCAAGATGTGCATAAACCACCATTGGTAGTATCTACAATGTGAACTTGCTGCTTAACCCCTGATTCTTCCACCTTCTTTGCCAGGATGCTCATTTGTGTCAGTAAAGTTGCCACGTTCTCCTCCAAAGTGTTGGATGGGTCCAGAGGTACAGAGTGTACTACTGGTGTGATAGGAGCATTCCTGGACGACCACCCGGAATTTTGAGCCATCTTGTCTAGCAAATTTTGGCCCTCTCTCCAAGTCTTGCTCAGAAAAGCCCCACCTACTGAAGCATCTACAATGTTCTTCATACTGTCTGAAAGTCCCATGTAGAACCTTTGACCCAACACCTATTCAGGAATTCCATGGTGAGGACACATAACAAGCATGCCTTTGAATCTGCCCCAAGTTTCATGTAGTGTTTCCAGTGGTTTCTGCTTGAAGCTCACAATCTCATCAATTTGTTGAGCTGTTTTGTTGGGTGGATGAAACTTGTTGTGGAATTGTTTGAATAACTCATCCCAAGTTGTAATGGAGTTTATTGGGAGTGAGTTTAGCCATATCTGTGCTGCTCCTGTAACTGAGAATGGAAAAAGTAGTAATCTGATAGCTTCCGGAGTTACATTCGGTTGCTTTGTGTTTTGCATATTGATAGAAAGTTCTTGAGGTGCTGCTGTGGATCTTCAACCTGAGACCCGGAGAATAATCCCTTGTTTTGCAACAAGTGAAGCATTTTGTTAGTAATCTGGAAAGACTCAGCTTGAATTGCTGGCACAACGATGGCAGTTGCCAAATTATCCGCTGTGTGTTGTGCCCAGTCGAACAATGCACCTTCTTGTGCCTCCCGTGCCTCTTGCATATTTAGCCCGGCTTGCTGGTTTTGAGCGTTTATGTCACCCATGTCGAAGTCTAGTTTGATTGGTTGTTGAGATTGTTGAATTTGTTTGATGGCTTTGTTACGTGCCCGGAAGATTTGCTCGGGGTCTGAGAGTCCTTCAATTAGTTCTCCAGTCCTTGCAGATTTTCTAGGCATGCACCTGAATACCCAAATCAACAAACGCCAAAATATTCAATGTAGAGTGTAGAAAGAACCTGAATACACAAGAATCTTGAAGTTCTGTCAATGGCAATTGATAATTCCGTTAATTCCCCAGCAACGGCGCCAAAATTGATTCACGTCCAAGCAACGGTCGTAGTCAATATAACTTGGTTTAATAAGTCCAAGATCGATCCCACAGAGAATTAACCTACCAATTGCAACTTTCACAACCCCAAAAGTACTTACGAATCAAGTTCCCAAACTTTGAATATATATATGTGTGGATTCGAACAACTACTTTGCAAGAATTAAAGAATGCTTTAAACGAAAGAATTGAATATTGAATAAAACAATATAGAGAAAGACTAAGGTATTGATTTCCCTATTGATGGAATCCCTTATCGTTATGCTCATACAAATTGTTAATATATTCTATCAATCATGAACGCTATGTGTATCGTAACCCTCTCCCGAGCAATTACAATAATTTACTAATGCACTCTCCCGAGCTACCCTAGCTAGCTTTAATTTGAATAGTTCACTTTAGATTGCACCCAAGACTTCGTTATTCCTAACCCCGTCTTTACGCCTAAAATTATAGATTCCTCTAATAACCTAGGTGTGGTGTTGGTCAACAATAAACCTAAATATGCACTTTTTTCCAAGTTATGCACACTAAATAGGCACCGCTAATTGGGACGTCTACCAATTAACTACAATAAGAATGAAGTTGAACAAATAGAAATCTAAGTCACAATTTGTAATCACATAAACGATAAGTTCGTCACTCAATAGGTTCCATCAAAACCTTAGAAAAGAATTTAGCTACTCATACTTGAAGAAACAAAGATAATAATTGAAATCATAAAGAATTACTTGATATAAAAATAAAGAAAGAGTTTGAGAGGAATCTCTCCTACTAAAACCTTGCAAAAGTATTGAAGAAATAAAGTACATGCCTCTATGGGGCAAACTAGGAGTTTATATAGAAGTTTTAGGGCTTAAAATCTAAGTTAGAGTCCAACTGGGATTACTGCCGCTGGGACTTCCGCGGTTCGTTCGCGGCCGCGAGCGGACCGCGAACAGTCAAACTTCAGAGGGCTTCGTTTTTCGCGGTTCATCCGCGGCCGCGAGTGGACCGCGGATGAACAACACTTCTGTTTCTTTACTGCTTCGTCCAGACCTCTTCACTTTAGCTCTTCTCTTGGCCTTTTCATCAACCTATGACTTCAAAATGGCTTTTTAAGGCATCCAATGCATCACATGTACCTGTAAAACACAATCAAACACTAATCAAAGCATTTTGTCCTCATAACAACATTAATCTCATAATAAAGTGTGATTATTTAGGGTATAATTATAGTCAAATTCACCTATTATCATTCATCAACAAAAATATAATTTCATTTCAATCAACAGCCCATATGAAATCAAGCCATCATGAGTCTTGCTAGTAGTGCATCATGATCATATAGTTCAATCAAGTCAATTCGTACCCACACTTTTTATCACTATCTTCTTAGACATAAGCATATGGAAACACGTACATGAGGAACAGTTACGGGGAATATCATACACCTATTGCAACCTAATGTGTAATACAGTCATGTTACCTTTATTATCAACTCACATAACATTTTCAGGGGTACACCACACTAAACCCTTGATGACTCTTAATAGTTACCCTAAGATGTGATACCATAAACTGACCACAACTTTATCTATCCAATATATATGTGATCACACTATGAAGCTTTATCTTTGACTTGTCTGAACTTACAATACCCAATGATATAATACAATGAGGAACAACAGAGTTCAAGATCAGGCTGGAGTTCTTCTGGAATCCATTAATGCACTGGGTAGAGTACTTTGTGAGGTCGTATACTAAGAGACACAAAATGTTACTACTAACAATACTGACATGGTTAATCATTGTGACTACCTCAATTAATACACAAATGAGGCATAGGAGTAAGTAGTACATGGGAAATAAGAATCATTAAGGAGGAATACTCAAGTACGTGAACACTCATTTTCTAGAGTGTAGGGAAAATCCATCGACCCCGAATAGGAATACTCTAGCACCTTGAATGTGATATGGGATTCAAAATACATGAAGTTGAATTACACTCTTAACATTACTTGACACACAGAGTCTATGCCACAAGCCTATAAGGATGAAAAAAATTGAACGCTTATGAGATTACCATACTCTAGACAACTTAACACTTCTTGGTAGTTGATCATATATGAGGAAACTAAAAATTACGACCATTTTGTTTTTTTCAAATCAACATGTTCATGATATGTACAAAAATCCGAAGTCATCTAATATCAACCTTTCTCGAGTTAAACTCAATAGCTAGGAAATCTTGATATTGGGACAAAATCATGAATTGGTTAGAAGGTTTTAATAGTTAACACGACGCTCCGGGGAGAAGGTAAATAAAAGCCATATCTAGCCAAGAAGGTGAGATACCAAGGGTAGTAAAACTCTCCACACATGACAATGACATAGTCCATGATTCTAGAAGTTGAGGGTGTAAAGAAAACCAAACTCAATGCGACAGTGCACAATAATCACTGAAGGTTTGCAGATGTTCATGATGAGATCTCCATAGGTTTTGACTTGAAAAAGGAAGTGTCATAGTGATACATAGAAGGTAATGTTCTCTTATGGTTGTCGTACAAGTGTAGGGAACTAGAACAATGAATTCACTAAATAAGGATTACAATTAAAACATTATGGAGATATAATGAGAAAATAATCATTGGTTATAAGTTGGACACACTTCTACTATATTAACTCCCCACTGCAATACATGACCATGCCACGAGCAACCACAATACTAGGACATCGTGAGCTACTTACTGCGAGATGTCCCAAGTGGGCACGAAAACCATGGCGACACAAGATATATATGATGGGGATGTGAGGATCTCAATTTGTTTTCAGAGAGACCTTATGCACACGGTGACCATTTCAATTGATATGCACTAATATGATAGGCACTGAGATGTGCATATATGTTACTAGACAGTGAAAAGGTTTCATGATGTTACTCGTAAGAGAGTAGATTGGTTGATCAAGCCATATAAGACACACACAACTAAGTAAAAGAGTGACTCGAGAAGGATTACAAATCTTGAATACTTTGCATGGAACTTGACACCACATGTACAAACTTTACGATGGTGCATGTATAGGCACAAGTGAGCAGATGTTGTCAATTTAAATGAGACGTTTCTGTAAGAAATTCATCGGGAATAGTCCTTTGTCGAGAATTTAGGAAAAGCAAGTAGGAAGTATCAATAGTGCTATAACTCAATTCTGGAACATAATTATAGAGCTCAATTCCATAGGAGGTTGTAAACAATAGAACTATGATAGGGAGACTTTGTAGATAATATGTCTCATTCAAAGAGTATGCATGTGCATGAACTATTTTGTAATTTAGATTCTTTTTAAGAACATATCTATGCAAGGACAAGGAAATCATAGGGGTTTAACAAAAAGTTTAAACAATCACTACATTACCAAATAAAATGGATCACATAGTTTTTTTTTTACATAATTTCCATACCTCTAGGTTGCATTTCATAGCCCTTCCATAGGGTTCACTTATAAAATTATTAACCTATGCGCTTCATACAATATTAAGGAAATCACAAGTACAAATCAAACACTTTAAACGTTCACCACATTATCGAATAAAAGAATCATGCCATTTTTACGTATATTAGTCCATCGGCTCTTGGGGCCATAATTATCACATCAGACATGGCACTAGGCCACATTTCATAACACAATCTCTTCTTCCCCTGCATTTCACATCATTTTCGTATATTTCACATCAACATCATAATCTGTTTCATATTCCCTCATGTCACAAGTATCACCAGGTACAATTTCATTTCGAGTTCTTGACACATTGTCTATACTTTATTTCTAAAAAGCATTTGACTTATTTCAACATCTCTATGCATAGAGGACTTCACACGATTTTATTTAAGATATGCTCCTTCAATTTCAATTTAAGGCCTTCACATTTCAATACATGATTCATACCCCTTGCACCCATTTTAAGTTGTCAATAATAGCACATTGATCATATTGGAATGTATCTTTCACAAATATCGGGTCACAACACCAATTCATGTAAAGTATCAATCACAGCTAGAGTCCA
Organism: Nicotiana noctiflora; assembly: GCA_032618575.1. Taxonomy (NCBI): domain Eukaryota; kingdom Viridiplantae; phylum Streptophyta; class Magnoliopsida; order Solanales; family Solanaceae; genus Nicotiana; species Nicotiana noctiflora. The sequence goes on along the minus strand of JASVEL010014179.1, from coordinate 215,069 downwards.
ACATTTAGTCTTACCACATTTACACAGTCACTTACTTCATTTCCAAACATATTTATACATTACCAACAACTAGACGCAATCAATCAAATACCTTTAGTACACGTAAGAACATTTTGGAAGTATCAACCATAACAAGTTTTCTCACAAAATTTGGCATCAAAATATTAATTCAAACTTGACTTGAAGTCTAGGAATTTTAGCACATAGTTCACATTCTTTACATATCATCATCTACCAAGAATAATATATTAAACAAATGGAGAAGTACCTCCCACATATATTTTCACAACAACAATTCGCTTAACATAACAACACGGGTACTGCATCAATTATATTTTGAACCTACAACATTTATGTGGGCACCAGTGAAGCTTAATTTCTAAGAGACGAGGTTTTAGCCGTATAGACTGATGATATACTACATGATCTGGTGGGGCAGTGACATTAGTTGGAACAAGGGTACTCTCCTTAATAACAAGTTTTACCAATCACTCCATGGCTCAACACATTCTTCTAACAAGTCCTTGGGTGATCCACTTGGACTCAATGGTGGGATAAATCCCATCTTACATGCTTCAAATTCACAGATATGGTATCAAAATTACCAATCTTGAGATTAATACTTATAGAGAAAATTAGCTCCCTATCTTGAGCCATATCGCACGATCTGGAATATCAAAGAAATTGGTAAATTCCTAAATGTCCGTGCAGCCCCCAACTTATATGATGTGGTCGACAATACACCGATAATAAGGGCACTACTAGACACGGCTCCGAGACATCCTAGGACACTTTAAAACCTTAGACTCTGATACCAAGTTTGTCACGCCCCAATTCGAGGGACATTACCGGCGCCTGACCGGGTAGTCCCAGTCAAGCGAACTTGGGTGCCTTTCTATCCCACGCGTTACCCCTGTGTTGTTTATTACTCATAAGCCAAAGATCTTACCAATTATAACTGAATTCACATTGTACAACATAACCATACGATTGGTTTACTAACAAGTTTACAATTTATATTTACAACGCCCGACATATATATACATAGACCATAATCCCACAGTTTACATGTCTACGGAGCCTCTAGGATACAAAGGACAATACAATACTTGCCGGTAACAAGGCTCCGGTTATACCTTACACAAATCAAAATAAATTCAAAACAAGAGTGGCATGAGCCACGTAGGGCCCCGAAAGGAAAGGGGCTCACCAAAACGGGCAGTGGAAGATGAAGGATGCTACTGCCGATGAGCTGAAGTACCTGCTACCGATTCACCTACAATCATAATACGAATGTAGCGTCCCCGGCAAAAGGGACGTCAGTACACTTGAATTGTACTGGTATGTATGGACAAACTTTGTCCCAAGTAAACTCAAGCCATTAACAAGAAATCACGATGATAATACAGCCAATGAATTACATCAAGAATCAATTAAGCCAGCCAACCATGTATTCCACATTTTTCCTCATTTCAGATAATTCTCAACACAAAGCACGTTTAAGATCAACAAGTAGAACAACCACAAATCAATCACGTAAAACACAAGTAGTCAAACAAAGGGGTAATCAGTGCCCCACAGGTTGCAAACTCTCCTGCTGTCTCCTTTCACAATTTCACATCAATGATTTTATATCAAATTTCAATAGCGATTGCGATCGCTTTCTATCCTTATTACCTCGTCCCTCCTTATTACCTCGGCCACCCTTATCATCCCAACGCACACCTTATTACCTCATGTTGCAGCGTGCAACCCGATCCCACCGTACAGTTTCAATCACAACAATTACAAACAGCAAATAAGGCATTACACCAAATTACAACAAGTTCAAATAAGCAACTTACAATTCGATTCACATTCTCAAATACTTTTCAAATTGATATCACAACCAAGCTACCATCTTCAAGAGTACACACACAAGTATGTTCAACAATTTAGCACAATTCAAGTGTTTCATCTCATTCCACAAGAAACCATATATGCCACTACAACAATTGTTCTCAGTTATTTACCAATTCCAATTCCCTTGTTATCTTTCAATTCATATTTCATACCACATCACATGTAGTTAAACATCAACTGAATACCCAACAATGATATTGAAGAATCACATACAATTTCTCAAATTAACACATGCCAAACAATTTGATACCGGCTTCTTGCCTTTCTGAACGCAAGCTTCCTCGTTTTGTCCTGTCTGTTGGGGGTATAATTTCCTCTATCACAGCTTGTAGTTTTCTTTCTTTCAAAGTTGCTGGGGATAATTGGATTCAAAGATCATTTCCTTGCATTATCTGGCTTCTTTCCCCAACCGGGTATTTGGTTTCGAGAAAATTTTCGCAACGGAAGAAAATTTTCTGCCCCAGTTTGAGAATCTTCTTCGTGGCATGCTTTTCTGCCAACAACCCCTCTTTTTCCTGTTTCAAATCAAAGAAAAATTGGTTAGTTTTAAAATGTGGTGGCTCGTTGTGGTGCTCCTGCTAGGGATGGTTCTCCTCCTCTTTCCCTGCTCTGCGTTTCATTATCAGAACTTGCTGGGGATGTTATTATTTGATGATATTCATGCTGGGGATAGCTTTCTCCTTTCTTGCTTCCCCGCCTTCCTTGATGACTCTTTATTTGCGAACCTTTCCACATGGTTTTCCACTGACCACCCGAATTCCTATGATAGTGACCCTTCGTGAAGACCTTGCATGTTTTACTCGTGAACCATTTTCTTTGTTCACCCTTGTCACTGAAATACCTTTCTGCTGGGGATATCTCTCCTTTTGCGGCATATCTAAGGACTGGGCATTTCCCAACCTTTGAGTCTCATTAACCTTCCTTGAGGTCATTAACCTTCCTTGAGATATCCTTATTGACACCAATCCCTCCCTTTGTCATTTTTCTATTGCTGGGGAATATCCCTCTGGACACTGGCCTTGCGCTTGATCCTTCATGACCTATACCACTTGGGTGTACCAATCAAAATCCCGTCTTGCGTAATTGGAAAGCTGATGGAAAATTTTGCAGTCATTTCTTGCAAACAGACTCTATTGGGGAATTTTGATGAAAGGAGAAAGATAAAAGGAAACAGAATAAAAGACAATGACTCTCTAAAAAGAAAAATTATAAAGTAAACCTATCAAATGTGGATACCAACTCTAATGGACATTACATGCACATATAGCATATCTTCCGTCGTTAAACCGCCTTTTGTAATCTTCGCTTGGGCCTTTCCCATCTGATTTCTAATCTTCGTTCGACTTGTAGTGCCCGAGGGGTTTTCACCGCTAAGACTCTCTCATTCGTGCTTCTCTTCAGCTGGGGATTGGGAGTGTTACCGCTGAGATTCTCTCATATTTCTCCTGCTGCAGATCAGAGTCTTTTCTGATGGGAATCAGAGTGTTATGTTCTGATAGGACTTCTCTCATTTGCCTGACTTGGCCTCTTTTGAATATTGGTCAAAAGGTTTTTCTTTGGACCGTAATATGGGTTTGGACAGGGCTAGAAAGAAAGGGTATTAAAGGCTCAAAAATAAAACAAATTGGGTTTAAAATTACAACCTTCGGAATCCTATGTTTTCCTTGCATAAACCAATTTTTTATTGCCCTAGTTTCTTGCTTGGAGTTTTTTTTATTTTTATTTACACTATGACCGAGCTGTGAAGCGCCTACGTATCCTCTTTGAGGAATCAGGTCAAACGTAGTTCCCCATTCCTCTTTTTCAAGTTTCTTTTTTTTCATACATTTTTCTTTTTCTTTTTTTATCTCTTTTTGTTGTTTTCTTTTTCTTTATTTTTTTCTTAATCCCTTTCTTCTCTTGCCTTTCAAACTTGTGTTTCTAGTCTTCGCAACTAATTCCGAAGGAGGGGTATGAAAGAATTTAAAATAAGGCTCAAAGGGTTGACGATGGATAAAGTATTTGGATAGCAGAACAAAATGCCTTCGTCATTCCAATCTTCAAAACATGCCAAGTGTAAACAACACAATTAATATTCGTCATATCTTTAAAGCACTGTTGGGCAACACTCGCATTTTCATTATTATGAACGATCCCATGTCAATTTTGGCAGCTTGCCTTTAACGGTTTTCTTTTACTCGCCCCAGTTTCTCATGACTCGGGTTTCAAATAATCTCAAACCGTTCTTATTTCATTTAAATATCTCGATCACCTCCCAGTGGTTTTGTGATTAACTTTTAAGATCAGGCCAGAACTATGCTCGCACGTCATGTCACTAGAGCTAGAAGAAAAAAGAACTATAGGAAGGAGAGGACTAAATAACCGAAAATGTCTAAAAATAATATAAAATAGGTCATTGCATTAACCGATCAAACAACGACTCGAACAACCAAAAAACAAAACTAGGGTTACAACCCTTAGAACGAACCTAGACCCATTTAGATGAGACACTATGATCAAAAGAAAAATACAAGGATAAAAGGTTTGAGCCACAAAACAACATTCGGATTACCATTCTGAAATAACTCGGACAAATAGAAATGACAACAAAATAAGCCACCAAAAATGACTCTCCAATTGATAAGCCTGACATTTAGCCACGAATTTGATTATTAGAACCACTATGGCCTTCTCTCATTTCAGTCGGCAAATTCCCGAGTGGATTCTCATATTCCGTGTCACCAGGCATCACCGCCAGAAAGTGTGTATCATCAGGTGCAGGTAATGGATTCAGCGCGATATTCTGGGTGTCACCGTTATGAATCACAATCAATCTTTCTTGGATCATCCTTTCTATTTCCCTTTTCAAATCCCGACAACTTTCCATGTTGTGCCCCTGGGCATGGGAATGTTATTCACACCTTTTAGATGGGTCAAAGCTCCTTGCACGTGGGTCCACATGATTTGGAGGGATGGGTGCAATCATGTCCTGTTGCTTTAACTTCTCAACTAAGCTTGCATAGGAAACTCCTATTGGTGTGAAATTATCCTTCAACTTCGGTTCCCTTCTATACCCTTTGTTTGGAAGTGGGTTATAAGGTATTTGGAAATTTTGCAGAGGCTGGAAGAGATTTTGTGATGCCCGTGCTCGCTTTCATGGATGATTAGATGGCTGAATAACATACTGGGGTGGATCAACTGAGTATGGTGGGTTCGGAGGTGGATAGTAATGCTCGGGGGAGTTATGGAAAACCTGTCGAGACATCGCATACCGTCGAGGTGTTCTTCTGGAACCTTTTCTTGACCCTGATATCATCATGACTTCTTCATCCCTCTCATTCGTGTCACTAGATTCAAATTGGACAACCTGAGCTGCAGCCTTGAGAGCCGCTTGACTTATAATTCTGCCTGTCTTAAGACCGTTCTCTACCATTTCTCCCATTTTGATTACATCCAAGAATGATTGACCAACTGCAGACATCATGTTCTGAAAATAATCCGGCTCTTGAGCCTGAAGGAAGACAGTGATTAACTCATGGTCATCCATGGGTGGCTCAGCACGAGCCGCTTGCTCTCTCCATTTAAGGGCATATTCCCTGAAACTTTCACTTGATTTCTTCTTCAGATTTGAAAGAAAAATGCGTTCTGGGGCAATGTCGATATTGTATTGGAATTGTTTGACAAAGGCCTGTGCCATGTCATTCCAGACGTGCCAGCGAGATGCATCATGATCCCAAAACCATTCAGAGGCTACTCCTGTAAGGCTTTCCCCAAAGTAAGCTATTAACAATTCTTCATTTCTTCCCGGACTCCTTAGTTGATTGCAATACCTTTTCAAATGGGCTATGGGGTGTCCATGTCCATCGTACTTTTCAAATTTGGGAATCTTGAAACCAGGTGGCAAGTGGACATCGGGAAACAAGCATAGATCTTTGAAAGCCACACTCTTTTGACCCGCCAACCCGTGCGTGTTTTTCAACCGATGTTCTAAGCTTTTCAATCTTTGGGTTATTTCCTCCTGTACCATCTTTCGGGGATCTTGCGTTGTCCGCTTGTCACAAACCAACCACCTTCTACTTACTTTACAATTCAAGACAAAACATGTTAGAATGGACTCAGCCAGTCCTTATCAAATTTTTTTTTTGCTTACTTCTTCTTTTTTTTAATAATATATATACATATACAGTTGTGGTCGAATCTTATGGAGATTGCCTACGTATCATGACCCCGCATGAATCGGACCGAGCGTAGTTCTTGCAAATTAATGCAAGAAATAAAGAGATGTTTATTTGATTTTTTTTTGATTTTTTTTTTTGAAAATTGTAAAAGCCGACTCCAACTAAAAACTCTGATGAAAAACTTTCACACCTTGTGCCGGAGATTTCTACAAGAATAAGAATATTTTTAGCGCCAATTATGACTATTTCTACAAAATTAGCCATGTAATGACATACTTGACAAAGCGGCTATTTTTGTAAAACTTTATTTAAGAGACTACAAATTCAAAATCTTTCATCTTAGGGCCCATGGGGCATCGTTCAGCACCGACGCAGGCCAACACAAGACTGAGAAAGCTTAAATGCCAAATGTGGCCATTTCAGCAAAACCATATGTTTTTTTTTTTTTTTGCAAAGTTGAGTGATGACTCAAACTTAATTTTGTGGATACAGCCTTTCAATATTTCCATGAGGGAATATTTCAAGGTTGTGCCCAAAAATTATTTACAAAGACTCAAAGTGACTATTCTTGCAAAAATAGCCTTCTGGCGTCCTTTTGGGGAACATTCGGCATATTTTAAACAAGAATAGCATCACCTGATTTATTTATAATAAAATAAAAAATTTGACACATTTTTTGGTTATTTCTGCAAAAGGGATGTGAACCCAAACTTGATTTTGCGGCTATGGCTTGCAACATTTCCACAAGGAATATTTCAAGGCTATGCTCGTAAATTATCTAAAATGACTCAAAGTGGCTATTTTTGCAAAAACAGCCTTCCGACGTCCTTTCGGAACATTCGACTATTTTCAAAAACGGCATCACTTTGATTTTATTGACGGAATTAACCACACATTTTTGTTGATTTTTTTTAAAAGGGGTGGTAACCCAAACTTTATTTTGAGGCTACGGCCTTTCAACATTTCCACATGGAAAATTTCAAGGCTATTATTCAAAAAGAAAAAGAAAAGACTTCAAAGTGGCCATTTTTGCAAAAACAGCCTTCCGGTGTCCTTTCGGAACATTCGGCTATTTTCAAAAACAGCGTTACTTTGATTTTATTGAAAACTAAAACTTCGACATTTTTTTTTAATTTTTTGAAGGGGTGGTTGGACCCGATGAGGGTTGCCTACGTATCCCACCTAATGGGGAGAATCAAACCTGCGTAGTTCGGTCAGATTATTTTATGACCAATTATTTCAACAAAATTGCTCTTCCTATTTTTCAAATTTTCAAATTTTCGACAGCATTTCGTCAATATTTTTGATATTTTTCTATTCCAAAATTCTATTTCTTTTTTTTTTTTTAATCACACATTTTTTTATTTTACAACAAACGTTTTTTTTTCTTTTTAAGTCAAATAAAAACAAACTACATCTGTAAATGAAACAAACTATTTATTATTTTTTCACATATTTTTTTTTAATTTTAATTTTTTTTATGTAAAAAAACACAAACTATTTTGAAACTATTTTTTTTTCATTTTCCTCAATATAAAAAAAACCGGTTAGCCTGCAAGTCTGAAGCAAATGAATGCGTAAAACAAACAGGATGCAGCAGGATGGTCTTTTCATTTCAGGTCATCTGTCCTAGACAGGCCCAACCCCTGTGTTGAGCCTCTCTAAGTCAATATGCATATGATGCAAATAAGCGTTCCTACTAGGGATCCGGTATGAAGTTTTGTTATACTAGGTTTAAAAACCTGGGTTTATTATTCTAGACCTGGCTTACCCGAGCGGACAACTCGAGCCGAGGAGGAGGCGGCAACCCGGGAATACAGAAGCTTCACCGGTTTTGCAACTTATCCAAACCTCGTTCTAAAGTGGGAATTAGACACTATACAGAAAAGAAGTCACACGAAGTGCACCCTTCTTCATGATTTAGAAGACTCGGAGAGGAGATTGGTTTCGGCACAATTTATATGTACAGAGTTCAAAAAATATCAAAGCGATAAAAATATCATTTTGTACATTTAAACCCAAGATAATAATAAACTAAATACAACAATTATTCAAAACTCGAGTTCTAAACCCTGATCAAGTGGTTCTGGGTTTATCATCTTTTTGGAAAAGGTGTCTAGACTGGCTTTAACTCGAGCAGACAACTCGAGCCGATGAGTGTCAGTGCACCGGTAGCATGGCTTTCTGGCTTAATTGACAAAACTCCCCGCCTAAAACATGTGTGACTACAAATCCTTCACCGGGTGCCAAGCACCACGGCTATCTTGAGAAAAACGGGCTATGTCCAGCAAATGCCCGATATTATATTTCAAAGAGACTCAGAAGAGGAAAATGGGTATCGGCACAATTTATATACAATTCACAAAATATCAAAACAGTAAAAACAATATTTAGCACATTAATACAAACATATAATAAAATCGGATAATAAATAAGCCAAATACAACAATTATTCCAAGCTCGAATTCTTAAACCCTGAACCAGTGGTTCTGGGTTTGCATTCCCCAGCAGAGTCGCCAGAACTGTCACGCCTCCTTTTTGGCGCGCCCACGTGGGTGCGAGTGGAGTTTTTCCAATTAAAGGACAATCGAAACGAGATTTATTTAATTAATTCAGAGTCGCCACTTGGGAGATTTATGGTGTCCCAAGTCACCGGTTGAATCCCGAATCGAGGAAAAAAAAATGACTCTGTTTAACAGTCCGCAAACCAGAAATCCGGATAAGGAATTCTGTTAACCCGGGAGAAGGTGTTAGGCATTCCCGAATTCCGTGGTTCTAGCACGGTCGCTTAACTATCATATTCGTCTTATTTATCTGATTTTAACAGTTATGTACTCAATGCAAATTAATATCCCTTTACCGCTTTTATTATTATTATTATTTACGAAAGAGAATGTTGCCTAAAAATATGTTTCGAATCACGTCACATGAAATGCACCCGGATCCTCGACACATTCTTATCCAACATTTTGGGATTTGGATTTGGGCCGCATGAAATGCACACCCGTATTTAAGAAGGTAAAATTATTAAAATACGCGCCTAGAGCGATTACTTATTTACATTTTTGAGAAGGCCGTGAAATTCGCTAAGAAACGGCACATCTCGAAATCTAAGTATTTTATATATACATTTATGAGGGCTTCGCAATTGTCATTTTATTTGTCGAGACTCGTCTCATTTCTATTTTTAAGGCTATTTAAACTAAAAGCTCGGAGGACCATAAACTATTTGTTATATAATACGGCCCACCTATTTAACTAAGAACTACGGATATTCAAAATAAACTAGTTTGAAATTAATCTCATAATTTATTCAACTTTTGAACCCCAAACCGACTAATAACTTGTTCAAATCTCTAATGCGACAAACCAATCCAAAGAACCATTTATAAGCGACATTACGAGACAAACACCTTGAAAAAAATGAATAGTCATGTCTCATTGCAGAAGTCAATAAAATGAACTCATTTTTGAAAACAAACATAAGATAATGAAGCATACATTTCACTCAAATATTCATTCAGAGGTTCATGGGCAGATTCAAAAATTTCGACTAAACAAATACATTAACAATTTCAAACAACCATGTACCATATAACTTCATTTCTTCAAACTCTACCACGCAAAACTGAACAAAGACGAGACAAGAATACAATCTTAAAGAATGAGTTTGAACCTGGATTGTTTGATGGCTTTAATACTCAATAACGCACAGGACAACGAGCAAGATTTCAAATAGAAAACCTCGTCAGAAAGACCTCGAATCTGCCCGGAACCACGACAAAATTCAACGACGGACCTCGCGGATTGAACCAGAAATCCTCTTATGTTCATGTCACCATTTATGTGTGCGCTTGTACTGCTTGAGCTGAAGAACGACGGGATGATGAAGATGACGACGAAGTTGCAATGGCTCAGCTGCTGTCCGCTGCTACTGGTTTTTGGTCGACGGGCTGACTGGTTGAACTACTGGGCGACGTGGGGATGCTAGAAGCTGGGACGGGTTCGACGAGAGGCTGGAGTGGTCGACGTTGAGAGGGCTGGAGGTGCTTGGTTCGACTGGTTGACCTTATTTCAGCTGGTCGGAAATGGTGGAGTCAACCAGTTCGTGGTCGTGTGGTCGACGGAAATGGAGGGTCGTTTGAGTAGTTGGTCGTTGCTGGACGACAGACAGGTGATGGCGGCAATGGTGATTGGAATGGTGGTTGACAAGCTGATCGGAGATGGAAGGGAAATGGTTGTGATGACGAAAGGTTGTTAATGGCGAGGGAAATGACGAGAATGGTTGTCGTCTTCTTCAGCCAAAATCTGAAGACCATGAACAGTGTAGTCTATATTCCAAAACAAAAACTCTCTCCCTCACCTCCTGTTTCGTTTTCTTTTTTAAAATGACCAAGCCCCCCCCCTCTCTTCTTGTTTTTTTCTTTTTAAAATGAGCCCACCAGCCCTCTTGTTTTTGGTTTCAAAAAAATCCCCCACGTGAAAAATCCCTCTTTCCCGTTTTAAAATCAATAACAAAAATCCCTGCCCATCCCCTCCCCATCCCCTGCTCATCCCCTGTCCGTTGGCAAATTCTGCCCACGTGAGAGACCAAGAGTGATGGGTCTCCACGTGGGTCTCAAGAGTCATGGGTTCCGTCTCGTGCTCCGTCCGTGTCCACCACGTGTGGTGGGCTCGAATTATTATGGGCTAGGTCCGAAAATTATAATATTGGATAGTTTAAACCCGAATATTATTCTCCGCCCGGAACCGAGAATGAAAACATGGTGTTATTAATTAATCCTACATAAGCAAAATAACTATAAGACTCATAATTAAAACAAAACTATTTTATATATATTTTTTTTCAAGATTAAAGTAACCCCAAAATGTTAGTGAAACTATTTATTTATTTATTTCATAATTTTCGTTTTTTTAATAAAGCTAAAAATATAAAGTACTATTTTTTGTATTTTTCAAGTTTAAAATGACTACGAAACATCAATAAAACTATATTTTTTTTGTTATTTTTTATTTTAAGGTAAAAATAAAGTAAAAGAGTCAAAATTAGCTAAGATAGTTGTATTAGGCCTAAACTAAATATTTTACGCTAAAAATATAAAAAATCTCGGGTAGGGGCAAAATCACGCATCTACAATAGGTGAGTCATGGGTCTCGTATAGACATCGGTGTAGGGATCTGACCTAGATTGATACAGTTATCTCGAAAACTTATCTACCATTCTTTTCGAGTTGTCATTGTTACCGAGGTGGTTGTTGTTGTAACAACATGGAATTAATACTTGACTAGTTTTAGATCTAAAGAAAATTAAAAAAAAAATTGGCTAAGAAATCCCCATAGACAGCGCCAAATTGTTGACCAAAAAGTATTGGACCTTTCGGTCAAACCAATCAATGATAAAATAAAGAGTAAATCTAAGCCAAATATAATTAACTTTAGATCTAGACATATTGGATATGAGAGTCGAATGAGGCTGAATTTATGTAATAATTCTTTGAATGATTAAAAGGCATCAAACATAAATGATAAGCATACATCTTTGATATATGGTTGTGCATTTGTTAAAGCAAAGAAGATAAGAAAGGAATATCGTTGACAACTATGAGATCCAACTTTATTGATTCAGCAAAGGTGTTTATAAAGGTTTGTAACTCGTTAGCTAGACTTCTTACTTTGTTACCCAAAGGTATCCTCCAAGTCTTCTGTTTGTTTTTCTCTTCCCAGATCCCCCCTCTCTTTCTGCCATTCTGTCACGACCCCAAAATCCGATCGTGATGGCGCCCAGCACATTGCTAGGCCAGCCTGACCAACCTTTCAAAATATCGACCTACCAGCTCTCACTTTACCTTTAAAGCAATAACAGTGATAAGAAAGATATAGAATCAAGCATAAACTCAGAAAATATCCCAAAATAACACAATACTCCCCATAGAATCCGGGGTCATGAGTCAGGAGCCTCTACCAAGAGTGTCACAATAATACTTAATACATAAGTATTGGACATAATGCGGAAAAAAATCAAGAAAAGATAACAAGGAAGTTTGGGTCTTGTGGATGCCAAGCAGCTACTTTGACAATCCGTAAATGAGCTCTGGAGCAGGTGGGATGTCAACCCTACTGTAAAGTACCTGGATCTTCACACAAGATGCAGGAAATAGTGTGAGTACTTCCAACTCAGTGGTAATAAGCACAGATAAAGACATTGAAGGTAAAAATACCCAATAAACCACTCAGCAAAGCTATATAACACCTCTTTTACCCTTTTAAGTAGTATAAATATCAAATAAAGCCATGACAGCTAAGACAGTACAACATATATGTCTAAATGCAATGCAGATGCATAAACATGAGCGCTAAGGCGCGTAGCCCGGTCCATTTGGGTACCCGCGCTCACTGTGGGGGTTCAGACTCTAGAGGGGCTCCTACAGCCCAAGCGCAATATTAGTGATATGCTACGGCGCGCAGCTTGATCCACTACCAATCCAGCTACATGCAATGCAAGCCTCATAGGCACAATAAATAATCATTTTGAAATCCTTTTTAACAGTAATAGTAGAAACCAGTGTTCAGAAATACCAGAGTTTGAAAAATCATTTTAGACAGTGTTTATCCCAGGACTGATATCATGATAACATGCTATAATCATAGAAGCAATATAACGATCCTCACGGGATCCAAATAACTGGCTCACAGCCCAAATATATCCACAATCATCCAAGTAGGAGGTTTACCGGCTTTTTTAAAGCCAACAACACAGTATAATACTACACAGTCAAACTAAGCCATAGTCCCCAATCACAATCGACCCCGAACTCACACTAGATCACGTGTATCGCCTCAATACAGTGTCACATAGTGATATACCGGGGTTTCAAACCCTCAGGCCGTCATTCATGCCCATTAGTCACCTCGAACCGGCTCAAAAACTAGTCCGCAATACCTTTGCCATGAGAATCAACCTCCACAGGTGCTGAATCTGATCAAAACCAATAGTGATGCATCAAAATAGGCTAAAGGAACATAACCCAATCGAAATAACTCGAATTACACGCAAAAATACGAAGTTCCCAAAACTCGAGTCCCGAGCCTCCTTCTCAAAAAAATACAAAATACACATTTTTAGAATCCTCGTCTCATCACGAGTCCATACATATAAAATTTATCAAGATTGGAGTCCATTTTCTTATTCAAATCATCAATTTTTATTTTCTTAGGCTTAGAGCAAAATCCTCTATTTTTGCACCTTAATTCCTCCATTTTTAGAGATTAAATCCATGATTTTTCAATATAATAATATAATTTGGGTCCAAGAGTCCTTACCTGATGATACTCCACAATTTCCTCTTCAAAATTGCCCAATTCTTCTCTTAGTTCGAAGCCCCAATTGATTCTAACACTTCTGAAATTTCGAATAAGCTGAAGCCTTAAACCCTACAGTGACTTTCGCTTCTACGGCACTGAAGTCGCTTCCGCGCTCTCGCTTCTGCGAAAATATAGCCGCTTCTATGGCTTTAACTTAAGTCTTCAAATTCCGCTTCTACGGATAACCACTTGCTTCCGCGACCTCGCATACGCAGACAAAGGTCCGCTTCTGCAGAAATTCCGAAGATGACCATCTTCGCTTCTGCGGGCGAGTTCCCGCTTCTGCTGGTTCGCCTAAGCGAACCCCTGTTCAGTTCCGCGGACCCAACTAAGCCACCAATTCTCGCACCTACTCTTCCAATGCCGCTTCTGTGGTCCATTTCCGCAAAGCGGAAATACGAGATGCAGAACTACAGACCTAATGCAATGCACAAAAATTCCCGTTTGACCTTCCGAACCATCCCGAGGCCCCCGGGACCTCAACCAAAAATACAAACTCATTCTAAAACATCATACGAACTTGTTATAATAATAAAATCACGCCCTTAAACACAAAAATCACCAAATTACCTCGGATTCAAGCCTAATTTTCCTTAAATCTTCCGAAACCTACATCAAATCAAAAACACAACCACATGATGTCCGAATGACCTAAAAATTTGCTGACATATCCAAAATCACCTAACAAAGCTACTAGAGCTGTCGGAATTCCATTCCGACCTGCGGATCAAAATCTCACCTATCAACCAGATTTCGCCAAGATTCCAACTTAGCCAATTCAAGCCTATTTCTACACTAGACCTCCAAAATCAATTCTGATTGCTCCCCTAAGTCACAAATCACCTCCCGGAGCTAACTGAACCACCAGAATTCACATCCGAGCCCTATTATCATATAGTCAACTTCAAGTTAACTTTTCTAAAACAAGCTTCATTCTAAAAGGCTATGTGCATTATTTTCAACCAGAATCAATCCAAATTCACCAGATACACTCTAATACAAAAATAGAAATATGAAACAATATAATGAGGGGATAACGAGGCGGTAAATCTCGTGACGACGGGCCGGGTCATCACACTTTCCTTATATATATATATCTTGCTCTTCATCCAACGATCTTTTACCAGCATACCTCTTCTCGAATGTCTTTCTGTTTACTTGCTCAAGCACGCCCGCATATGTTCCACTTTGCAAGCCTTGTCGTTGGTTCAGCCTCAGCAGTGGCCGAGACAATCGTCGCCATTATGCCTTACGGGTGCATCCACGGCTTGGTCGACCACTTACTATTCCTTTTAATGGGGGGAGGGGGAAGAATGTGGTCGCATTATTAGGGTCACCTCTTGGTGAGCTCGATAGATAATCCACTTACGGTTAGATTTTGACCCATACAAGTTCAATTTTCAATTAGTATTATTTAAAAAAGAAAAATAAATCCAAATTGTCATAATAAATGAATTCTAAAGTAAAAAAATATAAATTAAAATTTTCAATCAATATAAAATCTAATTATTCCAAAGCAATAACATTGATTATTTGGTATTACTTAATGTTTATATGATAATTTGAATGTGTCAAAACATATCATTCAATATAAAATAAAATCCACTCTTAGGAAAATGATATGACAACAAAAACAACAACATCCCAGTGTAATCACATAAATGAGGTCTAGGGAGGGCAGGATGTACGCAGCCTTACCCTTACGCTAGAAGGGCAGAGAGACTATTTTTAATAGACCATCAGCTAAAGAAGGTGAAAGAAGCCCTGATTGCAAGTAATAGTAAGACAAATAATTAGAAAACTAAATTAAAGATAGCAACAGAGAATATGAAAGATGTACCGATAACAAGTAATAGCAAGATAACATATTTAGAAAACTAAATTCAAGGCAGTAAATAAGAATATGAACGAAGTACTGCTAGCAAACTACGGAATAATCGATGGCTAGTAATAACCGAACAAGACATACAAATATAGTAAGGTACTGTACTAGCACTAATACTATCGAACTAGGGAAGACAAAGGGAAACACACGATTACCTACTAACTTTCTGCCCTAATCTTCAACCTCCACACTTTTCTATCTAATGCCATGTCCTCGGTTAGCTCAAGTTGCGCCATGTACCGCCTGATCACCTCTCGCCAAGACTTATTCGTCCTACTTCTACCCATGCTCTCACCTCCCAAAGCCAACCTCTCATATCTCCTTATCGGGGCATCTGTGCTTCTCCTCTTAACATGCCCGAATCATCTCAACCTCGCCACACACATCTTTGCATCTATAGGGGCCACTCACCTTATCCCGAATAACATAATTTCTTATTCTATCCCACCTAGTATTCCCACATCCATCTCAACATCCTCATTTCAACTACTTTCGTCTACTGAACATGAGAGTTTTTGACTGGCCAATACTCTGCCTCATACAACATAGTTGGTCTTTCTACTACCTTGTAGAACTTACCCTTAAGTCTCATCGGCAAATCCTTATCACACAAGACACCGAAAGCGAGCCTCCACTCCATCCACCCTACTCAGATACGGTATGTGATATCCTCATCTATCTCCCATCCTTCTAAATTATAGACCACAGATACTTGAAACTCTCTCTCTTAGGAATGACTTACATATCAAGCCTCACATACCCGTCCACCTCCTAGGTAACACTGGTGAACTTGTACTCCGTCCTACTCAACTTGAAACCCTCAGACTCTAGAGTATTTCTCTAAACCTCTAGCCTCTCATTAACGCAACCTCCCGTCCCATCAATCATGACTATGTCATCCACAAATAACAAGCAGCAAGGCACCTCCCCTTGAATGTGTCACGTCAAAGAATCCATTGCTAGGGAAAACAAAAAAGGGCTAAGTATTGATCCCTGACGCAACCCCATCTTAACTAGAACGTAGTTTGAGTCTCCTCCTTCTGTCCTAACTCGTGTCATACCTGTCCTGAATCACTCTAATATATGCTACAAACACTTCTCTAGCCTCTAAACATCTCTATAAAACCCCTCTCAGTCATAGGCTTTCTCCAAGTCAATGAACACCATATGCAAATCATTCTTCACCGCCCTATACTGCTCCACCAATCCCCTCACAATATGAATGGCCTTAGTAGTCGACAGTCCCGGCGTGAAACCAAACTGGTTCTTGAAAATGGACACACACCTCCTCAATCTCCCTTCAATCACACTCTCCAACACTTTCATCGTGTGGCTTAACAACTTGATACCCCTATAGTTGTTGCAGTTTCGGACATCCCCCATATTCTTATACAACGGGATTATCGTATTCCACCTCCACTCTTCGGCATCTTCTTCGTCCTAAAAATAACGTTAAACAACCTAGCAAGTCATTCCAAGCCCTCTGTAACCACGCTCTTTCAGATTTCCACCGAGATCTCGTCCAGCGAATAAAATATGATTGAACTAAAAAAAAAAAGAAGAAACATATGGTAGAAATAAAAAGGAACAGAAAAAGAAGAACGCTAAATTAATGAGGAATAATTTGGAAAATTTTAATTTATTATAAAGTTATTTTGTATTAAATAAATTAATGTTTTATTTTTGCTCTCTATCCCATTCTCTATTTGTATTATTATATTAATATCTTCATGTGGATTAACTTAAGAAATAATGCTAATGTTAAGTGAAAAAAATAGAGAACATTAGTACCTAGCAAAGTTCTTACTTAATATCCTATGAAAACAAGGAAGTAAATAAGAAAGAAATTAATTTTGATGAAGAGAATCATTTTAGTTATCGTTGTTTTAGCTTTTTGAATCAATAAACAAAATAGAATTAATTAGAAGCGAGTAGATTGAGTTGGAAACTATTTTAATCCATTAAAAATAACATTGACAACATTATATGCTACGAAGTTTGAATTTGAAAATCAAATTTTACAAAATTTGGAATGGGTGTTGTTGCAAATGATTGGAAAAATTCGTTGGACACTTTGTGGGGCTCTCTTTCCTAATATAATTTCTAGGTTTGGACAAGTTTAATTTGATTAATTGGAGTTTGTGACATAATTTAATTTTACACTTCTTCTTTATCCAATTTGCTAATCTTAGTATTTGCCATCCTTTCAAGGTTTCTAATATATCATATTATCTACGGTTTGGAAAGTTTTTTGCATTTTCTGGTGTTATCTTTCTGGATTCCTTTGTTGTTAATGCTTTACTATCTCATTTCATCTTAGTGTCTAGGGTCTATCGAAAATAACTTCTACTCCTCCGAAGTAGGGGTAAGGTCTATGATAAAAATTTCATACCGTCAAACTTTAAAAGCATATTCATAAGCAATGTCTTGATATTTATATAAAAAAGTCCCGATTTATAATTTATTTGGTATTAAGCTTTGAATTGTGTTTCTTTTAATGATAAATTTGATCTTGAAAATAGGTGTTGAAGATTCTGGTAATAATAATATTGACGAGGAGGGTGGTGGCACCGGTTCTATGGAGAGAGAAGGAAAAGTTGCAGTGGCAGTGGTGGGGGATAGTGGTGAATGTGTGGTGAGGGGAAGGGGAGGTGGCTATCGTAGTAGTGGGAGTATGGGAAGTTGGTAGTACGAGAGAAGGAGACGGAGTGAGAAAAGTTATTTTTAAATAAAATATGCTTTTCACGTGCCTAGTAGGAATGGCAAACGGTGCGGGGCGGGACGGGGCGGTTTTTCAACATTCGCAGGGTGGAGCGGGGCATAATTTTTTTTTAAAAAATCATGCCCGGGGCGGTGCGGGTCGCTGGTGCGGGTCTGATGACACCGATAAAAATCCCATTCTCATGATTCCAGTAACATTATTTTATTTTTTAACGTTGCTAATCTTTGTTACTAGAACTAAAGAGATTCAAATTGGTATAGTAACTTTTGTTCACATGTATTAGCTGACAACAGAAAATTGAAAATTAGTGAGACGACATTCATTTTATGTATTTGCCCTTTCGTATCACGGATAAATTACACCAGGGAAGAAGAGGCTCCAAGAATATCAATAGCTAGCAAAAATTAGCCCAGTGATAGTTAACTTCACAGCATTGGTTCCCTCATTAATATTTGAACAAACATTGAGCATATATAAAAAAAAAATGTCACACTTCTGATGTAGTCAGAGCCGAATCACAAGGATTTATCATACGTAACTTTCTCGAATCACAAAGGTCTATCGTATGCGGCCTTACCCTGTATCTCTGCAAGAGGTTGTTTCCATGGTTTACTTGGTTTACTAGATCGGATTAAAAAAATTAAAAAAATATATATGCGGGACGGGGCGGGGCGGGGCGGTTTTTCAGGGGGCGGGGCAGGGCGGTTAAAATTAGAAAACTTTATTTTGCGGGGCGGATTAGAGTCTTCGCGGGTGTGCGCAGGTGTGCCCCGCACCGTTTGCCATCCCTAGTGCCTAGAGTAAGTCTACTACAAACATTAAGCCATGTCTGCGAGTTGTGTCTAATAGACACACTTAGGCTTGTGTTCAGGTGTTCAATAGGAACAAGGCTTTGATTAAATGAAAAAATAGACAAGTTTAAGCTAGCGTTTGACCATAGATTCTCAATTTATTTTAAGAAATATGATTGGAATGAAATTTGGTCTGAAAATGAAAATCTATTTGGACATAATTTTTTCAAAATATATTTCACTTTTTGTAACGATCCGATCAGTCATTTTTCTTTTTAGAACCCCGTTCCCCTAAACAAAATTCTATGTGCTTGCTTTAACTAATTTACAATATGCGGGGATGGTCGGTTCGGGATTTGGAAGAGTTTGGATTGAAATATGCTCATTTGACTCCTTAGAATTTTCTTAAAAGTCTAAGTTTGACTTTGGTCAACATTTTGAGCAAACGGGTCCGAATTTGTATTTTGACATTTTCGGAGGGTTCACAAGAAAATATGGGACCTACACGTATGCCTGAAATTGAATTCCAAGGTCATTAACCTAAGTAATGAATTTTTATTTGAAATTGTTAAACTGAAATTCTATGGATTTAAATTAAAAGGGAAATTTAATATATATATATATATATATATATATATATATATATATATATATATAGAGGAGGGGCTGAACCCAAAACGGAGGGGAGGAATTCTTTTGGCTCTAGGCAACCATCATGGTAGTGAACAAGAGAAATCTCTTCGTTATCAACAGTTTTTTTTCTTCCCCTTCCTTGCCCCATGATCATGGTGCAAAACTGTCACAAATGTAAGCTCATTCCTCATGTTTGATGTACATTTTATTACATTAAAAAATATTACATGCTCTTATTCTTCTTTAACTTTCGCACTTTGTAGGTTCACTTTGCACGTTTTGACCTGATATTAATTATGTTTGACTAAGATTTTCCTTCTATATTACCATTGATTAGTTCGACAAAAAGGGTTTCATATTTTTGTTCAGACACTACTGTAACCCATGTCAGCCACGAATGTAAGCTTATCGTTCTCATTCAGTGGCTATCTCAAAAAATATTAAATTAGTTTATTCTCTCCCATTTTAATACTTGATATGTAACAATCTAAAGATTATTTTTGGCTAATCTACTCCATTGTCACATTCTTCAGACTAGTGTTAAAAAAACGTAAGCAAGAAAAAAGAGGAAAATGATACCAAGACCAAAGCAACAATCCAATTATCCAAAGAGGCATAGCAAAAGCAAAGAAAAGCACCTAAAGCTCAACGTAAAAGTCATCAAATATTCCTTTGAAACATTTGAGGAAAAAAAAAGAAAAATTCTCTCCAAACATGCATTACCGTACCAAAATTGTATATAAAGTACTCGTACACAACTCTGAAACTACGTACTCCCAACTCTTTAGCTCACTGTTTTCCCACACTCTTTTCCTTTGTGTAAAAAAAATCAAAATGGGCATTTTTTTCACTAAAGATTTCTGGTTAAAAAAATGGCGTTCAATACCAATAACTTCTCAAAAACAACCAGAAAAACCTTCACTTCCACCTCCACCTCCAAAGCCAGTTATGCCTTCTTTCAATACTATGCCAAGAACTAATAGTAGTAATATTGGAGCAATTTTGGGCAAGCCTTACGTTGAAATTACAACCCTTTACGATCTTGACAAAGAACTTGGGCGAGGTCAATTTGGAATAACATATCTTTGTACTGACAAATCCACTGGATTAAAATATGCATGTAAATCCATATCCACAAAAAAACTTGTAACTCCAAAAGATATAGAAGATGTTAGAAGGGAAATTATGATAATGCAATATTTAAGTGGACAGCCTAATATTGTTGAGTTCAAAGGTGCTTATGAGGACAAGAATAATCTACATTTGGTTATGGAGTTGTGTTCTGGTGGTGAGCTTTTTGATCGAATTACTGCGAAAGGAAATTATTCCGAGAAAGAAGCTGCAAATATTGGAAGACAAATTGTGAATGTTGTTCATGTTTGTAATTTTATGGGAGTGATGCATAGAGATCTTAAACCTGAGAATTTCTTGATGGTTAGTAAGGCAGATGATTCTCCATTGAAGGCCACGGATTTTGGTCTCTCTGTTTTCATTGAGGAAGGTTAGTTGCCATTTCTAAATATATAGTATTGCTTCCGTTTCAGTTTAGGTGAAACAGACTAATAAAGAAAGTGTATTATATAAATTGAAAAAGTTAGAACCTACTTCTCCATCAATATTTTAATGTTAATTTCTTCTGAATTGAGTTTTGATGGTTTACTCAAGTACACCCTATTTCGCAATTTTGAGGCATATGATCACGTCTACAACCATATTTGCTGATGCCATTTCATATTGCTAACACCCCACTCTTTAGACAGATCTCCACATCGGCAAAACACAAAAGAGATGCTGAGTATATAAGTTAACAAGTCTTAGACCCTAGTGACGCGTTTTAAACCCATGAGGGCCTAGGGCGAACAATATCACTAGCGGGCTTGGCTGTTATACATATATTACCTAGTTTGAACAATACATTACTATCAGTAATTTTAAAATGTGATAGCGTGTTTTACCATTTTTACAATTTAACCGATCTAATTGTGGAAATATCTTCTATATTGTCGGTGCGTAGAACTTAAACTCAAGTCATTATTCTAATAAGTCACTCCCAAGTTCATGATCATGGAAGTATCTTCAGTTTCAAATGCTTTCTCTATTCTATCTATGGACTGCTAAATATGAATTATACTTTAGTGACGCGCAACTTTTTAGATGTCCTGAAGCGGGAAGAAAGAAGTTGCTTCATGTTTACTTGTCAGTCTGTTGTAAATGATATATAGAGACATAAAACTTCATGATGATCTAGCCATGAAGTGAGGTTATTACTTTCTTTTAGTTCCCACAATCAAACTATGCTAAGATTTAAAGAATTATTCTACAGGGAAAGTTTATAAGGATATTGTTGGAAGTGCATATTATGTGGCTCCTGAGGTGTTACGGTATAACTATGGGACAGAGATAGACATCTGGAGTGCAGGAGTCATTTTATACATTCTGTTGAGTGGTTTTCCTCCTTTCTCAGCTGGTAAGAGTATGGATTTTTTGCCTAGAACTGTATTTTAGTTGTATGGTACATCTTAGTTTTTAGGCTAAACAAACTCGAAGACACTCTTAATATGGTGTTATATCGCCTGCTTTGACGATTTTCCCAAAAGACCTAGCATTATTAAGAGTATTTTCTTATCAACTTCCAATATGGAACTTTATTCGCACATCCAACATTAGTTGATCAACTATTTTGTGTTTACAATTCTCTTGTATATCAGAGACTGAAGAAGGAATATTTGAAGAGATACTTAAAGGCCACCTGGATCTTGAAAGCTCTCCCTGGCCTTCTATATCTGCTTCTGCAAAGGATCTTGTCAAGAAAATGTTGACAGTGGATCCTAAGAGAAGGATCACTGCAGATGAAGCCCTTGGTAAGTGAACATAAAAATGTTAGCTTCTGTCGATAAATCTTCAAAGTGGTAATCCTTATATTATCAGATGCAAGATGAACCATATTCTTGTGTGACATCTTTCACTGGATGCTCCTGTCTCATAAATGATTTCTATATGGACACATAATTCAAGGTGGTCACATTTTAGATTATTGTAAAAAAAAAAAAAAAAATCGCAACAAAACTTGAATCTTGATACATGAACCAGAACATCCGTGGCTGAAGAAAGATGGTGAGGCATCGGACAAGCCTATCAATAGTGCTGTTTTGGTCAGGATGAAGCAATTCAGAGCAATGAACAAGATGAAAAAACTTGCTCTTAAGGTAATAACCACTTGGCTTAACATGTCATCGAGATATTGTCAATAAGACTTATGGTCACATGCATATTATATAGTTTCATGTTAGCAAAACGATGAGATACATAGTATGTCCATTCATTAGTTTCTTACTCCTTTTCGGCTTTTCCCCTCTCTGATGCTATAGTATCTACTACTTAAAGGTTATTGCAGAGAATTTATCAGAAGAAGAAATCAAGGGACTTAAGCAAATGTTCAGCAATATAGATACTGATGGAAGTGGTACAATCACATATGAAGAGCTTAAAACTGGATTATCCAGGCTAGGATCCAAGCTCACTGAATCAGAAATAAAGCAACTGATGGAAGCAGTAAGATTGTACAATCTTTTGATTTTCCTAAGATCAAATTTTATACCTGCTTCATATAACAAATTTAAGCTTTTCCTTCAAATTATTCCTGTTTCAGGCTGATGTTGACAAAAGTGGGAGTATAGATTACATCGAGTTCATTACTGCTACCACGCATCGACACAGACTTGAAAGAGAAGAAAACTTGTTCAAGGCTTTTCTGTATTTTGACAAGGATTGTAGTGGGTATGTATTCCCTATTTTCTAGCAAATTTGTTTGTTCATAGTTATACTTGATATTTAACCGGCATCATACTGCTTCTGTTGGAATCACCAGATTTATCACAAGAGATGAGCTAAGACATGCTATGAACGAGTATGGAATGGGCGATGAAGCTACAATCGATGAAATTCTTGATGACGTTGATACAGATAAAGTTCGTGTTTTCTCATAAGCTATATCTCATATTCTAATTTCTTTTCTGAGGTTTCTGTTATATATGTGGTTTGCTTAAAATATGCAGGATGGGAAAATTAACTATGATGAGTTTGTTGCCATGATGAAAAGAGGTATGGTTGATGGTGAAGGAAATCATTGTTAGAATATTAATCATTATGCTCTTGCCTTCATTTCATGCAAATGTGGATCAACTTGAGTTCAAAATGGCAAGCATTCTCTATCAATAGGATCTTTCAGTAGTTGAATTTGGGTTGTTTAATTTGCTCAAGCTGACCTTGTTTACGGTAACTGCATTTGTACATCACCAAGAATAAGATCCATTTATAATGAAGTGCACCTTACCTCATTCTTTGGAGTGGAGGATAATTTTTCAATTGGTTTCTATATGTAAAAGCTTGCTATGTCAAAATGGATTAAAGGAAACTTACCTAGCAGTAGGGCAAGGCAGCCCGGTGCACAAAGCTCCCGCTTTGCACGGGGTTCGCGAAGCGGGGTGCCGGAGAGTGTCATACCACAAGGATCTATTGTATGCAACCTTACCTTGCATTTCGGCAAAAGGTTGTTTCCACGACTCAAACATATGACCTTGTGGTCACATGGCAGCAACTTTACTATTAAAAGCTTGCTAGTTATTGTTGTGAAATTTGATTAAAGCAAACTCACCTAGTAGTAAGACAAGGGCAGCCCGGTGCACAAAGCTCCCGCTATGCACGGGGTCAGAGAAAGGGTCAACCACAAGAATCTATTGTATGCAGTCTTACCCTGTATTTATGCAAGAGATGATTTTCACGGTTCAAACCTATGAACTCGTAGTCACATGACAACTAACCTTACCAGTTATTGTTGTGAAAATGGATTTGTTTGCTCAAAAGATGTTAAGTATTTTTGAACTAATCAATCAATGTAAACGATGGGATAATCGGAATCAATGATAATATTAATCAAAGATCGATCGTTGGGCTAATGTGGATGGGTGATTCGTATGTGGAGACAGTAAAATTTAATGTAGAATGTAGAACAAGTGAGCAGTAGAAATATTAGTAATAGAGAGAAGAACAAAGTAGATATATATATAGAGAGATGTCTTATTCTTTCATTGATCTCCCTTTACAAATGGGGGAGGCCCTCCCTTATATAGTGAGGAGGCCCTCTCGCCTAACTATTACATTAACGTCTGGATATTACAAACGTATTCGGGGTATAGGCCGGGGGGACTGAGGACGCCCTTCTATATAGATCTGCCAACTTGGTGTCTCAAAGGCGGGGCCGCGTCCTTCTTGTCGTGTAGCCATAAACGAAGACGTCCTCGGATATTGCCGTCCCCATAAGGGGGCGTCCTCCTCATTCGTTTCATCGGGGCCGACCACGTGTACATATAGCCGTGTCGTATCATTTATCCGATTTATCCTCGTACAGGATTAAAGGAAACTTACGTAGTAGTAGGACAAGGACAATCTGGTGCATAAAGCTCCCGCTACGCATAGGGTACGGGAAAAGACCGGACCACAAGGTTGTATACAAAGGTGTATTATACGCAGCCTTACAAACTATTTCCACACAACTTTACTAGTTACGCCAAGGCTCCCCTTCTTACCGAGTAGTAGTATACTTTTATAGTTTTCTGTCTCAATTGTGAAACACACAAACTTCTAAAACCCCAAGATACATAAAAAACTATGTAACTCCACGAACTTATGATTATATCCTCAAAAAGACATACAATAAAAGATGAGGGGATTTGAATAGAAACAAGCTAACTATTACACATTATAAAGAGACTAATTAACTAGAATTAGTTAACAGTAACTTTGCCAACCATTCCAGCTCCCTGATGAGGTGAACAGTAAAAACTGTAGGTTCCTTTCTCACTCAAAGTGACAGAGTAAGTCTCCCCTGGTGCATTGAGAAGGTCCTCTTCAGACATTGAAATCTTAGATGCATCAACACCAGCTGGTATTTCATCTTCATCAAATACAACGTTGTGTGGGAACCCTGCATTGTTCTTGAACGTAATTTTCTCACCGGCGCTAACGCTGAAGTTTCCAGGAACAAAAGCAAGACTGCCATCACTGCCACCAAGCAATACTTCAATAGCTAAGGCATTGCTAGCTAGTATTGCACTTGCAGCTGTAGCAACAACAACTGCACCTACATCTTTTAGTGAAGCCTTTACTACCATTTTTGATGTTTGGTTGGTGGACATCATTTTGGCAACATTGCTAATTTTGGATGATGCACTGGATTTAAGGCCAGTGAATGATGGGATAGCAACTGCAGCAGAGGTTACACTGGCCATTTCCTTTTCAGTATTCTTGTTACTTCTGTAATTAACTGGATAAGTGAAAACTTGGGATCAAGAAAGATAAGAAGAGATGATGAGGTTATATTATGTGTTTGATTGAGAGGGAATATGGATTTTCTTGATTTGTGGTGTGTGTTTGTGGTGAGATGATGAGTTGTTATCTGGTGGGAAGGAATGCTATTGGTAGAGATGGATTATATCCTCTGACGTGGAAATGGATGTATCTCAATTTGTTATCTGAGATGGAAATTAGAATAGTATTGGGCTGCCGAAATAGAATTTCTAGGAAGACTAGATTTTGCATTAGTTGGCTTCTCAGGTTCCTCCCAGGTTGGGGTTTTAGTAAGAAGAATTAATCTAATAAATGGCCACCTACCTAACTATTTAAATAAAAATAGTCTACAATATAATATATATATATATATATATATATATATATATATATATATAAAATTCACGTATATGTGTATAGCCATATATAATAATTGGTAATTTATAGTATATATGAGTTAGAAAAAGTAGTTCGACTATTTAAGTAAAGATCTCTAGTTCGGAATTATAGTCGTTTTGAGTTTCTATATAGGAATAATAAGCAGGGGCTCAACTAACCACCCTTTGTAGGAAAACTACACTGCTTATATAGGAAAAATATTAGATTTCAGAGGTACCTAACATGTATTAAATACTCTTTGTCGGAATATTTTTTTTTTACTTATTTCAAATTTGAATATATTACTGGCTTCGCCACCGGTAACAAGAGTTTAGGTTGGTGTATATATCGGAGTATATAACTTAAACTTTATAGGCTATCATGATAGATTTTGATTTCTGTCTTCGACTTATATCTAAAATGAATAATTTATTACATGATATTTGTCCTATGTTCACGCCTAGTGTGACAATAAATATTTGTATTTCTATACCTATACCTATATATATATACAAGAACTGACATACAGATATATATATATATATATATATATATATATATATATATATATATATATATATATATATATATATATATATAGGAACTTAGAACTATGCAGTCCGTACGATATTTTGCGAATGACGACAACGAATACTTGTTTTCCTTTTCTTATCTCTAAAATGTGTGACATCGATATGAGACACTGTGTAAAGAGGGTAGAAAATTACCAGCCAAACACTTGGAAAATATTGTAAGCTAAAAGACATAAGGAAATGAATGCTAAAGAATTAATGTGAATAAACAAATATAATTTCATATATGGTTCCTCTGCATGAAGTGAGGACTGATCGAACATACCTTTGTCAATTTTTCATATCTGGAATTGATGTTCCATTCCATAATTCTGGCTTGCCAATGAATATGGCAATGTCACCCTAACAGTGCCTTCCCACCGATCACTGACACATGTTCGGAACCTTGGATTTTTCTCTTATCATGCAAGGTGATTCATTTTGCATCTCTCTAATTTTGGTGGACAGAATTACCTGATACGTTTGATAATGAGAGGTAGCAGGCATTCACTAAAATGGTCGACGTGTATATAAATTTCCTCAAACACGATCATTTCAAAAACAAAGAACCCGAAAAAATAAAGAGGCATAAGTACCCCCTCTGGATCCAAAGAGCAATTCACATGGATATAGGAATTGCTAAACAAGAAATTTTGACCAAAACAAAAAGTACATTATACAACAACAATAACAACCCAGTATAATCTCACTTAGTGAGATCTTGGGAGGGCAGTTTTTACGCAGCCTTTACCCCTTACTCTGGGAAGGATAGTGTGTACGACCTCATAGCAACCCCTCTTGTCTGTACATTGTATTACACTAAAATCCTTGAAGGAACTCCTTGACGATGATGGTAATAATTCCATTTTATACTAGTCTATTTTGGGTTCTTGAGGGTACTCGGATGTACTGCCCTTACTATAATATTGACTATGCTGTACTACAATTGTACTATTCTTACTGTTTTGTTTCTACCTTAATCTATATGACTAATGTGCAAAAGATAAGGTGAGGAGAGAATGAAAGGGCAACCGTTGATAACAGTAGCTACTAAGATTAAGGCAATGATAAGTTCTGGATTAGAAAAAATTGACTCCAAAACAAGCTTCTTTAGTCTTCTAATTAGACTTAAAAGAGCTTGTAGCATATAGCAATCAATATCTACGCGAAAATTTTATGAAAATATAGATATTTATTATGATTGTATACAACGGATGGTGCAGAAAGTTTCAACATTAAAAAAAATCTTCAAGGAAATAATTGGTTGGAGAAGCAAACTGTCTTACTCACAAATGAAGGACTTGTAAGATATTTGTTAATCGTTCACAATTCTCTTACTCTTAGGTGAACATTGCTACACGAAAGGAGGCACATATACACTGATATACTATTTTCTTCATCGATTTGTTCCTCGTCAAACATTCTAGTATACATCTATTTGTTGGTCTAACCTTTAGCTACAGGCAGGGGCGTATTCAGTGTGTTGACGACAAGTTTAACTAAATCAAAAATTTATTAAAATTATACAAATAATAGATATGAATCCAACTTTAAAAATATAATGGATTTAACGCTAAAAACTTTAAAAGTTGAACCCTAGCTCCGTCTCTGATAACTAATTCAGATTAAGAGATGGTGAAATTTTTGGGCCTAACCTTCTACGGCATTTTAAAAGACAAAGGTCCTAACTAGTCGGAGCAAGAGATAGTGAAATCTGATTTCAAAAGGGATGTATTTTTTGCCTCTTTCGTTCTAGTCATGCTCTTCTTGTTTCCTCAATCTAAACTTTCTGATGTATTATGTAAGGTGTTAATGGTCCGGTCCGATTATTTTATAAAATTTGTACTATACTAATTTTTTGGTTATTCTATTGTGTATAACCAAAATTAGACTTTCGAAACCGTCTCAATCATGTCGGTTTTTCTTTGATTTCGGTACGGTTCGGTTAATTTTCGATATTTTTTTTAATATCATGTAAAATTTACCAGTAGAAGTAAAATTGCAATAACATATGTTCTTTTATAAGACTTAGCAAAACTCTCTAAACATTTTTACTGTTTAAAGGGTGATGAATTTTTTTTTAAAAAAAAAAAAGATGGCTAGAGTATAAATCCATCAACTATTCTACAACAACGTAAAAGAAATCAAACAAAAGCAAAGAAATTATTAATCACACGAGTTGAAAGATATACCAAGTTGGGACTCAAGAATAAAGTTTATAGAAGATTAAATATTCAAAAGATAAATCTAAATTATATGAAAGGAAACATATTCAAAACATTGTAGGCTACTCATAATCGCTAGACTACTCTGTGTCTTGCTAATAAAGATACTTGAAATAACTTAGTTTAAGTAGAAGTAGCATAATAGGTTTTTGGAATGTATTTTGAGTTTAATTACTTGTTGGCTTGCACTAGTTTTCATAATTCCAAGGCTCAAAGAAAATTTAATGCGTTATTATTTTTAAACTTACTAAATAAATATATTTTTTACATCTAAAATTTATTCGGTAGGGTTTGGTAATTTTTTCGGTTTATTTTTATAAAATAAAAAATCTACCCTAATTATCGGTGCGGTTATAGATTTATATGAAAATCTACGATTTCTTAAAAAAAAACTAAAAATCGGTTTGGTGTGGTACGATTCAGTCGATTTTCGAATATCCATTGACACCCCTAGTATTATGCTTGTTGCTTTTCTTCCGAGGGAGATGTTTACGGAAATAGCATGTCATATTCATTGTTTACGTTTTTTATCCATAATACATTGATTATACATAATTATATACATATAAATCATAAATTATGCATATATTATACCTTCACCGGCTATTTTTAGTTTAAGCAGTTAGTTGAGTGGCTATTTGGATTAATTCTTCATCTAAAATTCCAAGAAGATATGTGCACTATTACAGAAAAGTAAATCTAGAATTTATACAGATTGGTTCGACCTTTAGGTTCTTACCATGAATCTATTAACATTTAGAAAACATAGGTTAAAAATAATTTCTTTTCTTGCAATTTAGTATAATTTTTAACATATATCCTATACTCCATATTAAAAATGCTGGAATTATTGAATCATGCTACATCATCCACCACTATTAGTTCTAATTATGGAAATTTCAATAATTTGTCAAATATATTTATTTCGCAACAAATACAACCAAGACCAAATATAAGGGTGTGTACAAAGGACATAATCTATATCGACGATATTCGTATTCTAGAAAAATAGAATGTTCTCATTGAGAGTCAAACTCAAGACCTCTGCTTAATAAGTATGTGGAGTAACTAACTGGACTATGACAGCTTATTTCAGTTCAAAATGATTAATCTCTTGTATCAGTACTTTTAAGTGAATTTGCTATAAAATACAAATGTAGTTACTAATGATAATTTTTTTTAAAGTATAACTAAAAATATTAAATGTATGTTATAAATATCATTAATTATGTATGTCCATTCATTATATAAATACTTGGAGAGCAAGCAAATTATTAGATGCCAATATAATTATAGGAACTAGCATAGTTACTATGAGACTATCTAGTTAGGGTTAAGCTATTACTTGGGGGTCAAGTTCATACTTCCTATAAATATGAGGTTCCCTACCATTTGTAAGAGATAAAGATAAGTTTATTAAATATTATTGAGGAAGAGAGCAACACGTGACAGTCATGTGAGGGATGTGGTTAGCTGAAGATTAGTTATAACTAATTTTATGATAGGTAGTTAGAATAGTTAGTAGTAGAAGTTAGTTTTTACCGTTGTCATATACATCACATGTGTGTGTATATACCATGTATGCATTGTATTGTTTTGAGTTAGTGAATTACACAATCATTCTCTCCACTCTCATTTCCTTCGATATGTTCTGAAGTCTAGAACATTCCTGATCATCTTCTACTTCTTCTCTCTTAAGCTCCAATTAATCTTTTCCTCGCGTTTCATCATGGTATCAGAGCCTAGGGGCTAAACGTTCGATCGTTTGCGGTGGATAACATCTACTTCATGCAGAATCTTTTGTGTTGCTGATTGCTCGAATTTTTCAATCGGTTGACCTAAAATCTATTTTTATTCTGTGATTTGAAAACCTGTAACTCCTTGAATTTGACAGTAAAATTTATTGAATCTATCAATGATAACTGTCACACCTCCCTTTTTACTACCCCCGAAAGACACAAAAATGTGCTTATAGGGTATACCTCGATGCTCAAATACCCGAGACGGATATAATAGCATAGAGGAAGGAGTTTTTTCACTTAAAGGACAATCGGTTCGGAATTTTGTTTTAAATTATCAGAGTCGCCACTTGGGAAAATAATGGTGTCCCAAGTTACCGGTTAATCCCAAATCCGAGGAAATTGACTCTTTTTAGTAATGTCTGCGAAACAAAGATCTGGATAAGGAACTCTGTTAACCCGGGAGGTGTTAGGCATTCCCGGGTTCCGTGGTTTTAGCACGGTCGCTCAATCGTCGTTCTTGACTCTTGTTTGACTCATTATAGATTTTAACAATATGTATATGCTTTTACTTTAATATTTTATAGAATTGCGACATCGCGAAAACACGCCTCGAATCACACCGCAACCAGTACGCCTGTGATTTTCGGTATATTTCAGCTTTGTCGGGATTTGATATTTGAGTTGCACCAGGTGCACACTCGTTCATAGGAAGGTACATTAAATCGCGCCCTAAATGGTCTATCGGCTTTGAATTATTTTGGGTAAGACTATGGAATTTACTATTAGTCTTCTCGGATCTAATTATGTTCTCTCATTACTAAAGGGGGGCCCGCTGTTTAATATCGTGCGAGGCTCATCCCAATTATTTATTAAAAGTCCAATCCTATTTATTCAGCTATATTTTCTATATATGTTTTTTCCTTAGCCGTTTTTGGTACTAAATATTCCAGGCCCATATTATTTCTATTGTTATTGGGCCTGGATTTCTGGAATGATACTTAGTGCAATATAAAACACGTCCAGGTCTTAGTGACCCAGATCCAACTTGGGCTTTCAATTGATGGCCCGGCAGACATACGAACACAGTCCAGGCTCACGCTATTTAGCAAGCCCAGACCCATTTGAGATAGCTAAAGCAGAAATGTAAACTTCACAATAAAACAAGCATACAAGACTAAGAATGAAATCAGAATGCTTTTATTTATCAGAAAAAAAAGAAACCGATGTACAAGATGATCAACGTTAGCTCTAGATTATAACTAACTCCTATATGTGAGCACCAACTACTCTTATTCTTTTGTTTTCTGCTAAATTACTTATACCAGCATTGAAACTACTTAACCTATAAATTAAAAGAAATAAGCTATTCAACTATGTGAGGCTCTATTTAGACCGTCCAAATACTTGTTAATGATAACCAAATCACCTAAGACTAATTGGTTAATGATATATACACCAGATCATATTACTGGATTTTCTATGGTTTGTACCCATTTATTATCACATACCCAATTGCAAATGACTTGTCACTTCTGTTAACTGTTCTTCCTTTTTAGCTTATTTGTATCTATATACAATTCAACAGATCTGATTAACTACTAATATTGATGCGAGCCATAATTATTTGATATTGAGTTACTGCTTCATTTTTTTTACTTGTTTCTCTTTTAACTTACACTAATCGAGCTATCGATTTCCAGATCTGATTATCTATGTGAGTTGTTCAAACTTGCTATTAATTATTATCAATTCATGTTAGAGTTATCCGACCTTGTTTTAAATTTTATACCTATTTAACTAAGTAATTTACTGCTATGACTATACAACCTGTGAGCACGTGATTTTTACCCTACATATGAGTTATTCCCATAAAATTCAAAATAAACAATTTTTTCTTATTTTTTACAATTTTGCGTATTAATTAGTTGCATGAAAATTCATATAAAAAATACAAAAAATATGCATTTGCATTTAGGAATTTAATTTCACATTATTAGTATTAATTTGTTTTAGAACAAAATGTAAAGAAAATAACAAAAATGGTCCATCTTGCATTTTTAGTTTAAATATGTTTTAGTTTGCATTTTTACTAATGGATAGGAAATAGATTTTAGTGTCAAGCATTTTAATTAAATTAGAAAAAAATAACTAAAAAAAATTATTACAAAATAAATAAAATAAGTGGGCTATCTTACTAAGAGACCTTAATTGGGGTATTTTTCCTTAATTTTGCCTAGGCCAAACACCCAAAGCCCATCAATTATCCCATACCCTTCCCATTAAAACCTAGACTTAGACCTATAAAAATATCTAAACCTATACACAATTGGGGATACACAACAAAAAGAAGACCTACACCCTAAAAATTGGGAAGGCAGCCGCTAGACCTAACTAAAGAAAAAGGGCGAAACACACTCTTACTGGATGGGGAAATATTGACGGACGTAAATGGGGAAAATCGTATTCAGGCCTTCCTAATTCTTAGTTCGCCGTTATTATAGAGAGTTGCTTTAATTGGTGAAATGATACTTTGAATTTCCTTCAGCAAATGGCTTCATTGACCTTTCTCAAATTTACTCCAGAAAGCATCGTCCAAAGCAGAGCAAAACATAGGTGTCAATTCGAGGTTTGTTTCTGAAACTTTTCGAGGTTCCGGCGAGTGTCGAGGTCTGGTCGCTGCTTGTGTCTTGTTCGAGTTTGAAGTTTCGTCGTTTGGAATTTCATTATGACTGTGTATTTGCTAAAAATTCCAGTTAATTGAAGCTATAATCTCAGGTCTGTTTTTCTTTCTTTCCTTTTTATTTGCTTTGATATTGAAGTTCAATGTGATTGAATATCCCTGTTTGTTTGACTGATTTCGGTCTTAAAATGTAGTTGTAGTGTAATAATAAGTAATTCGAACAATGATCGTTTAATGTTGAAAGAGTATTCTGTAACTATGGATGTGAACAATGACAGAGTAGATAATTCATCACATTTGGATGGCTTCTTTTTTTTCTGTTAATAGATGCCAATAGTTTAGTTGAAGTCTAAGGACAACATGAATTATTGCTATCTTCATGCTTGATTGATTTGTTTTTACATTGATCAACCTTCCATGACTAGAATTTTGGCATTCTTGGTAAGGATTGTGTTTTCCCGTTAACTTGGAAGTTTTTCAGGAAACGAAATGAATCAGAAACAGGAGCTCTCATTTAGTTTTGTTTCATTTTGTCATTACTTAACCGTTAGGAATATGCTCAAGCCGACTACACATGGGTAAGTAAACTTTTCGGTGCATAAGTAATTGTCATAGCTACGGGTACGGTTCCCGTGACGTAGTTGTGGTATTAAGTTTCGAATTCGCTTTAAATATGCATATCTTTAATTCATTTAGTGGAGTAAATTCGAGGCGTGCCATTAGCAAATTTCATGGCCCTCGCAAAGTACAAACGCGAAATTACTTTAGGCGCGTTAGTTAACAATAATACCTTCCTAATCACGGGTGCGCATTTATGTGACCCAAATCTTACTCCCGGCGAAACCGAAATACGTTAAAGTTACAGGCGTACTGGTTGCGGTGTGACTCGAAATGTGTTTTCGTGACGTCGCAATTCTTCTAAAATTGAAAAAACGGAATATAATAGCACATAGTTAAAATATATAAAGAAATCAAATAAAAACAAAAATTGCAGTTGAGCGACCGTGCTAAAACCACGGAATCCGGGAGTGCCTAACACCTTCTCCCGGTTTAACAGAATTCCTTATCCAGATTTCTAGTTTCGCAGACTGTATTACGAGTCATAAATTTCCTCGGTTCGGGATTAAACCAGTGACTTGGGACACCATTATTTTCCCAAGTGGCGACTCTGAATAATTAAATAAATTGATCCCGTTCCGACTGTCCTTTAATTGGAGAAACTCCTTCACTGATTATTATTATACCCCTTCTTGGGGTGTAGTATTAAACGGTTGCACATTTACGTTTACACGTATATGCGGTGTAAAAAAGGATGTGTGACAGCTCTGGCGACTCTGCTGGGGAAATGTAACCCAGAACTTCACTTCAGGGTTTAAGAATTTGAGCTCAGTTAAAATTGCTGTTTTTGCTTATATCTGATTTCATTATATGTTTTGATTAATGTGCTACATGTTTACCGCTTTGATATTGCGTGAATTGTATATATAAAATTGTGCCGAAAACCCTTCTCTTCTTCACCTCCGGGGATGTGCTTACTGGTTGAGACTCCCCATTCTGTTAAGTCATACCCAAAATAAGAAAAAGAGGCCGGATAAGTTACAAAGCCGATTGACCCCGCGGGTCACCGGTACGTAGCCCCCTCCTCGATCCGAGTCGTCCGCTCGGGTACACGGTCTAGTACCGATGAAAAATCAGGATATTGAGCCTAGATTTAGGATGTTTATTTGCATCATATCTGACTTAGGGGACTCAACACAGGGGTTGGGTCCGTCTAGGACAGGTGACCCGGTAATCAAAAGACCGAGCATGTTATATGTTGCATTTATTTGTTCTAGATTATTATTGGCTAAATTCCTGAAAAACAAAAAGAGAGAAATTTTAGATATCAAAATATTGTCGAAAATTTGAAAGTTTGAAAATAGGTGGAATAATTTTGTTGAAATAATTGGTCAAATAATCTGACCGAACTACGCAGATTTGATTCTCACCGTTAGGTGGGATACGTAGGCAACCCTCATCGGGTCCAACCACCCCTTTTTAAAAAATCAAAAAAAATGTGTGTTTAATTTTGTCAATAAAATCAAAGTGATGCCGTTTTTGAAAATAGCCGAATGTTCCGAAAGGACGCCGGAAGGCTGTTTTTTTTTTTTTTGCAAAAATAGCCACTTTGAATCATTTTTAATAATTTGCGGGCACAGCCTTGAAATATTCCTTGTGGAAATGTTGCAAGGCCATAGCCGCAAAATCAAGTCCGGGTTCACACCCCTTTAGCAAAAATAACCAAAAAATGTCAAATTTTTTATTTTGTTATAAATAAGTCGGGTGATGCTATTCTTGTTTAAAAGCAAGCCAAATGTCCCCCAAAAGGACGCCGGAAGGCCGTTTTTGCAAGAATAGCCACTTTGAGTCATTTTTAAATAATTTGCTGGCATAGCCTTGAAATGTTCCCTCGCGGAAATGTCGAAAGGCCGTATCCGCAAAATCAAGTTTTGAGTCATCACTCAACTTTACAAAAATAATCACTTTATCAAATAAGCGATTACATGGCCGAAATTTTGCTGAAATAGCCACATTTTTGCATTTTAAATTCCTTAGTCTTGTGTTGGCCTGTGCCGGTGCTGAACGATGCCCCATAGGCCAAAGGATAAAAAATTTGAATTTGTAGTTTTTTAAATAAATTTTTGCAAAAAGAGCCACTTTGTCTAAATAAGCCATTACATGGCCAATTTATGAAAAATAGTCTTGTGTTGGTTTATGGTGATGCCGAACGATGCCCCATGAGCCACAGGATAAAAAAAATTCAAGTTTATCTTTCTTAAATAAATTTTGCAAAAATAGTCATTTTGTCAAATAAGCCATTATGTGGCCAATTTTGTAGAAATAGTCATAATTGACACCAAAAATATTCTTATTCTTGTAGAAATCTCCTACACAAGTTTGTAGTTGGAGTCGAGCTTCTATAATTTTCCTTCAAAGAAAAAAAAATCAAAAAAAATCAAATAAACATCTCTTTATTTCTTGCATTAATTTGCATGAACTACTCTTGGTCTGATTCATGCGGGGTCATGATACGTAGGCAATCCACATAGGATTCGACCATATCCAAAACCAAAAAGAAAAAAAAATGAAAAACTACAAAAAGAAAAAAAAAAGAGAAAAAGAAAAAAAAACACAAAAAGAAAAAAAGAAGAGAAAATAGCAGGAAAAAAAAAGAGGAGAAATCAATAAGCGGAATACCTTAACGCTAACATGATGGTTTCGTTTTGTTAATCCAGAAAGTTGAGGTGGTTGGTTGTGGTAAACAAGATCCAAGGAAAATGATATCTGACATTGGAGCTGTTACGAGTGCTCAAGAGACTGAGGGTCACAGAGTTCAACATGGGTCAACTGTGGTTGAGGAAAATAGAACACTGAAACGACAAATGACCAAAATGCGTCAAACATGGGCCAATGGCCAAGGACAACCTTCTCATGAGTCACAATCTGCTATACAGCAAGAACAATACCACTCTCCCGAGTACCACTCGTACTCGTTTGACCTTCCTGCAAACATTGAGAAGCCTACCCGAAAGAAGGTACAGGAAGAAATGGCACAAAGATTGAAGAGATTAGAACAACGGCTGAAAAACACGCAAGAAATGGCAGGTCAAAAGAGTGTTGCCTTCAGAGATCTTTGTATGTTCCCCGATGTCCACTTGCCGCCTGGTTTCAAGGTTCCCAAATTGGAAAAGTATGATGGACGGGGAAACCCCATAGCCCACCTGAAAAGGTATTGCAACCAATTGAGAGGTGTGGGAAGAAATGAAGAATTACTTATGGCTTATTTTGGGGAAAGTCTCTCGGGAGTAGCATCCGAATGGTTTTGGGATCAAGACGCATCTGGCTGGCACGTCTGGATGATTTGGCACGAGTCTTCGTCAAACATTTTCAATGCAACATTGACGTCATCCCCAAACCGCATTTCCCTTTCTAAATTGAAAAAGAAACCAACTGAAAGTTTCAGGGAATATGCCATCAAATGGAGAGAGCAGGCAGAGAGAGCTAAGCCACCCATGAATGATCACGAGTTGGCCATTGTTTTTCTTCAGGCTCAAGAGCCGGATTACTTTCAAAACATGATATCTGCAGTTGGTCAATCATTTGAAGAAATACTCAAAATGGGAGAGATGGTGGAAGATGGTCTTAAGACAGGCAAAATTATAAGTCAAGCAGCTCTCAAAAATGCGGCTCAGGATGTCCAAAGTGAATTTAGTGATGTGAATGGGAGTGATAAAGAAATCATGATGATGTCAGGGTCAAGAAGAGGTCCTATGAGAACATCTCTAAGGTATATGCAACCTCATCGAGTTTTCCATGACCCTCTTAAGCATTACTTCCCGTCTCAGAACCCTCCATACTCTGTTGATCCAGTCCAGTATGTTGCTCAATCCTCAAAACACCCAAGAAAGCGAGCCCGAACATCACAAAATCTTTACCAGCCTCCGCAAAATTTTCAAATACCTTATAACCCACATCCAAGCCAGGGGTATGGAAAGGAACGAAGTTGAAAGATAATTTTACACCAATAGGAGAGTCATATGCAAGATTGTTTGAGAAGTTAAAACGACATGGCATGATTGCACCCGTCCCTCCAAATCGGGTGGACCGGCGTGCGAGAAGTTTTGACTCATCTACAAGGTGTGAATACCACTCCAATGCCCTGGGGCACGATGTTGAAAGTTGTCAGCATTTGAAAAGAGAGATAGAAAGAATGATTCAGGAAGGAATAATTGCGGTCCAAGGCAGTGGCATCCAGAACATTGCACAGAATCCTTTACTCGCACATAACGGAGCACATTTTGTGGGAATGATGCCCGGTGACGTGGGTGATGACAATCTTCTTGGGAGGTCAACTGAAGTTGAAGATATTGAAACAGAAAGTGATCTTGGCAACATTAATGTAGAATTCAGTGGCTAGGATGATATGCTTGTCAATTGGGAAGGTGCTCCACCTCCTGGAGTTTTGGTGGTTTATTTTGGTGTCATTTCTGTTACCCGGGTTATTTCAGGGTTGTAATCCGGACGTTGTCTTGAGACTCAAAACCCTTCTATCTTTCCATTTTGCTTTGTTTAGTAATAAAAATTGTTTAGTGCCGTCTAGGTTTGTAATTCTAGTCAAGTCTGTTCATTTTGTTGTTTCAATCCATCAGTTTAATACAACTCTCCGTTTCCCGTCATTTCTAGTCATCCCATTTCTAATCACTTTACAGTTCTTTTCATACTGATTTTAGTGACATGACATGCACATAATTTTCGGCTGTATTTTTAAAAGTCAATTTAGCAATGAAACAATGTTGAAGATGTAATGATACTCGGAAGAAGTAAAAATATATTGGAATACTGTGAAGCCGGAACCAAGTGAATACTGGGAAAATCGTAACATAAAGAAATGCCTTGGAAATGCATCATCGGTTTAAAGCCAAAGGCAAAAGTACCCCAAGGCTAAAGGAACCATTCGTGGTATCGAGATTGTTGCCCAATGGCACTGAGAGTCGTCAAGGCAAATATGTGAATCAATCAAAGGTGTTTAACTGTGTAGTTTGTACTTGGTAGGTTTTGTAGATTGGAATGACGAAGGCATTTTATTCGGCTATCCAAACACTTCGTCCATTGCTACCCCTTTGAGCCATATCATATTTTCTGTCATATCCCTCTTTCGGAATCAACAACAAAAATTGAGGATTGAGCGGGGAAATCAAATGGAGAAACAAAAGAAAAAAAAAGAAAAAAAAAAGAAAAGAAAAGAAAAGAAAAGAAAAAGAAAAAAAATCGGGAGAAGTCAAGATGCAACAATGAATACGGGCGTAGTCTGAACTACATTTGACTTGATCCCGAAAGGGTACGTAGGCAGCCTCACTGAGGTTCAGTCACAATAAAGGAAAAATCCAAAAAAAAAAAAAATCAAAAAAAATCCTCCAAGAAGGAAACTGGGGTAGAACTTATGGTTTTTGAATAAATAAGATTCCGAAAGTTTTAATTTTAACCCACGATGAAATATTTTTGAGCCTTTATATCCTTTTTTCCATATCCCATCCAAAAGCCTACATTACGGTCCAAAGAAAGACCTTCCGATCAATCTTCAAGAAATGCCGAGTCAAGCGAATAAAGGTAAATCACATCAGGGGAAACACTCCAATACGAACAAAGGAGAATGAAGAATTCAAGATGATGAGAACCACCACGAGACTCCAAGATGAGAGAAATCAAAATGAGAGAGTCTTATCGGTGAAAACCCTCACGGGCACCGTAAGGCGACGGTGAGTCGAGAGAAAGAAAGAGCAAATGAGAGAGGCTTGATGGTGAAAACCCTATGGGCACTACAAGTCGACTAAGGATCAGATCAAAGAAATGAAGTGTTGAAGACCGGTTTCACAGCAGAACTTGCAACAAGAGTTGAACATCAGATTTACTATACAAAGAAGGCTGAAGTGCATGTTAAGATCGCTAGAGTCAGTATTCACATCCGATAGGTCATTCTTCTGAAGGTTTCTTGTTAGGAATTGTATCTTCCTTTCTCTCTATCCTTCATACCTTGTTTTACCCTCCCTTATATCGAGTCGGTCGAGTCATAACAAATAAAGAAATGATTTCAAAATTTGCCACCAAGTTTTCCAATTGCACAAGATGGGATTTGGCCAACACGACAATTGTCGTAAGCCAGGAAAAGACAAGGCCAGTGCTTTAAGCCAAAAGAGCAACATGTGCAATGAAGCGTGCAACAATTAAAAATGTTTGGGGTGTATGCAAGACACAAAGGTCGGCAAAGAGCCAATTCGGGAACAATATAATAAATGGAAACATGGGGTTTGAACAGAGAAAGGTATATATTCTGACAAATGGAAGAGTCAGTCAAGAAACACCCAAGGTTGTCAAATGAAGTCATCAAAAGAATCGAGATCGAAGTTTGTGGGATCCGTCAAGAAAGGAACAACATACATGCTGTAAGGAAGGCGGGTTTTGAACAAAGAAAGAATGAAAAGAATAGTCGGTGAACAGGCCAAGCATTCAAGTGGAAAGTTCAAGGCCACAACCAACCACCGCATTTTAAACTGACAGAGTTTTCTTTGCTTTGAAACAGGAGCAAAAGATATTGTCAAACTAGGGCAGAAAAAATTTTCTGTCATCGGATAGTCATCCAAAGAGCATGAAGGTGAATACAATTGTTTTTGAAGATGAATAAGGCAAGTTGAAAGGTAAATGAAGCAAGTATCGTAGAATGATACAATCTTAGTCTGTTGAAACTTTCTCCTAAGACAAAAGTCTTAGTCCGATGAATTTTTCACCTAAGATGAATTGGATAACATCTTAGTCTGTTGAATCTTTCTCCCAAGATAAAAGTCTTGGTCTGATGAATTTTTCACCTAAGATGAAAAGGAAAGAATCTTAGTCTGTTGAAACTTTCTCCTAAGATGAAATCTTAGTCCGATGAATTTTTCACCTAAGATAAAAGTAGAAGTTGGAAAAGGAAATGAAGGCATAATTTGAAACG
Source organism: Nicotiana noctiflora (assembly GCA_032618575.1). Taxonomy (NCBI): domain Eukaryota; kingdom Viridiplantae; phylum Streptophyta; class Magnoliopsida; order Solanales; family Solanaceae; genus Nicotiana; species Nicotiana noctiflora. Next base: position 174,147 of record JASVEL010014179.1, on the reverse strand, counting down.
AAAAGGAAAGGCATAATTTGAAAGGTAAAATCAGAAGTTGGAAAAGACAGAAAGGCAAGAAGTCGAAAAAAAAAGGAAAGATTTTTGAAATTGAAAGACTTAAGAAAGTCTGAATTGCAAATGGACCCAGTCTGATGAGTTATCTCCTGGAGTCATAAACTCAGTCCGATGGATAATCCTCCTGAGACCATGCAAATGAATAGACCTAGTCCGAAGAGTTATCTCCTGGAGTCATAAACTCAGTCCGATGGATAATCCTCCTGAGATTACATTGAAATGGACATAGTCCAGTGAGAATCAAAATCTTAGTCTGTTGAAACTTTCTCCTAAGATTAAATGTCTTAGTCCGATGAATTTTTCACCTAAGATAACCTTCAATCACAAGGTAACACAAAAGTTTTTAATTTCATGCATTTTTAATTTCTGTTAGGCGCCCACCTTCAAACACGGGAATACTTTTCTGCATTGCACGTTTAATTTCTGTTAGGCGCCCACCTTCTAACACGGGAATACTTTTCTGCATTGCACGTTTAATTTCAGTTAGGCGCCCACCTTCTAACAAGGGAATACTTTTCTGCATTGCACGTTTAAATTATGTTAGGCGCCCACCTTCTAACACGGGAATACTTTTCTGCATTGCACGTTTAAATTCTGTTAGGCGCCCACCTTCTAACAAGGGAATACTTTTCTGCATTGCACGTTTAATTTCTGTTAGGCGCCCACCTTCTAACAAGGGAATACTTTTCTGCATTGCACGTTTAATTTATGTTAGGCGCCCACCTTCTAACAAGGGAATACTTTTCTGCATTGCACGTTTAATTTCTGTTAGGCGCCCACCTTCTAACAAGGGAATACTTTTCTGCATTGCACGTTTAATTTTTGTTAGGCGCCCACCTTCTAACACGGGAATACTTTTCTGCACTGCATTGCATGCATTTTAATTTCTGTCCAGGCGCCCACCTATCTAACAAGGGAATATTTTTTTTGCATTTTCATTTCATACATGTCTGCATCTAAAAAGAAAAAAAATGAAATTCTGATATTCAAAAACATGATGCGCCCAGTCACCATACTGGGGCAAAAAAAAATCTTTCTTTGGTTGTTTATTTTCTCACAAGCAGGGGTCCACCTAGAAAATGGACGAATACTTCATATTGAAGAATGTTTGAACAAGTCAAGGCAATAACAAGAATGCCAGTGAAAGAGAAATACAAGTCAAGGCTCAGCAACACTTGAAAAAAAATGAGCACTATATGTCCGGACTTGATCCAAAAGCTGAAGAAGATTGAACCAACACCTGCGGCTAACAAGCATCAAGATTCAGATCGGGGTCCGCATGAAGCACCAACCAACTCAAGATCAAGCTTCGGAAGACTCATAGATAGGAATTTTGTAACTCGTAGCTGATAGGTTTAGTTAGTCTTTTTCAATTTTGATGTAATAACGGGACAGCGGACCGGAGCCTCGGACTGAACCTCGACTCTCAACCTCGATACTCCATCACTCCCGAACTAGACTGACCCGATTCCTGTTTAGCCCAGGATATGTAGGCAACCTCAGAAGCAGGGTGCGGTCAAATCTTTTCAAAATGCTTCACAACGGAATACTCGAACGGGTAAAAATCGTTCATAGTTGCTCACTTATCTTTGCACTGAAACTCTTCGTGTTCCCGAGCAAAGAGGGGCAGCTGTGGGCACGTGATTTTTATATTACATATGAGTTATTCCCATAAAATTCAAAATAAACAATTTTTCCTTATTTTTTACAATTTTGCGTATTAATTAGTTGCATGAAAATTCATATAAAAAATACAAAAAATATGCATTTGCATTTAGGAATTTAATTTCACATTTTTAGTATCAATTTGTTTTAGAACAAAATGTAAAGAAAATAACAAAAATGGTCCATCTTGCATTTTTAGTTTAAATATGTTTTAGTTTGCATTTTTACTAATGGATAGGAAATAGATTTTATTGTCAAGCATTTTAATAAAATTAGAAAAAAATAACTAAAAAAAATTATTACAAAATAAATAAAATAAGTGGGTTATCTTAGTAAGAGACCTTAATTGGGGTATATTTCTTTAATTTTGCCTAGGCCAAACACTCAAAGCCCATCAATTAGCCCATACCCTTCCCATTAAAACCTAGACTTACACCTATAAAAATACCTAAACCTATACACAATTGGGGATACACAACAAAAAGAAGACCTACACCCTAAAAATTGGGAAGGCAGCCGCTAGACCTAACAAAAGAAAAAGGGCGAAACACACTCTTACTGGATGGGGTAATATTGACGGACGGAAATGGGGAAAATCGTATTCAGGCCTTCCTAATTCTTAGTTCGACATTATTATAGAGAGTTGCTTTAATTGGTGAAATGATACTTTGAATTTCCTTCAGCAAATGGCTTCATTGACCTTTCTCAAATTTACTCCAGAAAGCATCGTCCAAAGCAGAGCAAAACATAGGTGTCGATTCGAGGTTTGTTTCTGAAACTTTTCGAGGTTCCGGCGAGTGTCGAGGTCTGGTCGCTGCTTGTGTCTTGTTCGAGTTTGAAGTTTCTTGGCATTTTATTATGACTGTGTATTTGCTAAAAATTTCAGTTAATTGAAGCTTTAATATCAGGTCTGTTTTTTTTTATTTCCTTTCTATTTGCTTTGATATTGAAGTTCAATGTGATTGAATATCCCTGTTTGTTTGGCTGATTTCGGTCTAAAAATGTAGTTGTAGTGTAATAATAAGTAATTCGAACAATGATCGTTTAATGTTGAAAGAGTATTGTGTAACTATGGATGTGAACAATGACAAAGTAGATAATTCATCACATTTGGATGGCTTCTTCTTTTCCGTTAATAGATGCCAATAGTTTAGTTGAAGTCTAAGGACAACATGAATTCTTGCTATCTTCATGCTTGATTGATTTGTTTTTACATTGATCAACATTCCATGACTAGAATTTTGGCATTCTTGGTAAGGATTGTGTTTCCCCGTTAACTTGGAAGTTTTTCAGGAAACGAAATGAATCAGAAACAGGAGCTCTCATTTAGTTTTGTTTCATTTTGTCATTACTTAACTGTTAGGAATATGCTCAAGCCGACTACACATGGGTAAGTAAACTTTTCGATGCGTAAGTAATTGTCATAGCTACGGGTATGGTTCCCATGACGTAATTGTGGTATTAAGTTTTGAATTAGCTTTAAATATGCATATCTTTAATTCATTTAGTGGAGTAAATTCGAGGCGTGCCATTAGCAAATTTCATGGCCCTCGCAAAGTACAAACGCGAAATTACTTTAGGCGCGTTAGTTAACAATAATACCTTCCTAATCACGGGTGCGCATTTATGTGACCCAAATCTTACTCCCGGCGAAACCGAAATACATTAAAGTCACAGGCGTACTGGTTGCGGTGTGGCTCGAAATGTGTTTTCGTGACGTCGCAATTCTTCTAAAATTGAAAAAGCGGAACATAATAGCACATAGTTAAAATATATAAAGAAATCAGATAAAAAGCAAAAAGAGCAGTTGAGCGACCGTGCTAAAACCACGGAATCGGGAGTGCCTAACACCTTCTCCCGGGTTAACAGAATTCCTTATTCAGGTTTCTAGTTTCGCAGACTGTATTACAGAGTCATAAATTTCCTCGGTTCGGGATTAAACCGGTGACTTGGGACACCTTTATTTTCCCAAGTGGCGACTCTGAATAATTAAATAAATTGATCTCGTTCCGACTGTCCTTTAAGTGGAGAAACTCCTTCACTGATTATTATTATACCCCTTCTCGGGGTGTAGTATTAAACAATGGCACATTTACGTTTATACGTATATGCGGTGTAAAAAGGGAGGTGTGACACTATCACTACATTATTAGCTATTACACTATTTTTGTTTTATTTTCTACTAATACATATTACACTATGATTTAAACTACAGATCTACAATAGTACTAAAGCTAATGAAAAGGATAATTACAAATACATAACAAATGAATTGAAAAATGGAACTTCATTTCATCATTTCAGCAATTACATCTTCGACTGAATAGGGAATGTACCTGGATCAACAAGGTAAACCAATGAGTTCTAGGGGGGTTAAGAGATAAGCAACAACAAAAGACTCCAGGCAATGCAACAGTAAAGATGAATCCCAAACGAGCAAAACAACCACAGCAACAACGCAGGTAATAGATCCAAGCAGAACTTCAAGCAGGAAAACCACAGAGACAAGCAGCTAAACCAGGCGTTCTTACTTGAAAAAAAATGCAGGAAAATTACTTGTTATATTACTATATTTTAACTCTGATTTTCTCTATTGAAAAAAAAAACCAGCCTAAGGATCGTTCAAGAAGCCCCCCCATTCACTCTTTTCAGGAGGTATTTGTAAGAGAGAAATGGGCTGATGACTTGGGGAGAAAGTATGGGATTAAATCTCACTTCTCCCCCTCTTAAAATTATAAAACTTACACTTTAGCCTAGAATTCTGTTATCAAAACCCTTCCAGCATGTGCTGGAAGGTTCTAGAGATTCCCTTTTTGGGGCCTTTTACCAATGTAACCTTGGGGGTTAAAGATTTTTACAGATTTGCCTTTTTAGGGAGACCATTATACCCTAAACTTCTGCAAAATTGCAGAAATCAAGGGTACAAATGACTCCCTTAACCCCATATGTTTCAAACTATTTACCAATTCACCTTTTTGGCTTCCTTTTATGCCCTTAGTACCATTGCCAATTTACCCGACCTACCTAGGTCAAGTATTCAGCACTTTAAGGCTTATTTATCCTATGGCCAGTCCTTGCATTGGCATTTAAGGACTGGCCAGTTCTATTAACTTAGCCTATTTCATTTTATTTTTAGCTAATTAACCTATTTAATTCTTTTTAAAACTAATTGCAGGACTAGCCTGCTTTATTAATGTATTAAAACCTATTTAACTTTTAACCAGTCTCAAGTTGAGACTTAGCTTGGGTGATTAAACCCATTTACTGAACTCAGTTGGGCCCAAAGCCTTTGCAGGCTTGGCCACTTAAGGTTTAGGGCTCAAAAAGAGTCTGGGCAAGTCTGAATTTTCAGACTTAGCCAATCTTTGGAAATCTCAGCCTTTAAACTGATCCACAGGTTAGGCTAAGGTCTTTGCAAACCTAGCCACCTAAGATTTAGGGCTCAAATGAGCCTTGGCAAGCCTGCATTTGCAGACTTAACCAGTTTTGCACAACTAGCCCCTTTTAAGGTGGACTAGTGTGTTTGGACCTTATAGGGTTGATCAACTTTGCAAAATGACCACTCTTTGGTCAATTATTACCTAATAGCCTATTTTGTTCATTTTCAGTTTTAAGCCTATTTAAAAACTAGCCATTTTCATGGAATCTTAACGTTATCAGCTATAACCAATCCCCTAAGGTTCAATCAGTGTTAATCAAACACTCACATTCAACAAGAACTAGCAAAACTTAATCATTCTCAACATGTATTGCACACAGAAACACACATGATCAAATAAAATGCATTAATCAACCCAAACTCAGAGGAGACAATTGATATGGTTGAATTTTAGTCAATTAACTCATATTATCATACTACATGTGACAAAGTATGAATCCATGTCAATTCAGACCTAATTACTCCTAGTTCAAGTCATATGACATTTGAAAAACTTCAGAACCTCTAATGTTCATGGCATAGACATACACAGAAGCGTAGATTCTCACAATCAATCAATAGGAAAGATTAAACATGGCTCACAAGAATCACAGGATCTATGATATCAGTTAGACCTACTAAACCAAACCATTTTCCATGCAAGTCATGATAGACAACATGAAGTATGCAAAACAGTAGGACATGGAGAGGATAATGAAGAAAGAATCATTGAAATGCATGTGAATGGCCATTGAGGGTGTTATTAGAGTAAAAGCCATTAAGTAGGCATGAGAATCAAAACTGTTTACCCTAGAGTTAAACTAAGAAGATGAAGAGAATCAGAAGAGAAGAATTGTTCAACTACTGAGGGTTAACAAAGATGAACTAATGTAGAATCATAGTATAAAAACTAAAATCAAACATGTGAAGACAATATCAAAGACCAATAAAGTGAAAAGGCCTAGTATTAACAGAGAGAAGGACAAAGAAAAGGAAAGATATTCAAGTCAGGCTCTCAAATCAAAACAACAACCCAAGCAGACGAGATAATCCTAGTATAGAAGATGAATAACCATGACTAAATAACTAAACATGCGAAAAGTCATAAAAGGGATGAACAGTCATGTTGTTGAAACAAATCAGAAGCCACAAACCAAGAAAAAATGAAGAAAGAAAGATAGAACTTTTAAGACTAAATAAAACATAATCGAAACAAAACAAACAGAAAAAGATAGAGAAAAAATGAGCAAGTTGAGAATCCTTACTACTAACAGACATGACACAAGATTTCAAGATCTAAAGAAAAGAAAAGTAGGCAAGGGCCAAAGCAAAAGAAAACAAGCAGAAGACATGAACAACAAAACAAATACGATAAAGCACAGAAGGATGGGGGTACTTAGCTTAGCGGGGTCTGGCCCCCAAGCTTTCCCCTTTTATTTCTTTTCAGATCTTTTCCCCGGACCCTTGTTCTCTTTTTTTCATTTTCTCATTTTTTTTCTTTCTGTTTTTCTGCTTTAGACTTTAAGATAAAGTCTTTAGGTTTTTTTGTTTGGACTGGGGTGTTTGAGAGGGTAAAAAGGGTGGATCTTGAAAGGGTTGAAGTTCTGAATCGCCGGAGTTAGGGTTCCGGCGACTTTATTTTGGATATTCGACGGGTTCTAAGGAGATTTGAGGGAGGTCAGTGTGATGGGTGGGTAGCTCGGACCAAGGCGGTCCTTTTGGTATTGGTTTGACGGAGTGATTCATGGTTTGGTAGTCACCGGTGGTAGGTTCCGGTGACCGGAGTTTGAAGACGAAGGGTATGTCTTAGGGATTTTTTAGGGTTTGACTGAGAAGAAGAAGAAAGATGAAGAAATGGGGAGAAGAAGAGTGAGGGGGTGGCCGGCGACCACCGTGGAGGGTGGTGGCCGCCATGGCCGGCTAGGGTTTGAAGGCCTAGAAGAAGACGAAGAAGTAGAGAGATTTGGAGAGAAGGGCGGCTAGGGTTCGAGGAGGGATTGAAATGGGCAGATCACTTCGGACAAAAGCCTTTTATAGGCTAAGCGTCTTAGGTAATCTGGGCCGTTGGTTTGATGGAGATCAACGGTCAGGGTTAGCATTTCTTAAAACGACGTCGGTTAGTCATTTAAGAAACCAAAACCTTCAACCCTTGGATCGTCTCAAAAGAACGGACGAGATTATTCCTTGAATTTCAGTTACTTAATTAAATCTGTCCCTTTATCTCAGCCGTTGGATTCAGCCTGATGGACGGCTGGGATCAATTCTCCTTAACGGATCAGACCTGATCTTTGGGCTAATATACTTGGGCCGTTCCACTTAACTCTTTTGGCCCAAAACACTTAAACCCAAAGTATTGTTTTTTTGTATTTTCTGACTTTTTAATTACTTAAACACTCTCTCTTGTATATTTTTTTTTTCTTTTATTTTATGAATTAATAAAAATACTTAATTTCCTACTCACACTAATTATCTAATATTTTTTGCAATTTTTCTACTATTTTTCCCTTAATTCCACTATTAATGCTCTTTTTTTTGTTGATTTTCTTTTAACTACTTAATTTAAAAATGCATGTATTTAACCTATATTTTTTGATTTTCTAATTTTAATTATTCAAACACACAAAATGTAGCTAATTTCAAACAAGGCATGCAATTGCGCTCAAAAATATATATTTTTTTAATTTTGGAACTTAGCCCGGTGCAAAATTCATGTGCTCACAGCTGCCCCTCTTTGCTCGGGAACACGAAGAGTTTCAGTGCAAAGACAAGTGAGCAGTAATGAGAGATTTTTGCACATTGACATATTCCGTGAAAGCATTTTGGAAAACCTTTTGACCGCACCCTGCTTTAGAGGTTGCCTACATATCCTGGGCTAAACAGGAATCAGGTCAGTGTAGTTCGGGAAGGTCTGGCAGTTAAAAACTACCAGACTCACTGTTGCATTGACACTGTTGAGACTTGCTGACTTACTCCTTATTACACCCTAGCCTTTGTTTTCTCCTCCTTGTCTTCTTTTCCCTTGATTTTTGTGATTGTTGATTTTCTTTTCTTGCTTCCCACTTTTTTTTCAATGATACTTCTTGTCCTCGAGCTGAAGCCTGCTCAAAACAAAACAGAAACAACAAACTTTTCTTCTGCCCCAGTGTGGGCTTTTTTTTTTTTAAGCCATGGTGTTACTCATGTTAGCTAACACAAACCAAAAATTGCAGGAAATAAAATTTGCAGAAAAGTATTCCCTTGTTATCCAGGTGGGCGCCTGATGCATGAAAAATAAAATTTTGCAGAAAAGTATTCCCTTGTTATCTCGGTGGGCGCCTAAACAGAAATTAAAATGCAGAAAAGTATTTCCTTGTTATATAGGTGGGCGCCTAAACATAAATTAAAAAATGCAACAATGTATGAAATGCAGTGCAAAGACTAAAATGCAGAAATGTATTCCCTTGTTATATAGGTGGGCGTCTAGACAGAAATTAAAAATGCATAAATGTATGAAATGCAGTGCAGAGATTAAAATGCAGAAATGTATTCCCTTGTTATATAGGTGGGCGCCTAAACAGAAATTAAAAATGCAGAAATGTATGCAGTGCAGAAATTAAAATGCAGAAATGTATTTCCTTGTTATATAGGTGGGCGCCTAGACATAAATTAAAAATGTAGAGATGTATGAAATACCGTGCAGAAAAATATTCCCTTGTTATATAGGTGGGCGCCTCGACAGAAATTAAAAATGCAGAAATGTATTCCCTCGTTGTTTAGGTGGGCGCCTAAACAGAAATTAAAATGCAGAAATGCAATGCAGAAAAATATTCCCTTGTTATATAGGTGGACGCCTAAACAGAATTAAAAATGTAGAAAAATATTCCCTTGTTATATAGGTGGGCGCCTAAACAGAAATTAAAATGCAGAAATGCAATGCAGAAAAATATTCCCTTGTTATATAGGTGGACGCCTAGACAGAAATTAAAAATGCAGAAATGTATTCCCTCGTTATATAGGTGGGCACCTAAACAGAAATTAAAATGTAGAAATGCAATGCAGAAAAATATTCCCTTGTTATATAGGTGGGCGCCTAAACAGAATTAAAAATGCAGAAAAATATTCCCTTGTTATATAGGTGGCCGCCTAAATAGAAATTAAAATGCAGAAATGCAATGCAGAAAAATATTCCCTCAGTTTGATAACCGGGGAATGGATTTTAAAGATGCTACCTTCCTCTTGTTTTTGGTATTTTCTTTGACCGATTGTCTTTCACCTGTGAATTCCTTCACTTATTGTCAAACTTTCTCTTTTTGGTGTTTTCTATCTTTCCACATTGGTCACATTCACTTTAAAGTGATTAGTGACAATTTGTTCCTGTATGAATCATGAAACAAAATTTATTAGATATAAACTGCTGGCAACTGGCATCTGCCGTCCCTGCCTCTTATTGCTTTCCTCTTTTGTTTTTCCTCCCACTGTGTGGTCTTTCAGCTGATTATCTCTTGCAAACTCTTTTTGTATTTTCTTACTTTTTCCCTTTTTGTTTTGTTTTCTTTTCCTTTGGCCATGTTTGCCAAACTTCTTTATTTTCTCCCCACCTCTTCTTTTCATTCTAATCCAGTATTGTTTCAGCTCTTTATCATCGGAGCTGGTAGTTAACTCTCAAAAAGGTAAACAATGAAATGCAGAAAAATGAAAGAGGGTAAGGGTGTTTCGGAGAGATGATAGAACTTATCTGGGCGTTGTTGGCTGATTCTGCTGACCATGCCATGTACTTAAAATATGACCTAGTTCGTTCACACCATTATTCTGACTCCGGATTGCTCTCAACCCAAACCAATCATTTTTTTTGTTGCCTTTTCTCTTTTCATGGTAATCCTTACGATCGCCCTACGGTGCCTCGAAAGGTTTTCACCAACATAACTCTCTCATTTATTCTCTCTCAGCCTCACAATCGCCCTGCAGTGCCGTTAAAGGTTTTCACTGGCAAGACTCTCTCATTTTATTTCTCTCAAACTCACAATCGCCTCACAGTGCAGGTTAAGGTTTTCACTGATGAGACTCTCTCATTTTTTTCACTTTTCCTTTTGTCTTTTTATTTTCTATACCACGGGTGTTGTCCAATGTTTTGTTCTTCCTTCATTGCATCTGTTATCATTTTGGAATTGATCAGAAGGTCTTTCTTTGTACTGTAACGTGGCTTTTGGATGGATTAAAGAAAGAAAGGTATAAAGGCTCAAAAATTTACGAGGGTTCAAAAATATTTACAACTCTCGAAATTATTCAATATAACTTCTGCCCCAGTTTCAATATGTGGGGAATTTTTGGATTTTTTTTTGTCATGACTGAACCTCAGCGAGGCTGCCTACGTACCCTTTCGGGATCAAGTCAAACGTAGTTTATTAAACGTCGTCAGTTAATGAATTTCTTTTGACTTTTTCCCGATTTCTTTGTCTTTTTCTCTTTTCTTTTTTTTCTTTTTTCTTTTCTCTTCTTTTTTTTTCATTTCATTTTTTTTTCATTTTTCATTCATTCATCAATTTTCATTTTATCAATTTCAATTTTTATTTTCTTTATTGCGCTATAAGCGATTCCGAGAGAGGGGTATGAAAGAATATATTAATCATGGCTCAAAGGGGTGTCAATGGATAAAGTGTTTGGATAGAGAATAAAACGCCTTCGTCATTTCAATTCCAAAATCACAACAAAATACAATCATATAATTGAAAATGAGTCATACATAGTATCTTTTGACCGCATCTGAATTGATAGCAGTCTCTACGCATTTTCCCTCAACATCTGTCAAATATAATGCCCCATTGGACAACACCCGCGATACCACAAATGGTCCCTGCCAATTTGGCGCAAATTTTCCCTTTGCCTCGGCCCAATGTGGTAAGATACGCCTCAATACGAGTTGTCCAACTTCAAACTTTCGAGGACGCACCTTCTTATTGTATGCTCTGGCCATTCTCTGTTGATATAACTGCCCATGGCAAACTGCGGCCAATCCTTTTTCATCAATCAGACTCAATTGTTCTAGCCGGGCTTTTACCCATTCTTCGTCATCTATTCTAGCTTCAGCTATGATCCGCAATGACGGTATTTTTATTTCCGCGGGTATAACAGCCTCTGTCCCATATACCAATGAATAAGGTGTGGTGCCAATAGAAGTGTGCACTGTTGTGCGATATCCCATAAGAGCAAAAGGTAACTTTTTATGCCATTGCCTGGATTCCTCCACCATTTTCCTGAGGATCTTCTTGATATTTTTATTTGATGCTTCTACTGCCCCATTCGCCTTTGGCCTATAAGGTGTGGAGTTGCGATGTGTGATCTTAAATCTCTAGCAAACTTCCGCCATGAGGTGACTATTTAGATTGGCTCCATTATCTGTGATGATCACCTTGGGAATTCCGAACCGGCATATGATATTTTCATGCACAAAGTCCACCACCGCTTTCTTTGTCACTGCCTTGAATGTCTTCGCCTCAACCTACTTGGTGAAGTAATCAATTGCAACCAAAATGAATCTATGCCCATTGGAAGCCGCTGGCTCTATCAGTCCAATAACATCTATGCCCCAGGCGACAAATGGCCAAGGTGCAGACATCGTATGCAATTCATAAGGCGGAGAGTGAATTAGATCTCCATGTACTTGGCATTGGTGACATTTCCCCACGTACCTGATACAATCACGCTCCATGGTGAGCCAATAATACCCAGCTCTCAGAATCTTCTTTGCCAGGACATACCCGCTCATATGGGGTCCACAAGCTCCAGCATGTACTTCAATCATAATCTCATCAGCTTGTTGTGCATCCACACACCTCAACAATCCCAGGTCTGGTGTTCTCTTATATATAATTCCTTCACAGAGGAAAAAATCATTAGCCAAGCGTCTGATAGCTCTTTTCTGATCGCCAGTGGCCTGCTCCGGGTATTTTACAGCCTTCAGGTACTCCTTGATGTCATGATTCCACGGTTCTCCATCCAATTCTCCTTCCACGGCAAAGCAGTAAGCATTCTAATCACGCACCTGGACCTGGAGTGGATCTATATAGGTTTTGTCCGGATGATACAGCATGGAGGACAGTGTCGCTAAAGCATCTGCAACCTCATTGTGCATTCTTGGGATATGTTTGAATTCTATGAACTGGAATCTTTGGGACAACTCATGCAAACAATGCCGGTAAGGTATCAATTTCAGATCCCTTGTCTCCCATTCTCCCTGGATTTGGTGTATCAAGAGATCCGAGTCACCCATGACCAAAATTTCTTGAATACCAATGTCTATTGCCATCCTTAATACGCCTCATATTCGACCATATTGTTGGTACAGAAAAATTGAAGCTGATCTGTGACGGGATAGTGTTGACCCATTTCTGAAATGAGTACTGCTTCGATACCAACTCCTTTACTGTTGACGGCTCCGTCGAAGTACATCTTCCATCCTAGCTTATCATCCTGTTCTATTTCCTCGACATCTTCTCATCATGTTCTATTTCCTCGACATTCATTGCCTCTTCATTCGGGAAATACGTCTTTAATGGCTCATATTCATCATCCATGGGATTTTCTGCTAAGTGGTCTGCAACCGCCTGCGCCTTCATCGTCGTACGAGTTACATAAATAATGTCAAATTCTATGACCAGAATCTGCCATTTAGCAAGTCTTCCTGTAGGCATGGGCTTCTGGAATATGTATTTCAGAGGATCCAACCGTGATATCATGTATGTGGTATATGCTGACAAGTAATGCTTCAGTTCTGAGTCACCCAGGTCAAAGCACAACAAGTTCTTTCTAGCTGAGTATATTTCACCTCGTAAGATGTGAACTTCTTACTAAGGTAATATATAGCTTGCTCTTTCGTGCCCGTCCTATCGTATTGTCCTAGCACACAGTCATAAGAGTTATCAAGCACTGTCAGATACAAAATCAAAGGTCGCCCTGGCTCTGGAGGAACTAGCACTGGAGGATTGGCTAAATATTCCTTGATTTTTTCGAAGGCTTCCTGACATTCGTCGGTCCATTTCACTGCTGCATCTTTCTTTAACAACTTGAAGATCAGCTCACATGTTGATGTCAACTGAGCAATGAACCGGCTAATGTAATTCAACCTCCCCAATAAGCTCATTACTTCCTTCTCGTTTTTCAGCGGAGGTAGACTTTGGATGGCCTTAATCTTTGATGGATCTAGTTCAATACCTCGCCGACTCACTATGAACCCCAATAGCTTCCCTGAAGGTACTCCAAAGGCGCACTTCACAGGATTGAGTTTAATATTATACCTCAGGAGTCTTTGGAAAAACTTCCTCAAATCCCTCACATGATCATGTTGCTTTTTGGACTTTATGATGACATCGTCCACATACACTTCAATTTCTTGGTGCATCATGTCATGAAATATTGTGGTCATTACCCTCATATAAGTTGCCCCGGCATTCTTCAATCCAAATGGCATCACTCTGTAGCAATACGTTCCCCAAGGTGTAATGAAAGCAGATTTTTCCGCGTCTTCTTCGTCCATCAGGATCTGGTGATAACCGGCATAACAATCTACAAATAAATCGATCTTATGCTTGGCGTAATTTTCGATCAATATATGGATGTTTGGCAATGGGAAGTCATCCTTTGGACTGGCTTTGTTGAGGTCTCTGTAGTCCACACACACTCTGGTTTTTCCATCTTTCTTTGGGACCGGCACAACGTTCGCCAACCAGGTGGGGTATTTGGTGACTCGTATGACCTTCGCCTCAAACTGCTTATTCACCTCTTCTTTTATCTTTACACTGATGTCTATTTTGAATTTTCGCAACTTTTGCTACACTGGCCGGCATTCAGGATAAATAAGCAACTTGTGTACCACCAAGTCAGTACTAAGTTCGGGCATGTCATCATAGGACCAAGCAAAGATGTCCTTGAATTCATGCAACAACCTTATCAATTCTTCCCTGAGGGGTGTTTCCAAATGAACACTAATTTTTGTTTCCCGAACATTATCTTCGCTCCCCAAATTGATGGATTCTATCTCACTCAAGTTCGGTTTGGGTTTTTCCTCATATTGGTTCATGTCCTTACTTATTTCCTCCAGGGCTTCCTCATCCTCACATTCTATCTCACTATCCTCCTCAATCTTTTATGATAATGCGACTGTCAGAACTGGGTCGAGAATCCTTCATGCATGACATGTCATCAGAATCAGCACATATGGAACTGTACAGAAGAAAAGATAAAAAATAAGGCAAAAAAAATGAAGAAAGAAGAAAATTGCATTTCATTGATATTAAAAGATGAACAAAGTTTTGGATACATTTTGATTTTTGGGGGGTGGGGGAACTACAAAAAGTAACAATTATTTTTCCGGGGAAATTATGATGAATTTTCAAGAGCTAACTACCAAGACTCCTTCCTGATCGGGAAAGGAGTGGCTTCCCAGTTGTTGAGCATAACACCAGATCCCACAAATTGCACGTCCATCATGCCCGTACCATCCCCGATTTTAACCATGTTCACATCCCCAAATATCTTCTCAAACCTCATCAAGAGCTCTTCATCGGGTCGGGTCTCAATGTACCTTGATGCAGCAGATGTCAGATGTTTAGTACCAGGCTTGGCAAAGGTGTCGGATAGTTTGGGGATAGGTTTAGGCAAGGTCCAGTTCTTCTTTTTGGTTTTGTGGGCTTTTTAGATGTCGGCATAGGTGGGTTTGAACCCTAAGCCGAGAGTGTCTTTGTTCACTGGCAACTGAACTGGCTGGGTGATTCCTTGCAAAGCTTTCCCCGGCCCTTTTCCTGGTGCAAACCCATTTTTAATCATTTCCCGGGCCACCATCACAGCAGTAGGTGCTACCGTAGGGATTGGCAGTTTCTCACCCTCAGCAATTTTGTTCACTGTTATGGTATCCGTTAACTGGTATACCCAAGGACCTTTGTCTCCATCGGCATCATCAAATGGCGTCACGACATTGCAGGTATTTTCCTCTCCATGCACGACGACTTCTTGTTGTTCTCATTCAAACTTGACCATTTGGTGCAAGGATGACGGCACGGCTTTGGCTGCATGGATCCAGGGTTGGCCCAGCAATAGATTGAAATTCCATTGTAAAATCCACGGGCCCGATGGTCACCTCCAAGACGATGTCCCCCAAAGTGTTCTTACTTCCACCATCAAATCCTCTCACATTTACTGTTTCTCTGAATTCTGTCAGGGCTGATACTCAGTTTCCCAAGAGTTGACAGCGGGCAAATGTTTGCACTCGAGCCATTATCTATCAGCACTCTGGTAACCACTAACTCATCGCTCTTCACTGTAAGATAAAGCGCCCTATTATGCTCGGTTCCCTCAATGGGCAATTTACTGTCTGAGAATGTAATCTTATTGGATTCGAAGTTCTTGCTGGTAATCGTTTCGAGATGACAGACCGAGATCTTCTCAGGGACATGCGCCTCGTTCAACATCTTCATCAGAGCCTTTCTGTGTTCTTCCGAATGGATCAACAACGAGAGCAAAGAGATTTGTGCGGGTGTTTTCCTCAACTGTTCCACTGTGGAATAATCCTGAGATTTTATCTTTTTGAGGAACTCTCCGCTTCTTCTTCGGACACAAGCTTCTTCATCTGACTCTCTTTCACACCTTCATTTTCCTTAACTCTTCCGGGGCAAAACACCTCCCGGACCGAGTTAGACCGTGCGTCTCATTGATTTCTCCAGATACTTCTTTCCCTTTGTAAATCACTGCCACCTTGTTATAGTTCCAAGGTACAGTCTTGGTATCTACCATCGGCATCTGCACCACTAGTTAAATAATCACTGGTTCCACGCTCGCGCCTTTCATTGTTAATACTGGTTTCACGCCTGGTACTACAACCTTCAAATTTTCCACCACTATTTGCCTTTTCACTGATTCTTCAACAATCATTTTTCCTTTCTCAACTCCCTTCTCCATTTTGCTATTGGCCTTAATCATCATGACAGACTGGGATGGCTTCCGGCTGCTCTCCTCTTGTGCCAATTCTATCATATGTGCTTCATGGTGAGCTGGCAGTGGGTTCTGTGTAATGTTCGGAGCCTCCAGAGCCTGCACTTCAATCCTCCGGCTATCAATGAGTTCTTGGATAGCGCTCTTCAAATGTCAACATTTCTCAGTGTCGTGTCCCGATGCTCCTGAGCAATACTCACACCTGACCGACTGATCGATGTTCTTTGGAGGTGGGTTCGGAAGCTTAGACTCGATTGGGATCAACATTCCCAATTCCTTCAATCTGTGATAGAGGCTAGTATAGGACTCCCCCAACGGGGTGAATGTTTTCTTCACCCTATTCCTCATTTTCGGGTCGGGCCTGAAGGTGGGTTTGTTTGGGTTTCTATAAGCTCTAGAAGAAGGGTATGTATTTTGTGTGTGGTAGACATTATGTGGGGCTTGGGCTTGCCATACATGTGGTGATGGTGGTGGATAGGTTTGGGCTTGTGGGTTGTGGTAGTGCGGGGTAGTTGGTGGGTAGTATGGTGGCGGTGGGTTGTATGATGCTGGTGGGCTATATGTGGTTGGTGGATTGTATGGGGTTGGTGGGTTATATGTGGTTGGTGGGTTGTATGGGGTTAGTGGGTATGGCTGATATGGTCGTGGCGGGTGATGGTATTGGATGTGGTTCTAAGGCTTGCTCTCCACAACTGCCACTTCTTCTTTCTTCTTCTTCCCAACGGTTCCTCCATTCCCAGTCTGAATGGCCTGATTTGTGGCCTAGATTGCTGAAAAACTCATAATCTTGTTAGTTTTTAAACCTTCCTCCATGAAACTTCCCATCTTCACAACCTCATTAAAACTCTTCCCAATAGCTGACACTAGGTGTCCATAATAGGTAGGCTCCAGAGCCTGCAAGAAACAATCTACCATTTCACCTTCCTTCATAGGCGGATCTACCCTTGCCGCCTATTCTCTCCACCTAAAACCGTACTCTCTGAAGCTTTCACCAGGTTTTTTCTCCATCTTTGTGAGTGACAATCTATCTGGTATGATTTCCAAATTATACTGAAAATGGTTCGCGAATGCCTACGCGAGATCATCCCAGATAAACCATCTAGTGTGATCTTGGCGCGTGTACCATTCCAAAGCGAAACCACTCAAACTTTGGCTGAAATATGCCATCAAAAGCTCATCCCTACCCCCTACGCCCCGCATTTTACTGCAATATCCTCTGAGGTGGGCCACCGGGTCTCCGTGTCCACTATACATATTAAACTTTGGCAACTTAAATCCGACAGGAAGTTGCACTTCTGGAAACAGACACAGATCCTTGTACGCCACACATACTTGCCCCCCTAATCCTTGCATGTTATGAAAAGCGTTCTCCAAACTCTTCATTTTCCTGGCCATCTCCTCATGCTCTACATTCTTAACAGGCTTCTCTTCGCTCGTCTCCATCAACGGAGTGT
This sequence comes from Nicotiana noctiflora, assembly GCA_032618575.1. Taxonomy (NCBI): domain Eukaryota; kingdom Viridiplantae; phylum Streptophyta; class Magnoliopsida; order Solanales; family Solanaceae; genus Nicotiana; species Nicotiana noctiflora. Next base: position 156,594 of record JASVEL010014179.1, on the reverse strand, counting down.
GAGATTCATGCTGTCGGAAGGTCGGCTCAGGTGGGTAGTAGTGGGGGTCTTGTACATGGAACAATGGTTCACTAGATGATTTGTGTAAGGCGGCAGGTGGAGGTGCCACATATACTGGAGCAACCTGATGTGGATGCGGTGGTGTTTGTTTTGTCAGAGGTGGTGGCACTTGGGAGACGGAAGCATAGTAGTGGTGATAGTCGGGGTATATAGAGGATGAATTCATCGTGGGTGGCTCAGGGTTGGGATTAGTTGGAGGGATGTATGTGGGATTGGCAGGATAAGTTGGCAAGGGTTGACCCCTCGACCAAGCCTGGTACATTTCGGCCATCTGCTGTTTTAGTTTGTACATCTCTTCCTTCATCCCCGTCACATCCATAATTTCCTCCTCCTGGACGGGATCCATGACTGTTGCTTCAATCTCTTGCGACACGGCCTTTGTCAGTTTCTTATATCTTATGTTGTAAGGGTGAGTAGCCAAAATGCCAGTTGCCAACTAGAATCTGAATCTCACAAACATCAACACCCGTTAGTGGTTAGCGCATGAAGAGATAAGATGCAACGATTTTAAAATAAACACATTTTCCTTGGATCGTCATGCATCATCCCGGCCTTCGCTTATTTGAACCAATCATTTTTTTTCTCTCTCTATTTTCTTTTCCCTTACTTCATAATTTGCGTTCCTATTTATTTGCCTATCATAATTAAAGAATTAACATAAAGCAAAAGGATTGACAACAACTCTTGATTTTCATTGATAGCTCAAAAACATTGATTTACAAGATGATGTTGTAATGCTAATGTAAAGAAACATAAATAGAATGCATGCCCTAAGAATACATCAATGCTCCTAGTGCCCGCGAGACATCGTTCGGTCTTGCCGCGGGCCTATATGCTAATCCCTTTTGGAGCCTATCCAGGTCATACATGACTTGTTGCACAAAGAACTTCACCGCGGACACAAAGGTTCCTTGGGACATATCTTCACATAGCTGACTCTTTCGGGTGATGTACTGAGCAATACGGACAATTTTCTCTCGAATAACCCCTTTTTCTTGAATCGGCTAATCTGTTCAGTACGAGCATCTAAAGTACGCTGGTTATCCTTCTGTATTCGCTGTAGCTCCAACTCTAATCGAGCCATAGTTGTGTAACAATGTTCTCTTTCCTCTTCGAGATCTTTGATAACCTTGTTACTTTTAACAGTGGTTGTAACAATTTTCTTTCTTAGTCGAGCTACCTCAAACTCATGCTTATCCTATAGCTGCTGAATCAACTTGGCTCTTTCCTCGGTATCTCTGGTTATTTGCTTCCGAGCCCTGAAGAATTCCTTTTCTGCTTTGTCTAAGTCGAAGCTGTAGTCATTCACTTTACGCCGAAGAGTCTCAATCAATTTCTCATCCCGGGCCAAGCGAATGGGGGTCTCGAATGCAATTTTCATTTGAGAAACCTGAGCCTTTAGCATTTCGTTTTCTTTCTTCAGTTGCTTTTTCTCTCCCTCGTCGGATGCTGCCTGCAAACCGCTTTCAAACTGGAGACTTCTCAATTGTTCTTCCAACAAGCTGATCTTGGCCTTATATTCACTTTCTTTGGCCGCCCAATTCTTGTTTTCTTTAGATTGCTCTACCAGATCTTGCAAGTGAGGTCTCTTCGAAGGCCAATCGTGCTCAATACCCCGTCGATACCATGCGAAATATCCAGACGACACTTCACCTCGAGCTCTGTTCTGCACACAAGTATCTACCTTCAAGTTCTGACATTCATTCAAAATTTGACGGACCTTTGCTTTCGGGAATTGCCCATCCGGACTAATCTCTATCACTTGTGAAGTGAGGTCCCCATCCTTTGGTATAACTTGAAATCTACCAAGTTGTCGCAGAGCCTTGTACGGGGCGTAAGGTTGGATACTTTTTAAACCCATGATCAAAACGTGTGACCCTTTTGTCGGCATATAAAATACCTCGTCAAGAGGTAGCCAATCATATGTCCAATCAATCTGGCCGTCGGTCAATGATCGAAGATGTGAAATCCAATCCTTTACTCCCTCTGGCAATTTAACTTCTTTTGTTCTCGTGTAAAATTCTTCAAGACATGTTCTTCCATTCGGACCATAACTTGAGAACGAAGGATGATGGCATAGATGTTCAATCAACCAAATCTGCAAAATCAAATTGCATCCCTCAAAGAAGTTGGCTCCAGCTTTGCATGCAGTCAAGGCACGGTAGATGTCAGCCAAAATCATTGGAGCGAAAGTACAATTGTCTTGTACTACCAAAGTGCTTGCTACCCCGGCAACCTTTATACTGATGTGCCCATCTTTTCTCAGAAATATGATAATTCCGAGAAATGCCACTAAGAAACCAAACCTTCGATGCTCCTCCCATTTTGCTCGGTTGGACTTGCTACACAATTTGTTCGTGGGGTCATTGAAATCCCCGACATGTCCGTACCTACTATAGATGAAGTTTAGGGAGCAAACTCCGTTGGCTAAATCCTCATTGTGGACATTCCTAGCAATTTTCAAAGAATCCAGAAAGCGATGCACCGTTACGACTCTCGGAGATACCGGGTATTTTCCTTTAAAGGGGACCTCATTCTTCCCTATGTAGAAAGCAATCTCCTCCAGAGTAGGAGTGAGTTCAAAATCCGGAAGATGTAGTACATTGTGTGCAGGATCCCAATACGTGACCAGTGCTCTAATTACGTCGCCCCGGGGAATTATGTCCAATAACCCCGTGAGATCTTTCAAGTAACCTTTGATCCAGTCCCGACTTTCTGTTTCCATGTCGTGCCACCATAGTCTCAGCTCCAAAGGGATTTTATTCATTAAGGAGAAATGTTCATTCAACATTGTGCTCATCCTGCACATTTATTAAGGCGATTTTATTTAGAAAAGAGAAAAATCTTTTTCAGTGCAAATTTTCATTTTTTGAAAGAGTCATTGTCACACCTCCTTTTTTCACTACCCCAAATACTTAAAGCGTATCAATACACTTGTAGGGTATACCTCGACGCTCAATTACCCAAGACGGATAAAATAACGTAAGGGAAGGAGTTTTTCCAATTAAAGGACAATCGGTTCGGGATTTTATTAGAGATTAATCAGGAGTCGCCACTTGGGAATGACAATGGTGTCCCAAGTCACCGATTAATCCCGAATCCGAGGAATTTTGACTCTTATAAATGTCTGCGAAGCAGAGATCCGGATAAGGAACTCTGTTAATCCGAGAGAAGGTGTTAGGCACTCCCGAATTCCGTGGTTTTAGCACGGTCGCTCCACTGTCGTTCTTGACTTTTGTTTGACTCAATTATAGGTTTTAACAACATAATGTGCTTTTTACATAAATATTATTTTTTAAGAATTTGCGACATCGCGGAAACATGCCTCGAGTCATACCGTAACCAGTACGCCTATGACTTTTGGTGTATTTCGGCTTTGCCGAGATTCGGATTTGAGTCGCACCAAGTGCACACTCGTTCATAGGAAAGTATATTAAAACCGTGCCCCTAAGATAGTCTATATCGGCTTTTAACTTTGGGAGAGGCTATGGAATTCGCTATTAGCCCCTCCGGTTCTACTATATCATCTTATTACTAAATGGGGGCCCCGCTTGTTATTTGGGTGAGGCTCGTCCCAATTTAACTTTATTAAAGTCCGATCCTATTTCGTTCAACTATATTTGCTATATTGTTTTTGCCTTAGTCGTATTCACTAAGCTTTCCAGGTCCCCTCAAGTTTGTTATTGGACCTGGTCTTCTCTTTGATCAATTACACAATCCATGATGGTCCCGTCCAGGCCTTGAAGCCCAAACGGTCATCTGGATATTATTTGGCGAACTAGACAAGTCCAATTGGGAGTTCAGGCCCACGCTATACATAGGGCCCAAACCAGAATGTAATAGCAAGAAGTATGACATAAAATTTATAATGGAACAGGTGCTCAACATTTGAAACAAAGAATCAAGTCACTTTTATTATTGAAAAGGAAATTTGTACATAAAACAATAAGTAATGAAGGCACAACCAATTATTATTACTATATACTCGTATCTAAAGATTTATACTAATATCTAATTATTAGCTAATGAAGCATTCTGGAACGCAGCCACTTACCCAGGAGATTAAGTTAAAATAAAGTGATTCAACTAATTATTTATAGTATAAAGAGAGAAGCTAAATTATTAATCACAGATATTTATTATACTACTAATTTCATTATCTCTCTTCATCACCAATTCATCCTAATCCAGTTGCTTCAATATCTAATTATCTATCCTTTTTAAAAACTTAATCAGATTTGAGCCTATGTTTACAAATAGACTAACCACCAGTTTAAACAATCATTGAAGGAACTTAAATTACTCTTAGTCTAGCGGCTCAAGAACTTGTCATGATTGAACTATTGACTTTGCTTTAAACTTAGCTCATCGGCAAACTGTTAACTCAGATATTCATAAATCACTACCCGTTCTAACATCTTTATTCCGTGTTGAGGTATTAGCTAAGTGACAGTGGTTTACGAAATTCTTTGTGAAGCCAGAATTATTAATGATCTTAAAATCATGATTCGTTTACTTATGTTTTAAGTTTTTTCCTATTTAAACTAGGTGTAATGTATTACTATGACTATACTACCACTATATCACTAATTATTACAAGGCTTTTGTTTCTGTTTTATACCACTGTATTCTATACTATCTCTACATTATAGATCTAAGCTATCAGGATAGTAATACAAATGAATTACACAACATATAAACTAAAAGGATCTTCATGTCATTCAATCAACTCGGGATTACAGCTTCAAGTATAGAGTAGTGTACCTGAATTAACAAACGAAAATCCAATGAGTCTAGGGATAAGCAGGTAAGTAACAACAATCAACTCAGAGCAATGCAACAGGAAGATTTGAATGCCAAATGAATGAGACCAAACAGCAATCAGCAAAGCAGGAAACCCAGCAAAATCCAATTATAAATCCAGACCCAAAATCCGAGCAGAGAACTTCGAAACCCAAAGAAATCAACAAGTTTCTACTCTAAGAACCCCCGAAATCTTACTGCTAAACTGCTATTTTTATCTCTGAAGTTTTTGGTATTCAAGCTTTAGATGTATTTTCAGAATTGCTAAAATTGGAACCCAGATATATTTTCAAATTACTCAAAATTGGAACCCCCCTCTTCAGCCCTTTTCTAGAGGTATTTATAGTTGAAGATAAGGGCTGATGACTTGGGGGAAAAGTTTGGGATTTAATCCCACTTCTCCCCTCTTAAAATTACTAAACTTACACTTTAACCCCAATTTCAGTTATCAGATATCCTTCCAGCATGTGCTGGAAGGTTCTAAAGATTCTTTTTAGGAGTTCTTTACCAATATGACCTTAGGGGTTTGAGATTTTTACAGATTTCCCTTTTTAGGGAGACCATTATACCCTTAAATCTCTGCAAAATTGCAGAAATCAGGGGTACAAAGGACTCCCTTACCCTCTTAGGTTCTAACTATTTACTATTTCACCTTTTTAATTCCCAATTGTGTCCCTAAGGGCACTGTTTATTTACTAGCTTACCTAGGTTAAATTTCAGCAACCTTTGAACCTATTTAACTAATAGCCAGCCCTGGCATTAGTATTTAAGGGCTGGCCAGATTTATTTTAAGGGACTATTTCAATTTTAGCCACTTCTGGATCTATTTCAGTTAATTAAGACTAAGTTATTTCAAATTTAAGCTAATTGCAGGCATAGCCTGCTTTATTATTAAAAGTAACTCTTTAAAATCTAGCCGGTCTCAAGTTGAGACTTAGCTTTGGCTATTAAAGCCAATTGCTGAACAGCTGGGCCCAAAACCTTTTACAGGTTTGGCCATTTTATGCTCAGGGCTCTAAAGAGAGCCTGGGCTAGTCTGCATTTGCAGACATAGCCCCTTTTGCACAACCAGCCACTTTAAAAGTGGACCGTGTGTTAGGGCTTTATAGAATAGGTCAACCCTTTGCAGGGTTGACCATTCTTAAGCCAATTATTTAACTTATAGCCTAATTTTTGTGATTTTCAGTTTTAGTCCTATTTCAAAACTAACCACTTTCATGGAACTTAGTACTAACAGCTATAACCAATCCACCTAAGCATGACAAGGATTAACAGTGTCCATACTTAATACGAAACTATTGCAAACTTAGCCATTTCAACATACAATCGCACACATAACCACATAAATCCAAATATTGTTCATTGATTAATTAAAACTCAGAAAAGGGGTTTGACAGTGTTGAATCTCAACTAATCAATTCACACAACCTAAATTCATGTAGCAACATATCAATCAACATTAATCAGGCTTGGTCACAATCATTTCATGCCAGATGACACACTGAAAAACTCTAAAACACTTAGTCTGACTGGACACAGACACATAGATACTAAATCCTCAAGAAGCAATCAACAAGAGTTAAAACATGGTTCCTTTTAAACATAAAGACAATGGACTTTGTCATGAGACAAATAAGATGAAAATAGGGAATAGAAGAAGCAGGGAAAGACAGTAAAGAAAGATCTCTAAATCTATCATCCCAAATAACACAAAGAAAGGCAGAATTAGATTAACATGCTCAATTTAGCAGATTGAAAGCACACAAGAGGTGGTATAAACCAATCATTAAAGAAAAGCCTTGGTTTTAATTATGAAATAAAGAGAAACGAGTGAGACTAGGGAAATAGACCAAGGTAAATCAAAATAACTTAATGAAGGGAGATAGGGAACAAACGACTGATCCTATCATTAAAACTAAGCATGCAAAGAAACAGAACAGAAGAACATCCAAACTATGTGAAAGCTATCAAAAGATATCCTAATATAGATACGGCACAGAATGAAAGTCGAGAAGTTAAACTAGTACTAGAACTAGATATGCAAAATAAAAGATGGAATATCAGGATCCAACAAGATGAGGAATCTTACTACTAACAGAAGAAGAAAAGATAACTAAACTAAACATGTGAAGAATCAAGAAGAGAAGAAAAGCCATGATATTGAAGACTAATGGATCGAAAATCACAAATAAGAGAAAATAACACAAGATAAAAGATAGATCTTTAAAAAAGAACATGGATATCAAGATTGGATTTTGAACTCGAGAGACAAACAAAACACATCATAACCCTAAAACATGTATTAGACTAAACAAAACATGATTAAAACACAGGAAGAAATAGAACATGATTTAAAAATGAACAAACAGGGGAACATATATATGAAGATGAATGAGATGAAAATCCAACCTTAATATTAAACTAGATCCAAAACAATCAGAACAGGGTAATAACAAAGGAGATGAACAAGAACAGCGGAAATAAAGTCAGAGAAGGCAAACATGAACAAGTGAGAGCAAGCAAAAATAGAACATGCGAAAACGTACATAAGAGATATCAAAAGGCCGACTGAGAGAAACAACATGGGAAAACTAAACTACAGAAACACGGGAACATAACCAAACAAGAATCAAATCATGGACGGAAGTGATAAACAAAAACAAAAAAAAGCGAGTACTAAGAATCCTATGACTAACATGTGAAGCAGAAACAAAAACAGATATTCATAGACATGCAAAAACAGAAATCAAATAAAAATTACACAAAACAAAGAAGATAGGGGTCGGGGGACTTAGCTTGCAGGGCCTGTCCCCTGAGCTTCCCCTTCTTCAATCTTTCTACTCATTATCATGTCTTCCAGACTCTCGTTCTTATTCTTGTTCTCTTTTTCTTTGTTCTTCTTTTTTCTTATTATCTTTTCTGTTTTCTGTTTATTCGGCTTCAAGATGAAACCTTTTGGGGTTTTTGAATCTATGGGGGTGTTTGGGTGGGTAAAAGAATGGATCTTGGGAAAGTTTGATTTTTGGGGGTCGCCGGAGTTAGGGTTCCGACGACCCTTTTTGGGATATTCGAGGCGTTGCGTGAAGATTCGAAGGGAATGAATGGTATAGGGGTAGAGATCAAACCAAGCCGGATCGATTGGCATTGGTTTGGAAAGAATCCTCGTTGTTTGGTGGTCACCGGCGTAGATTCCGGTGACCGGGATTTATGGAGAAGGGGAGTTTTTGGGGCCTTTTGATGGAGAAGGGGAAATAGAAGAAGGAAAAGACAAGAGGGGAGTCTGGAGAGGCCGGCGACCACCGTGGGAGTGGTGGCCGCCATGGCCGTTGAGCTCTTGAAGAAGATGAAGATGGAGAGCATCAGGGGCGGCTAGGGTTTGGGCTATTAGAGAAATGGCCGGGGTCTTCAAACACAAGCCTTTTATAGGCTAAGTGTCGCATGAAATCCTGACCGTCCGTTCAATGATGATCAACGGCTGTTAGGCGCGTTACATAAACGACGCCGTTTCATCATCAGTGAGACCAAAGGTCTCGTCCATTGGATTAACTAGGACGGACGGCTCAGATTAAACTCATCTTATTTTAATTAACTAATAATTCAACCAATTTATTCCTACCGTTGGATCATGTAAATGAACGGCTGAGATCAGCTAGCTCAAAGGCTTACGGACCAGATCTTTTGGGCTTAAGGACTGGGCTAGCCAACTGGACTGTGTTTGGCCCAATTTCATTGCACTTATATATATATTTGTATTTTCTAATATTTTAATTATTTTTATGTATTTTCTTTTATACTTTTTTTTTCTTTTCTTTTTATGGAAAATTATAAAACCTAATTTCCTATTTACTCTAATTTTCTAGTATTTTTTGCAATTTTTCTGCTATTTTTTCTTTATTTTCTCCTATTTAAGCTATTTTTAATTTTCCTTAAAATCTAACCAATTATACTAACAACTAATTTCCTAGCCTATTTTTTTTTATTTTCTTCTAATTTCTACTTATTCAAACACAAAAGTATAGCCAATTTCAAACAAAGCAAGTAATTGCACTCAAAAACATGTTTATTTTAATTTTGGAATTAATTACTTAGTGCAAAAATCATGTGCTCACAGCTGCCCCTCTTTGCTCGGGAACACGAAGAGTTTCAGTGCAAAGACAAGTGAGCAGTAATGAGAGATTTTTGCACATTGGCACATTCCGTGAAAGCATTTTGAAAACCTTTTGACCACACCCTGCTTTAGAGGTTGCCTACATATCCTGGGCTAAACAGGAATCAGGTCAGTGTAGTTCGGGAAGGTCTGGCAGTTTAAAACTACCAGACGAACTGTGATTTCATTTTTGTGACCTGCTGACTTACTCCTTATTACACCGGGGGGGGGGGAATGTAAAATGAAGAAGCTATTCTAAGCTATGATCCCACAATTACAATTGTTCCTAATCTAGCTTTTGCTCTTCTTCCCTTTCCGGTGATGCAGAATCTTCCTTTTTTGTTGATTTTCTTTGATGCTGACTCTCTTTTTTGTTGATTTTCTTTTCTTGTTTTTCTCTTTTTGTTGATTTTCTTGTTTTTCTCGATCTCGAGCTGGACCTGCTCAAAACAAAACAACAAACTACCTCTTTTTTTTCTTTTTCTGCCCCAGTGTGGCCTTTTAACTATATAAACCATGATGTGCAGAAAAGTATTCCCGTATTAGAAGGTGGGCACCTAACTGAAATTAAACGTGCAATGCGAATGCAAAAAATATTCCCGTATTAGAAGGTGGGCACCTAACAGAAATTAAACGTGAAATGCAAATGCAGAAAAGTATTCCCGTATTAGAAGGTGGGCACCTAACTGAAACTAAACGTGCAATGCGAATGCAGAAAATATTCCCGTATTAGAAGGTGGGCACCTAACAGAAATTAAACGTGAAATGCAAATGCAGAAAAATATTCCCGTATTAGAAGGTGGGCACCTAACAGAATTTAAACGTGCAATGCGAATGCAGAAAAATATTCCCGTATTAGAAGGTGGGCACCTAACAGAATTTAAACGTGCAATGCAAATGCATAAAATATTCCCGTATTAGAAGGTGGGCACCTAACAGAATTTAAACGTGCAATGCGAATGCAGAAAATATTCCCGTATTAGAAGGTGGGCACCTAACAGAATTTAAACGTGCAATGCGAATGCAGAAAATATTCCCGTATTAGAAGGTGGGCACCTAACAGAATTTAAACGTGCAATGCGAATGCAGAAAATATTCCCGTATTAGAAGGTGGGCACCTAACAGAATTTAAACGTGCAATGCAAATGCATAAAATATTCCCGTATTAGAAGGTGGGCACCTAACAGAATTTAAACGTGCAATGCGAATGCAGAAAATATTCCCGTATTAGAAGGTGGGCACCTAACAGAATTTAAACGTGCAATGCGAATGCAGAAAAATATTCCCGTATTAGAAGGTGGGCACCTAACGAAATTTAAACGTGCAATGCGATGCAGAAAATATTCCCGTATTAGAAGGTGGGCACCTAACAGAATTTAAACGTGCAATGCGAATGCAGAAAATATTCCCGTATTAGAAGGTGGGCACCTAACAGAATTTAAACGTGCAATGCGAATGCAGAAAATATTCCCGTATTAGAAGGTGGGCACCTAACGGAATTTAAACGTGCAATGCGAATGCAGAAAAGATTCCCGCAGCCTGAGGACTGGGGAGTGGATTTTAAAAAATGTTACCTTCCTCTTTTTGGTATTTTCTTTTTACCAACAACAACAAACTACCTTTTTTTTTCTTTTTCTGCCCCAGTGTGGGCTTTTAACTATATGAACCATGATGTGCAGAAAAGTGTTCCCGTATTAGAAGGTGGGCACCTAACGGAATTTAAACGTGCAATGCGAATGCAGAAAAGTATTCCCGTATTAGAAGGTGAGAACCTAACAGAATTTAAACGTGCAATGCGATATTTTCTTTTTACCAACTGGTCTTTTGCCTGTGAATTTCTCCACTTATTCGACGGACTTTCTCTTTTTGGTATTTTAAATTTTCCACATTGGTCACATTCACTTTAAAGTGATTAGTGACAATTTGTTCCTGCATGAAACAAAATTTATTAGATATAAACTGCTGGCAACTGGCATCTGCCGTCTCCACTTCTTATTGCTTCCTTTGTTTTTGCTTTCTCATGTTGCATGACTTTCGACTTCTAGTCCCTTGCAAACTCTTTTTGTATTTTTCTCATTTCTCCATTTTTGTTTTGTTTTTTTTTTCTTTGGCCATGTTTGCCAAGCTTCTTTATTCCCTTCCCTAATCTTCTATCCTTTCTGATCCAGTGTTGTTTCAACTTCCGTTATCGGGAGCCGGTAGTTAGCTCTCAAAAAGGTAAACAATGAAATGCAGAAAATGAAAGAAAAGTAAGGGTGTTTTGGAGAGATGACAGAACTTATCTGGGTATTTGCTGGCTGATTCCGCTGACCATGCCATGTATTTAAACTCTGACCCAGTTCGTTCCAATCATTATTCAGACTTCGAATTGCCTTTGACCCAAACCGATACTCTTTTTTGTTGCCTTTTCTCTTTTCTAATAGTCCTCACGTTCCAATAGAACGCTCTCATTTATTCTCTCAACCTCACAATCATCTCACAGTGCCGATTAAGGTTTTCACTGATGAGACTCTCTCATTTTATTTCTCTCAACCTCACAATCGCCTCACAGTGCCGGCTAAGGTTTTCACTGATGAGACTCTCTCATTTTTTTTTTTTTCATTTTTCCTTTTTGTATTTTTGTTTTCTGTACCACGGGTATTATCCGATGCTTCGCTCCTCCTTCATTGTATTTGTTATCATTTCAAATATGATCAGAAGGTCTTTCTTTGGACTGTAACGTGGCTTTTGGGTGGGTTAAGAAAGAAAGATATAAAGGCTCAAAATTTCAACGAGGGTTAAAAAATATTTACAACTCTCGGAATTATTAAACATAACTTCTGCCCCAGTTTCAATATGTGGGGAATTTTTGGATTTTTTCCTTTGTTGTGACTGAACCTCGGAGAGGCTGCCTACGTACCCTTTCGGGATCAAGTCAGATGTAGTTCATCCAACTTCATTAGTTAGATGGATTTCTTTTGACTTTTTCCCGATTTTTTTGTCTTTTTCTCTTTATTTTCATCATTTTTTTTTCATTTTTTTTTTCATCATTTCATTTTTCATTCTGGCAATTTCGATCTTATTGCACTAGAGCGATTCCGAGAGAGGGATATGAAAGAATTCATTCCTTAAGGCTCAAAGGGGTTATCAATGGATAAAGTGTTTGGATAGAGAATAAAACGCCTTCGTCATTTCAATTCCAAAATCACAACAAAATACAAAACATATAATTGAAAAGGAATCATACATAGTATCTTTTGACCGCATCTGAATTGATAGCAGTCTCTACGCACTTTCCCTCAACATCTGTTAAATATAATGCTCCATTTGACAACACCCGTGATACCACGAACGGTCCCTGCCAATTCGGCGCAAACTTGCCTTTTGCCTCTGCCCAATGTGGTAAGATACGCCTCAAAACAAGCTGTCCGACTTCAAACTTTCGAGGTCGTACCTTCTTATTATATGCTCTGTCCATTCTTCGTTGATACAACTGCCCATGGCAGACTGCGGCCAACCTCTTCTCATCAATCAAATTCAACTGTTCTAACCGGGCCTTTACCCATTCATCGTCATCTATCTCAGATTCGGCTATAATTCACAATGACGGTATTTCTATTTCTACAGGTATAACAGCCTCCGTTCCGTACACCAGTGTATAAGATGTGGTTCCGATAGAAGTACGTACCGTCGTGCGGTAACCCATGAGAGCAAAGGGTAACTTTTCATGCCATTGCCTGGATCCCTCCACCATTTTTCGGAGAATCTTCTTGATATTCTTGTTAGCCGCTTCTACTGCTCCATTCGCCTTTGGCCTGTAAGGTGTGGAATTGCGGTGTGTGATCTTAAACCTTTCACAAACTTCCGCCATGAGGTGACTGTTTAAATTGGCTCCATTGTCCGTGATAATCACCTTGGGGATTCCAAATCGGCATATAATATTCTCGTGCACAAAATCCACCACCGCTTTCTTCGTCACTGCCTTGAATGTCTTAGCTTCAACCCACTTGGTGAAATAATCAATTGCAACTAGAATGAACCTGTGCCCATTAGAAGCGGCTGGATCTATTGGACCGATGACATCCATGCCCCAGGCAACAAAGGGCCACGGTGCTGACATTGTGTGCAACTCGTATGTACCTGGCATTGATGACATTTCTTTACGTACCTGATACAATCACGCTCCATAGTGAGCCAGTAGTACCCCGCTCTCAAAATCTTCTTTGCTAAAACATATTCGCTCATGTGGGGTCCGCATACTCCAGCATGTACTTCAATCATGATTTCATCTGCTTGTTGTGCATCTACACACCACAATAAGCCCAGATCTGGTGTTCTTTTGTATACCACTCCTCCACTGAAGAAAAATCCATTGGCTAGACGCCTGATGGCTCTCTTCTGGTCTCCAGTGGCTTGCTCCGGGTATTTGCCGGCTTTCAAGTATTCTCTAATATCATGATACCACGGCTCTCCATCCGACTCTTCTTCCACAGCGAAGCAATAAGCATTCTGATCTCGGACTTAGATCTGGAGTGGATCTATATATGTCTTGTCCGGATGATGCAACATAGAGGACAATGTGGCCAAAGCGTTTGCGATCTCATTGTGCATTCTCGGGATGTGCTTGAATTCTATAGACTGGAATCTTTGAGACAACTCGTGCAAACAATACCGATATGGTATCAATTTCAAATCGTGTCTCCCATTCCCCTTGAATTTGGTGTACCAAGAGATCCGAGTCACCCATGACCAAAATCTCTTGAATACCCATGTCAATTGCCATCCTTAATCCCAAGATGCACGCCTCATATTCGGCCATATTATTGGTACAGGAAAATCGAAGCTGAGCTGTGACGGGATAGTGTTGACCCGTACTTGAAATGAGTACCACTCCGATACCAACGCCCTTGCTGTTGACGGCTCCGTCAAAGTACATTTTCCATCCTGGTCTCTCATCTTGCTCCATCTCCTCGACAAGCATTGCCTCTTCATCCGGAAAGTATGTTTTCAATGGTTCATATTCATCATCCACCGGATTCTCGGCTAAGTGGTCTGCAATAGCTTGTGCCTTCATTGCCATACGAGTTACATAGACAATGTCAAATTCTGTGAGCAGAATCTGCCATTTGGCCAATCTTCCCGTAGGCATAGGCTTCTGAAATATATACTTGAGAGGATCCAGTCGTGATATCAAGTATGTGGTATACGCTGACAAATAATGCTTTAGCTTCTGAGCCACCCAAATCAATGCACAACAAGTTCTTTCCAGTTGGGTATACTTCACCTCGTAGGGTGTAAACTTTTTGCTGAGGTAATATATGGCTTGTTCTTTCTTGCATGTCTCGTCATGTTGACCCAGTACACAACCAAAAGAGTTGTCAAGCACTGTCAAGTACAAAATCAGAGGTCGCCCCGGCTCTGGAGGAACTAATACTGGAGGATTGGCCAAATATTCCTTAATCTTGTCGAAGGCTTCATGACACTCGTCGGTCCATTTCACTGCTGCATCTTTCTTCAACAACTTGAAGATCGGTTCGCATGTTGATGTCAATTGAGCAATGAACCGACTGATGTAATTCAGCCTTCCTAGTAAGCTCATGACCTCGTTCTTGTTCTTCGGCGGAGGTAGACTTTGAATAGCCTTAATCTTTGACGGATCCAGTTCAATACCTCGCCGACTCACTATAAACCCTAGTAATTTCCCTGAAGGTACTCCAAAAGCACACTTCACCGGATTTAGCTTTAGATTGTACCTCCGGAGTCTTTGGAAAAACTTCCTCAAATCTCTCACATGATCAGGTTTTTTTCTGGACTTTATGATGACATCGTCCACATATACTTCAATTTCTCGATGCATCATATCGTGAAACATTGTGGTCATTGCCCTCATGTAAGTTGCCCCGGCATTCTTCAATCCAAACGGCATTACTCTATAACAGTATGTTCCCCAAGGTGTAATGAAGGCAGTTTTCTCAGCATCTTCTTCGTCCATAAGGATCTGGTGATATCCAGCATAACAATCCACAAACGAACCGATCTCATGCTTGGCGCAATTGTCGATCAATATGTGAATGTTTGGCAATGGGAAGTCATCCTTCGGACTAGCTTTGTTGAGGTCTCTATAGTCTACACACACTCTGGTTTTGTCATATTTCTTCGGGACCGGCACAACATTTGCCAACCAGGTGGGGTATTTGGTAACTCTTATGACCTTTGCTTCAAACTGCTTATTCACCTCTTCTTTTATCTTCACGCTAATGTCCGTTTTGAATTTCCTCAGCTTTTGTTTTACCGGCCGGCATTCAGAATAGATAGGCAACTTGTGTACCACCAAATCAGTGCTAAGCCCGGGCATGTCATCATAGGACCAGGCAAAAATGTCCTTAAACTCATGTAACAACCTTATCAATTCATCCCTGAGGGGTGCCTCCAAATGTACACTAATCTTTGTTTCTCGGACATCATCTTTGCTCCCCAAATTTACAGATTCTGTATCACTTAGATTCGGTTTGGGTTTTTCCTCGTATTGTTTCATGTCCTTACTTATTTCCTCCAGGGCTTCCTCATCCTCACATTCTATTTCACTATCTTCCTCGATTTCTTGTATAGTAACGTGATTGTCGGAACTGGGTCTAGAATCCTTCACGCATGACATGGCATCAGAATCAACACATGCAAAACTGTACAAAAGGAAAAATAAAGAAAAATAAGGCAAAAGTGAAGAAAAAGGGAGACTGCATTTCATTAATAAAAGAGTGAACAATGTCCGGGATACATGGTGATTTTCTTTTCATGAGGGGAATGGGAAAACTATAAAAATAACAATTTTCGGGAAAGCAATGATGAAATTTTGAGCTAACTACCAAGACTCCTTCCTGGTAGGGAAAGGAGTAGCTTCCCAATTGTTCAACATGATCCCAGGTCCCACAAATTGCACATCCATTTTGCTTGTGCCTTCCCCTGCTTCAATCGTATTCACTTCCCAAAACATCTTCTCAAAACCAAGCATTTCTTCATCAAGTTGGGTCTCAATGCACTTTGTCGCAGCAGATGGTTGATATTTTGTACCAGGCCTGATGAAGGTGTCGGATAATTTGGGTATGGGTTTGGGCAAGGTCCAGTTCTTTTTGGCTTTTGAGGCTCTTTGGATGCCGGCAAAGGTGGGTTTGAACCCTAAGACGAATGTACCTTTGTTTTCCGGAAGCTGAACTGGTTGAATGACTCCCTGCAATGTTCTGCCTAATCCCCTCCCCGGTGCAAATCCGTTTCTTAGCATTTCTCTGGCCACCATCACAGCAGTTGGTGCCATCATAGGGGTTGGTAGCTTTTCCCCTTCAGCAATTCTGTTTACTACTATAGCATCCGTCACTTGGTAGACCCAAGGACCTCTATCCCCATCAGTATCATCAAAGGGTGCTACCACATTACAAGCATTTTCCTCCCCGTGTACGACAATCTCTTGCTGTTCCCACTCAAACTTGACCATCTGGTGTAGAGAAGATGGTACTGCCTTGGCCGCATGAATCCAGGGTCGACCTAACAACAAGTTATACGACACGGCAATGTCGAGCACCTGGAACTCCATAGTAAAATCAACGGGACCGATGGTCACTTCCAAAACAATATCTCCCAATGTGTTTTTTCCTCCGCCGTCAAACCCTCTCACGTTGATACTGTTCCTCCGGATTCTGTCCGGGCTGATGTTCAGCTTCCCTAAAGTTGACAGCGGGCAAATGTTAGCGCTCGATCCGTTGTCAATCAATACCCTGGTCACTACTGACTCTTCACTTTTTACTGTGAGGTACAATGCTTTATTGTGTTCAGTTCCCTCCACCGGCAGCTCCTTATCAGAGAAGGTGATCCTATTAGACTCGAAAATTTTGTTGGTAATCTTCTCCAAGTGACACACTGAAATCTTTTCCGGAACATGAGCCTCATTTAGAATCTTCATAAGAGCCTTCCGGTGTTCTTCTGAATGTATCAGCAAAGATAGCAAAGAAATCTGGGCCGGGGTCTTTCTTAACTGCTCAACCACTGAGTACTCTTGTGACTTCATTTTCTTAAGAAATTCTTCTGCTTCCTCCTCCGACACTGGCTTCTTCAATTGACTTTCTTTTACCGTTTTCATCTTTCTCAGTTCCTCTGGAGCAAAACACCTTCCAGATCGGGTAAGTCCATGCGTTTCGTTAATTTCACCAGAAATCTCTTTTCCCTTGTAAACTACTGTTACCTTGTTATAGTTCCAAGGCACGGTCTTTGTATTCACCACTGGCATTTGCACTACTGGTTTTATGATTACTGGCTCTGCACTTGCGCCTTTCACAGTCACGATCGTCTTTGCGCCTGGCACTACCACTTTTAGACCTCCCACCACTACTGGCTTTGGTTTTTCAACAATCGCTTTCTCCTTCACAACTTCCTTTTCTAGCTTGCCATTCGACTTTATCATCATCACGGCCTGAGATGGTTTTTGACTGCCATCACCCTGCACCAATTCTATCATATGTGTTTCGTGGTGATTTGGCAGCGGATTCTGGGTAATGTTTGGGGCTTCGGGAGCCTGTACTTCAATTCTCCTCTCATCAATAAGATCTTGAATGGCATTCTTCAATTGCCAACACTTTTCAGTATCGTGGCCCAATGTTCCCGAACAGTATTCACATCTGACAGAAGAATCAAGATTTTTCGGGGGTGGGTTTGGAACTTTTGGTGCAATCGGTCTTAACATCCCCAACTCTTTCAACCTATGATAAAGGCTGGTATATGATTCTCCGAGCGGGGTGAATGTTTTTCTTGCTTTGTTTCTCCAATCAGCATCCGGCCTAGGTCTATTTTGGTTTCGGTAAGGTTTAGAGGTTGGATAGGTGTTCTGGGTGTGGTATACATTGTGTGGAGCTTGAGCTCTCCACACATGGGGTGGTGGTGGTGGTTAGGCTTGGGCTTGTGGGTGGTGGTAATGTGGGACAGTTGGTGGGTACGGTGGTGGTGGTGGGTTATATGGGCTTGGTGTGTTGTACGGGTTTGGCGGATAAGATGGTAGTGGTGGATTATATGGAGTTTCTGGGCTTGGTGGGTGTTGGCGGTAGGGTCTTGGTGGGTTATAATGTGAGTTGCGACTCCATGGCCTACTTTCTACGGTCGCTACTTCTTCCTTCTTCTTCTTTCCCATCACTCCCCCGTTTCCACTTTGTATAGCTTGATTGGTGGCCTTGATAGCCGAAAAACTCATAATTTTGTTTGTCTTCAAACCTTCCTCTACGAAACTCCCCATTTTCATAACTTCATTAAAACTCTTTCCAATTGCTGACACTAGATGGCCGTAGTATGTTGGCTCCAGAGCCTGTAGAAAACAATCCACCATCTCCCCTTCTTTCATGGGTGGATCCACTCTAGCGGCCTGTTCCCTCCATCTAAAACCGTATTCCCTAAAGCTTTCTCCGGGCTTCTTCTCCATCTTGGTAAGGGATAACCTGTCGGGTATGATCTCCAAATTGTACTGAAAGTGACTAGCGAAAGCTTGTGCTAAGTCATCCCAGACGAACCACCTTGTATGGTCCTGTCAGGTATACCATTCCAGAGCTGATCCACTCAGACTTTGGCTGAAGTACGCCATCAACAATTCATCTCTACCTCCCACGCCTCTCATCTTGCTACAGTATCCTCTGAGATGAGCTACCGGATCCTCGTGTCCGCTATACATGTCGAACTTTGGCAACTTGAATCCCACGGGAAGCTGCACCTCAGGGAACAAACACAGGTCTTTGTAGGCTACACTTACTTGCCCTCCCAGTCCTTGCATATTGCGGAAAGCATTCTCAAGACTTTTCACTTTCCGAGCCATCTCTTCCTGCCCGGCACTTGCTTCCATCATCGGAGCATGAGACTCGTATTGTCTGAAAGTCGGCTCCGGAGGGTAGTAGTGAGGATCCTGGATATGGAACATCGGTTCACTAGAGGATTTGTGGATAACAGCGGGCGGAGGTGCCACATATACAGGAGCAACTTGTGGTATATGAGGTGGTGCTTGCTTGGTTGGAGGTGGTGGTATCTGGGAGGTGGAAGCATAGTAGTGAGGGTAATCGGGGTAGGTGGAGGACGAGTTCATTGTTGGTGGCTCAGGGTTAGGATTGGCTGGAGGGACATATGCAGGGTTAGCAGGGTAGGCTGGTAGTGGTTGACCTCTAGACCAAGCCTGGTACATTTCGGCCATCTGCTGTCTTAGCTTGTACATTTCTTCCTTCATCCCTGCCACATCCACGATCTCTTCTTCGTGAGCAGGGTCCACAATCGTTGCCTCGATTTCCTGGGACACAGCCTTTGTCATCTTTTTGTATCGGGTGTTGTATGGGTGGGTAGCCAGAATGCCAGTTGCCTAGAAAATCTGGACTCACAAGCATCAACACTCGTTAGTTGTTAGCGCATGAATAAAATGTAACGACTTTAAAAACAAACATATTTGCTCGAGTCGTTATGCATCATCCCGGCCGCTGCTCACTTGGACCAATCACCTTTTTCTTTTTCCGCTCTTTTGTTTTCTTTCTTTCTTTTCTTCTTTTCTTTTCTTTTCTCTTTTGCTTTTTCTCTTTTCTTGCTTTTTTTTTCTTTCTTTTTTTTTCTTTTTTTTCTTTTCTTGCTTTTTCTCTCTTTTTCCTTGTCGTTTTCATAATTACGTTCCTATTCATTTGCCTAGCGGATTTAAAGGAAATGACATAAAGCAAAAGAATTGGTAACAACACTTGTTTTCTCATTGATAATTCAAAACATTGATTACAAAGTGATGTTTTAAAAAGAAAAATAAAAGATGATGCATGACCTAAGAGTACATTAATGCACCTAGTGCCCGCGAGGCATCGTTCGGCCTTGCCGCGGGCCTATATGCTAATCCCCTTTGAAGCCTATCTAGGTCGGCCATGACTTGTTGTACAAAGAACTTCACTGCAGATACAAAAGTCCTTCGAGATATATCTTCACAAAGCTGAGTCTTCCGGGTGATGTATTGGGCGATGCGAACGATCTTTTCTCTGATGACCCCTTTTTCTTGCAATAACCGGCTTATTTGTTGAGTGCGAGCATCCAAGGTATGTTGGTTGTCCTTTTGCACTTGTTGCAGCTCCAATTCCAATCTAGCCATAGTCGTGTAGCAGTGCTCTCTTTCTTCTTCAAGATCTTTGATAATCTTGTTACTCTTGACTGTGGCTAAGATTATTTTCTTTCTAAGCTGAACTACTTCAACATTGTGCTTGTCTTGTAGCTGCCGAACCAACTTGGCTCTTCCATCGGCGTCTCTGTCCATTTGCTTCCGAGCCTTGACTAACTCTCTTTCGGCTATGTCCAAATCAAAGCTATAGTCATTTACTTTCCGCCGGAGAATCTCAATTAACTTTTCATCTCGGGCTGAACGAACTGGGGTCTCGGATGCAATTTTCATTTGAGCTATTTGAGCCTTCAACATATCATTTTCTTTTTTCAGCTGTTTCTTTTCCACTTCATCGGATGCTGCTTGTAAGCCACTCTCGAAATGAAGATTTCTCAGTTTATCCTCCAATAGACTGATTTTGGCCTTGTATTCTTTTTCCTTGGCCACCCATTTCTGATTTTCCTCGGATTGCTCTATCAGGTCTTGCAAGTGAGGTCTCTTTGAAAGACGTTCGTGTTCAACCCCTCGTCGGTACCATGTGGAGTATCCAGGTGATATCTCCCCCTTTGCCCTATTCGGCACACAAGTATCAATCTTCAAATTTTGGCACTCATTCCAAATTTGCCGGATTTTTGCTTCCGGGAATTGCCCGTCCGGACCAATCTCCACAGCTTGCACACTGAGGTCCCCATCTCTCGGAATAATCTGACACCGACCCAACTGTCGCAGGGCTCTGTATGGGGCATAGGGTTGTATACTCTTCAAACCCATGATCAAAAACGGTGATCCCTCCGTTGGCATGTATATCACCTAGTCAAGAGGTAGCCAGTCATACGTCCAATCAATTTGACCGTCAGTTAGTGACCGTAGATACACAATCCAACCTTGGACTCCTTCCGGCAATTTTACTTCCTTTGTCCTCGTATTGAACTCTTCCAAACATGTCCGTTCGGCCGAACCATAGCTTGAGTACGAAGGATGGTGGCATAGATGCTCAATTAGCCAGATTTGCAAGATCAAGTTACACCCTTCGAAGAAGCTAGCCCCGCTTTGCACGCAGTCAGAGCACGGTAGATGTCCGCCACGATCATTGGGGCCAGAGTATAGTTATCTTGTACTATCAGTGTGGTAGCTACTCCGGCAACTTTTATATTGATATGTCCATCTTTCCTCGGGAATACAACAACTCCGAGAAATGCCACCAAAAATGCGAACCTCCGGTGTTCCTCCCATTTCGCTCGGTTGGACTTACAGCATAATTTGTTGGTAAGATCATTGAAACCCCCAACGTGTCCAAACCTATTGTAGATGAAGCTCAAAGAACAAAACCCGTCGGCCAGATCTTTATTATGAACATTCCGGGCAATTTTCAAAGAGTCGAGGAAGCGATGTACTGTCACCGTCCTCGGAGATACCGGGTATTTTCCTTTCAGCGGGACCTCAGTCTTCCCAATGTAGAAGGCAATCTCCTCCAAAGTTGGGGTAAGTTCAAAATCTGGGAAATAAAATACGTTGTGTGCCGAATCCCAAAACGTGACCAACGCTCTAACCACATCACCTCGAGGAACCATGTCTAGTAAACCCGTAAGGCCTTTCAAGTACTTTTTGACCCAGTCTTGACCATCGGATCCCATGTCCTGCCACCATAATCTCAGCTCCAAGGGGATTTTATTTAGGGAAAAGTGTTCATTCATCATCGTGCTCATCCTGCACATTTATTAAGGTGATTTTATTTAGAAGAAAGAAAAAAAAATCTTTTTCAATGCAAGTTTTCAATTTTTGAAAGAAAAGAAAATGGCTTTCGAAGCGGCCATTTTTGCAAAAACAGCCTTCCGTCGTCCTTTCGGAACATTCGGCAATTTCCAAAAATAGCAATCACCTCGATTATTTGAAAATAAAATCTTTTTTGTCTTTTTCTAAAAGTGTGGTTGGACCCGTTTAAGGGTTGCCTACGTATCCCACCTAATGGCGAGAATCAAACCTGCGTAGTTCAGTAAGATTAATTGACCAATTATTTCAAAAAATGTTCCACCTATTTTTTTCAAATTTTCAAATTTTCCATGTACCTATTTTCTATAAATCATTATTTTCCTCTCTCTTTTTTTTCTTTTTCAACAATTTTTTTATCCTCGGGATTTCCGCCGGCCCGCATAACGATCAAGGACAATAAAATGCAACACATAGCATGCTCGGTCTTTTCAATACGGGTCACCTGTCCTAGACGGACCCAACCCCTGTGTTGAGTCCCCTAAGTCAAATATGATGCAAATAATCGTCCTAAACCTATGTTCAAAATCTTATGGTTTCATGGATTGCTAGACCGTGTACCCGAGCGGACAACTCGAATCGAGGAGGGGGCTACGTACCGGTGACCCGCGGAGTCAATCGGCTTTGTAACTTATCCGGCCTCTGTTTTCTTAATTTAAGGTGACTTTAACGGAAAGGGGAGTCTCAACCAGTAAGCACATCCCCGGGGAAGAAGAGAGAAGGGTTTTTCGGCACAATTTTATATACAGTTCACATAATATCAAAAGCGATAAAGCACATAGCATGTTATTCAAATCTCATAATGAAGTCAAACAAAAAACGCGAACGGCAGTTCTAAAGAGCTCGAGTTCTTAAACCCTGAAATCGAAATTCAGGGTTGGATCCCCAGCAGAGTCGCCAGAGCTATCACACCTCCTTTTTTCACTACCCCAAATACTTAAAGCGTATAAATACACTTGTAGGGTATACCCCGACGCTCAATTACCCAAGACGGATAAAATAACGTAAGGGAAGGAGTTTTTCCAATTAAAGGACAATCGGTTCGGGATTTTATTAGAGATTAATCAGAGTCGCCACTTGGGAATGACAATGGTGTCCCAAGTCACCGGTTAATCCCGAATCCGAGGAATTTTGACTCTTATAAATGTCTGCGAAGCAGAGATCCGGATAAGGAACTCTGTTAATCCGAGAGAAGGTGTTAGGCACTCCCGGATTCCGTGGTTTTAGCACGGTCGCTCCACTGTCGTTCTTGACTTTTGTTTGACTCAATTATAGGTTTTAACAACATAATGTGCTTTTTACATAAATATTATTTTTTAAGAATTTGCGACATCGCGGAAACACGCCTCGAGTCATACCGCAACCAGTACGCCTATGACTTTTGGTGTATTTCGGCTTTGCCGAGATTCGGATTTGAGTCGCACCAAGTGCACACTCGTTCATAGGAAAGTATATTAAAATCGTGCCTCTAAGATAGTCTATATCGGCTTTTAACTTTGGGAGAGGCTATGAAATTCGCTATTAGCCCCTCCGGTTCTACTATATCATCTTATTACTAAATGGGGGCCCCGCTTGTTATTCGGGTGAGGCTCGTCCCAATTTAACTTTATTAAATCCCGATCCTATTTCGTTCAACTATATTTGCTATATTGTTTTTGCCTTAGTCGTATTCACTAAGCTTTCCAGGTCCCCTCAAGTTTGTTATTGGACCTGGTCTTCTCTTTGATCAATTACACAATCCATGAAGGTCCCGTCCAGGCCTTGAAGCCCAAACGGTCATCTGGATATTATTTGGCGAACTAGACAAGTCCAAATGGGAGTTCAGGCCCACGCTATACATAGGGCCCAAACCAGAATGTAATAGCAAGAAGTATGACATAAAATTTATAATGGAACAAGTGCTCAACATTTGAAACAAAGAATCAAGTCACTTTTATTATTGAAAAGGAAATTTGTACATAAAACAATAAGCAATGAAGGCACGGCCAATTATTATTACTATATACTCGTATCTAAAGATTTATACTAATATCTAATTATTAGCTAATGAAGCATTCTGGAACGCAGCCACTTACCCAGGAGATTAAGTTAAAATAAAGTGATTCAACTAATTATTTATAGTATAAAGAGAGAAGCTAAATTATAAATCACAGATATTTATTATACTACTAATTTCATTATCTCTCTTCATCACCAGTTCATCCTAATCCAGTTGCTTCAATATCTAATTATCTATCCTTTTTAAAAACTTAATCAGATTTGAGCCTATGTTTACAAATAGACTAACCACCAGTTTAAACAATCATTGAAGGAACTTAAATTACTCTTAGTCTAGCGGCTCAAGAACTTGTCATGATTGAACTATTGACTTTGCTTTAAACTTAGCTCATCGGCAAACTGTTAACTCAGATATTCATAAATCACTACCCGTTCTAACATCTTTATTCCGTGTTGAGGTATTAGCTAAGTGACAGTGGTTTACGAAATTCTTTGTGAAGCCAGAATTATTAATGATCTTAAAATCATGATTTGTTTACTTATGTTTTAAGTTTTTTCCTATTTAAACTAGGTGTAATGTATTACTATGACTATACTACCACTATATCACTAATTATTACAAGGCTTTTGTTTCTGTTTTATACCACTGTATTCTATACTATCTCTGCATTATAGATCTAAGCTATCAGGATAGTAATACAAATGAATTACACAACATATAAACTAAAAGGATCTTCATGTCATTCAATTAACTCGGGATTACAGCTTCAAGTATAGAGTAGTGTACCTGAATTAACAAACGAAAATCCAATGAGTCTAGGGATAAGCAGGTAAGTAACAGCAATCAACTCAGAGCAATGCAACAGGAAGATTTGAATGCCAAATGACTGAGACCAAACAGCAATCAGCAAAGTAGGGAACCTAGCAAAATCCAATTATAAATCCAGACCCAAAATCCGAGCAGAGAACTTCGAAACCCAAAGAAATCAACAAGTTTCTACTCTAAGAACCCCCGAAATTTTACTGCTAAACTGCTATTTTTATCTCTGAAGTTTTTGGTATTCAAGCTTTAGATGTATTTTCAGAATTGCTAAAATTGGAACCCAGATATATTTTCAAATTACTCAAAATTGGAACCCCCCTCTTCAGCCCTTTTCTAGAGGTATTTATAGTTGAGGTAAGGGCTGATGACTTGGGGGAAAAGTTTGGGATTTAATCCCACTTCTCCCCTCTTAAAATTACTAAACTTACACTTTAACCCCAATTTCAGTTACCAGATATCCTTCCAGCATGTGCTGGAAGGTTCCCAAGATTCTTTTTAGGAGTTCTTTACCAATATGACCTTAGGGGTTAGAGATTTTTACAGATTTCCCTTTTTAGGGAGACCATTATACCCTTTAATCTCTGCAAAATTACAGAAATCAGGGGTACAAAGGACTCCCTTACCCTCTTAGGTTCTAACTATTTACTATTTCACCTTTTTAATTCCCAATTGTGTCCCTAAGGGCACTGTTTATTTACTAGCTTACCTAGGTTAAATTTCAGCAACCTTTGAACCTATTTAACTAATAGCCAGCCCTGGCATTAGTATTTAAGGGCTGGCCAGATTTATTTTAAGGGACTATTTCAATTTTAGCCACTTCTGGGTCTATTTCAGTTAATTAAGACTAAGTTATTTCAAATTTAAGCTAATTGCAGGCATAGCCTGCTTTATTATTAAAAGTAACTCTTTAAAATCTAGCCGGTCTCAAGTTGAGACTTAGCTTTGGCTATTAAAGCCAATTGCTGAACAGCTGGGCCCAAAACCTTTTGCAGGTTTGGCCATTTTATGCTCAGGGCTCTAAAGAGAGCCTGGGCTAGTCTGCATTTGCAGACATAGCCCCTTTTGCACAACCAGCCACTTTAAAAGTGGACCGTGTGTTAGGGCTTTATAGAATAGGTCAACCCTTTGCAGGGTTGACCATTCTTAAGCCAATTATTTAACTTATAGCCTAATTTTTGTGATTTTCAGTTTTAGTCCTATTTCAAAACTAACCACTTTCATGGAACTTAGTACTAACAGCTATAACCAATCCACCTAAGCATGACAAGGATTAACAGTGTCCATACTTAATACGAAACTATTGCAAACTTAGCCATTTCAACATACAATCGCACACATAACCACATAAATCCAAATACTGTTCATTGATTAATTAAAACTCAGAAAAGGGGTTTGACAGTGTTGAATCTCAACTAATCAATTCACACAACCTAAATTCATGTAGCAACATATCAATCAACATTAATCAAGCTTGGTCACAATCATTTCATGCCAGATGACACACTGAAAAACTCTAAGACACTTAGTCTGACTGGACACAGACACATAGATACTAAATCCTCAAGAAGCAATCAACAAGAGTTAAAACATGGTTCCTTTCAAACATAAAGACAATGGACTTTGTCATGAGACAAATAAGATGAAAATAGGGAATAGAAGAAGCAGAGAAAGACAGTAAAGAAAGATCTCTAAATCTATCATCCCAAATAACACAAAGAAAGGCAGAATTAGATTAACATGCTCAATTTAGCAGATTGAAAGCACACAAGAGGTGGTATAAACCAATCATTAAAGAAAAGCCTTGGTTTTAATTATGAAATAAAGAGAAACAGTGAGACTAGGGAAATAGACCAAGGTAAATCAAAATAACTTAATGAAGGGAGATAGGGAACAAACGACTGATCCTATCATTAAAACTAAGCATGCAAAGAAACAGAACAGAAGAACATCCAAACTATGTGAAAGCTATCAAAAGATATCCTAATATAGATACGGCACAGAATGAAAGTCGAGAAGTTAAACTAGTACTAGAACTAGATATGCAAAATAAAAGATGGAATATCAGGATCCAACAAGATGAGGAATCTTACTACTAACAGAAGAAGAAAAAGATAACTAAACTAAACATGTGAAGAATCAAGAAGAGAAGAAAAGCCACGATATTGAAGACTAATGGATCGAAAATCACAAATAAGAGAAAATAACACAAGATAAAAGATAGATCTTTAAAAAAGAACATGGATATCAAGATTGGATTTTGAACTCGAGAGACAAACAAAACACATCATAACCCTAAAACATGTATTAGACTAAACAAAACATGATTAAAACACAGGAAGAAATAGAACATGATTTAAAAATGAACAAACAGGGGAACATATATATGAAGATGAATGAGATGAAAATCCAACCTTAGTATTAAACTAGATCCAAAACAATCAGAACAGGGTAATAACAAAGGAGATGAACAAGAACAGCGGAAATAAAGTCAGAGAAGGCAAACATGAACAAGTGAAAGCAAGCAAAAATAGAACATGCGAAAACGTACATAAGAGATATCAAAAGGCCGACTGAGAGAAACAACATGGGAAAACTAAACTACAGAAACACGGGAACATAACCAAACAAGAATCAAATCATGGACGAAAGTGATAAACAAAAACAAAAGAGAAGCGAGTACTAAGAATCCTATGACTAACATGTGAAGCAGAAAAAAAAACAGATATTCGTAGACATGCAAAAACAGAAATCAAATAAAAATTACACAAAACAAAGAAGATAGGGGTCGGGGGACTTAGCTTGCAGGGCCTGTCCCCTGAGCTTCCCCTTCTTCAATCTTTCTACTCCTTATCAGGTCTTCCAGACTCTCGTTCTTATTCTTGTTCTCTTTTTCTTTGTTCTTCTTTTTTCTTATTTTCTTTTCTGTTTTCTGTTTATTCGGCTTCAAGATGAAACCTTTTGGGGTTTTTGAATCTATGGGGGTGTTTGGGTGGGTAAAAGAATGGATCTTGGGAAAGTTTGATTTTTGGGGGTCGCCGGAGTTAGGGTTCCGACGACCCTTTTTGGGATATTCGAGGCGTTGCGTGAAGATTCGAAGGGAATGAATGGTATAGGGGTAGAGATCAAACCAAGCCGGATCGATTGGCATTGGTTTGGAAAGAATCCTCGTTGTTTGGTGGTCACCGGCGTAGATTCCGGTGACCGGGATTTATGGAGAAGGGGAGTTTTTGGGGCCTTTTGATGGAGAAGGGGAAATAGAAGAAGGAAAAGACAAGAGGGGAGTCTGGAGAGGCCGGCGACCACCGTGGGAGTGGTGGCCGCCATGGCCGTTGAGCTCTTGAAGAAGATGAAGATGGAGAGCATCAGGGGCGGCTAGGGTTTGGGCTATTAGAGAAATGGCCGGGGTCTTCAGACACAAGCCTTTTATAGGCTAAGTGTCGCATGAAATCCTGACCGTCCGTTCAATGATGATCAACGGTTGTTAGGCGCGTTACATAAACGACGCCGTTTCATCATCAGTGAGACCAAAGGTCTCGTCCATTGGATTAACTAGGACGGAAGGCTCAGATTAAACTCATCTTATTTTAATTAACTAATAATTCAACCAATTTATTCCTACCGTTGGATCATGTAAATGAACGGTTGAGATCAGCTAGCTCAAAGGCTTACAGACCAGATCTTTTGGGCTTAAGGACTGGGCTAGCCAACTGGACTGTGTTTGGCCCAATTTCATTGCACTTATATATATATTTGTATTT
Organism: Nicotiana noctiflora; assembly: GCA_032618575.1. Taxonomy (NCBI): domain Eukaryota; kingdom Viridiplantae; phylum Streptophyta; class Magnoliopsida; order Solanales; family Solanaceae; genus Nicotiana; species Nicotiana noctiflora. Next base: position 128,122 of record JASVEL010014179.1, on the reverse strand, counting down.
TCTAATATTTTAATTATTTTTATGTATTTTCTTTTATACTTTTTTTTTCTTTTCTTTTTATGGAAAATTATAAAACCTAATTTCCTATTTACTCTAATTTTCTAGTATTTTTTGCAATTTTTCTGCTATTTTTTCTTTATTTTCTCCTATTTAAGCTATTTTTAATTTTCCTTAAAATCTAACCAATTATACTAACAACTAATTTCCTAGCCTATTTTTTTTTATTTTCTTCTAATTTCTACTTATTCAAACACAAAATTATAGCCAATTTCAAACAAAGCAAGTAATTGCACTCAAAAACATGTTTATTTTAATTTTGGAATTAATTACTTAGTGCAAAAATCATGTGCTCACAGTCATGACTCTCGAAGTGGCCGTTTTTGCCAAAACAGCCTTTCGGCGTCCTTTCGGGACATTCGGCCGTTTCCAAAAATAGCAATCATTCCGATTATTTGAAAAAAAATCTTTTTGGTTCTTTTTTTTCTAAAAGGTGTGGTTGGACCCATTTAAGGGTTGCCTACGTATCCCGCCGAATGGCGAGACTCAAACCTGCGTAGTTCGGTCAAATTAGTTGACCAATTATTTCAACAACAAAACCATTTTTTTTCAAATTTTCGGATTTTTCGGATACCCATTTCCACTAACTCTTATTTCTCTCTTTTTTTCTTTTCAACAATTTTCTATCCTCGGGAATTTCGCCGGTCCGCATAACGATCAAGGACAATAAAAATGCAACACAAAATATGCTCAGTCTTTTTCAAATACCGGGTCACCTGTCCTAGACGGAGCCAACCCCTATGTTGACTCCCCTAAGTCGGATATGATGCAAATAATCGTCCTAGACCTATGTTCAACATCTTATAGTTTCATAGAATGCTAGACCGTGTACCCGAGCGGACAACTCGAATCGAGGAGGGGGCTACGTACCGGTGACTCGCAGAGTCAATCGGCTTTGTAACTGATACGGCCTCTATTTCTCAATTTTTGGGTGACTTAACAGAAAGGGGAGTCTCAACCAGTAAGCACATCCCCGGGGGTGAAGAAGATAAGGGTTTTCGGCACAATTTTTATATACAATCCACATAGTATCAAAGCGATAAAGCACATAGCATGTTGTTCAAATCATATAGCGAAATCAAATAATATCAAGAACGGCAATTCCAAGGAGCTCGAGTTCTTAAACCTTGAAACCGAAATTCGGGGTTGGGATCCCCAGCAGAGTCGCCAGAGCTGTCACACCTCCCTTTTTACTACCCCCGAAAGACAAAAAAATGTGCTTATAGGGTATACCTCGATGTTCAAATATCCGAGACGGATATAATAGCATAGAGGAAGGAGTTTTCCACTTAAAGGACAATCGGTTCGGGATTTTGTTTTAAATTATCAGAGTCGCCACTTGGAAAAATAATGGTGTCCCAAGTCACCGGTTAATCCCAAATCCGAGGAAATTGACTCTTTTTAGTAATGTCTGCGTAACAAAGATCTGGATAAGGAACTCTGTTAACCCGGGAGAAGGTGTTAGGCATTCCCGAGTTCCGTGGTTTTAGCACGGTCGCTCAATCGTCGTTCTTGACTCTTGTTTGACTCATTACAGATTTTAACAATATGTATATGCTTTTACTTTAATATTTTATGGAATTGCGACATCGCGAAAACACGCCTCAAATCACACCGCAACCAGTACGCCTGTGACTTTCGGTATATTTCAGCTTTGTCGGGATTTTAAGATTTGAGTTGCACCAGGTGCACACTCGTTCATAGGAAGGTACATTAAATCGCGCCCTAAATGGTCTATCGGCTTTGAATTATTTTGGGTAAGACTATGGAATTTACTATTAGTCTTTCCGGATCTAATTATGTTTTTCAATTTTTCTGTCATGCCACCCCACCCCACCATACCCCCCATCTAACCCCCCCTCCCCGGCGCGAACCCCCTAAAACAATTTATTTTTTATTTTTGTTTTAAAATTTCTATTTTTTGTTTTTCAGTTTTTCTGCCACCACACTCTACCCCATTCTACAAATACCCTTCCCCCCCACACACACACCTTATCCCCCGGTGCCAAACCCCTAAAAAATTATTTTTTATTTTTATTTTTAAATTTCTATTTTTTGTTTTTTTAAATTTTTCTACCACCCCACCATACCCTCTATCCCCTAGCCCCTACCCCTATCCCTCCCCCGCCACGCAAAATTCCTAAAAAATTCATTTTTTGTTGTATTTTTAATTTTCTATTATTTGATTTTTCTCCACTTTCCCCCTTCCACGCCCCACCCACCCACCCCCACCCCCACCCCGGGCGCAAACCCCCTAAAAATATTGTATGCAAGATGAGCATAATTTTAAAATATGGATCATGTTGGGCGGGTTGCGTTATGACCCATTGTTTAGCCCATCTTGACCCAGCCCATCTTAATCCAAATTCACTTTGGGCTGGGTTGGGCAATGACCCATTTATTGACTAACCCATCTTGACCCGCCCAAATTCAGCCCAACCCGCCCATTTGCCACCCCTAGCTATTATCAATTCATGTTAGAGTTATCCGACCTTGTTTTAAATTTTATACCTATTTAATTAAGTGATTTACTATTATGACTATACTACCACTACATTATTAGCTATTACACTATTTTTATTTTTGTTTTCTACTAATACATATTACACTATGATTTAAACTACAGATCTACAATAGTACTAAAGCTAATGAAAAGGATAATTACAAATACATAACAAATGAATTGAAAAATGGAACTTCATTTCATCATTTCAGCATTTACATCTTCGACTGAATAGGGAATGTACCTGGATCAGCAAGGTAAACCAATGAGTTCTAGGGGGGTTAAGAGATAAGCAACAGCAAAAGACTCCAGGCAACGCAACAGTGAAGATAAATCCCAAACGAGCAAAACAACCACAGCAACAACGCAGGTAATAGATCCAAGCAGAACTTCAAGCAGGAAAACAACAGAGACAAGCAGCTAAACCAGGCGTTCTTACTTGGAAAAAAATGCAGGAAAATTACTTGCTATATTACTATATTTTAACTCTGATTTTCTCTATTGAAAAAAAAACAGCCTAAGGATCGTTCAAGAAGCCCCCCCCCCCTTCCCAATCACTCTTTTCGGGAGGTATTTATAAGAGGGGAATGGGCTGATGACTTGGGGAGAAAGTATGGGATTAAATCCCACTTCTCCCCCTTTTAAAATTATAAAACTTATACTTAAGCCCAGAATTCTGTTATCAAAACCCTTCCAGCATGTGCTGGAAGGTTCTAAAGATTCCTTTTTTGGGGACTTTTACCAATGTAACCTTGGGGGTTAAAGATTTTTACAGATTTGCCTTTTTAGGGAGACCGTTATACCCTTAAACTTCTGCAAAATTGCAGAAATCAGGGGTACAAATGACTCCCTTAACCCTATATGTTTCAAACTATTTACCAATTCACCTTTTTGGCTTCCTTTTATGCCCTTAGTGCCATTGCCAATTTACCCGACCTACCTAGGTCAAGTATTCAGCACTTTAAGGCTTATTTATCCTATGGACAGTCCTCGCATTGGCATTTAAGGACTGGCCGGTTCTATTATTTAAAACTTAGCCTATTTCATTTTATTTTTAGCTAATTAACCTATTTAATTCCTTTTAAAACTAATTGCAGGACTAGCCTGCTTTATTAATGTATTAAAACCTATTTAACTTTTAGCCAGTCTCAAGTTGAGACTTAGCTTAGGTGATTAAACCCATTTATTGAACTCAGTTGGGCCCAAAGCCTTTGCAGGCTTGGCCACTTAAGGTTCAGGGCTCAAAAAGAGCCTGGGCAAGTCTGAATTTGCAGACTTAGCCAATCTTTGGAAATCCCAGCCTTTAAACTGATCCACGGGTTAGGCTAAGGTCTTTGCAAACCTAGCCACCTGAGATTCAGGGCTCAAATGAGCCTTGGCAAGCCTGCATTTGCAGACTTAACCAGTTTTGCACAACTAGCCCCTTTTAAGGTGGACTAGTGTGTTTGGACCTTATAGGGTTGATCAACTTTGCAAAATGACCACTCTTTGGTCAATTATTACCTAATAGCCTATTTTGTTCATTTTCAGTTTTAAGCCTATTTAAAAACTAGCCATTTTCATGGAATCTTAACATTAGCAGCTATAACCAATCCCCTAAGGTTCAATCAGTGTTAATCAAACACTCACATTCAACAAGAACTAGCAAAACTTAATCATTCTCAACATGTATTGCACACAGAAACACACATGATCAAATAAAATGCATTAATCAACCCAAACTCAAAGGAGACAATTCATATGATTGAATTTCAGTCAATTAACTCATATTATCATACTACATGTGATAAAGTATGAATTCATGTCAATTCAGACCTAATTACTCCAAGTTCAAGTCATATGACATTTGAAAAACTTCAGAACCTCTAAGGTTCATGGCATAGACATACACAGAAGCGTAGATTCTCACAATCAATCAATATGAATGATTAAACATGGCTCACAAGAATTAGAGGATCTATGATATCAGTTAGACCCACTAAACCAAACCATTTTCCATGCAAGTCATGATAGACAACATGAAGTATGCAAAACAGAAGGACATGGAGAGGATAATGAAGAAAGAATCATTGAAATGCATGTGAATGGCCGTTGAGGGTGTTATTAGAGTAAAAGCCATTAAGTAGGCATAAGAATCAAAACTGTTTACCCTAGAGTTAAACTAAGCATCAGAAGAGAAGAATTGTTCAACTACTGAGGATTAACAAAGATGAACTAATGCAGAATGATAGTATAAAAACTAAAATCAAACATGTGAAGACAATATCAAAGACCAATAAAGTGAAAAGGCCTAGTATTAACAAAGAGAAGGACAAAGAAAAGGAAAGATATTCAAGTCAGGCTCCCAAATCAAAACAACAGCCCTAGCAGACGAGATAATCCTAGTATAGAAGATGAATAGCCATCACTAAACAACTAAACATGCGAAAAGTCATAAAAGGCATGAACAGTCATCCTGTTGAAACAAATCAGAAGACACAAACCAAGAAAAAATGAAGAAAGAAAGATAGAACTTTTAAGACTAAATAAAACATAATCGAAACAAAACAAATAGAAAAAGATAGAGAAAAAATGAGCAAGTTGAAAATCCCTACTACTAACAAACATGACACAAGATTTCAAGATCTAAAGAAAAGAAAAGCAGGCAAGGACCAAAGCAAAAGAAAACAAGCAGAAGACATGAACAACAAAACAAATACGATAAAGCACAGAAGGATGGGGGTACTTAGCTTAGCGGGGTCTGTCCCCCAAGCTTTCCCCTTTTATTTCTTTTCACATCTTTTCCCCGGACCCTTGTTCTCTTTTTTTCGTTTTCACATTTTTTTCTTTCTATTTTTCTGCTTTAGACTTTAAAATGAAGTCTTTAGGTTTTCTTGTTTGGACTGGGGTGTTTGAGAGGGTAAAAAGGGTAGATCTTGAAAGTGTTGAAGTTCTAAGTCGCTGGAGTTAGGGTTCCGGCGACTTTATTTTGGATATTCGACGGGTTCTAAGGAGATTCGAGGGAGGTCAGTGTGATGGGTGGGTAGATTGGACCAGGGCGGTCCTTTTGGTATTGGTTTGATGGAGTGATTAATGGTTTGGTGGTCACCGGTGGTAGGTTCCGGTGACCGGAGTTTGAAGACGAAGGGTCTGTCTTAGGAATTTTTTAGGTTTGACTGAGAAGAAGAAGAAAGATGAAGAAAGGGGGAGAAGAAGGGTGAGAGGGTGGCCGGCGACCACCGTGGAGGGTGGTGGCCGCCATGGACGGCTAGGGTTCGAAGGCCTGGAAGAAGACGAAGAAGTAGAGAGATTTAGAGAGAAGGGCGACTAGGATTCGAGGGGGGATTGAAATGGGCGGATCACTTCGGACAAAAGCCTTTTATAGGCAAAGCGTCTTAGGTAATCTTGGCCGTTGGTTTGATGGATATCAACGGCCAAGTTAGCATTGCTTAAAACGACGTCGATTAGTCATTTAAGAAACCAAAACCTTCAATCCTTGGATCGTCTCAAACGAACGGACGAGATTATTCCTTGAATTTCAGTTACTTAATTAAATCCATCCCTTTATCTCAGCCGTTGGATTCAGCCTGATGGACGGCTGTGATCAATTCTCCTTAACAGATCAGACATGATCTTTGGGCTAATATACTTGGGCGGTTCCACTTAACTCTTTTGGCCCAAAACACTTAAACCCAAAGTATTTTTTTTTTGTATTTTCTGACTTTTTAATTATTTAAACACTCTCTCTTGTATATTTTTTTTCTTTTATTTTATGAATTAATAAAAATACTTAATTTCCTACTTACACTAATTATCTAATATTTTTTGCAATTTTTCTACTATTTTCCCTTAATTCCACTATTAATGCTCTTTTTTTTGTTGATTTTCTTTTAACTACTTAATTTAAAAATGCATGTATTTAACCTATATTTTTTTATTTTCTAATTTTAATTATTCAAACACACAAAATGTAGCTAATTTCAAACAAGGCATGCAATTGCACTCAAAAATATATTTTTTTTTAATTTTGGAACTTATTTGCCTTGTGCAAAAATCATGTGCTCACAATAACGATTGGAGAAGAAGCATCAACTGGAACTAACCCAAGAGCAACAATTAACATTGATCATCATCATCATTTATATTTGCAACCATGCGACACTCCAGGTAGTTCATTAATCTCTATTCAACTAATTGAATCTGAAAATTATGCATTGTGGAGTAGATCCATAAAAATAGGCTTGATTGGCAGAAGTAAACTAGGATTTGTTGATGGACGATGTACTAAGGATAAATTTGTTCGATCCTTGCATGAACTTTGGGAGAAATGGAATGTGATAGTTTTGTCATTGATTATGAATGTTGTGAGCACATGATTACTTAGTGGAATTGTGTACAAATCTAGTGCACATAAGGTGTGGACTAATCTAAAGGACAAGTATGATAAGGTAGATGGATCTCGAATTTTCTTTTTGCACAAGAGATTACATCCTTATCGCAGGGAATTTCTTCAGTCTCTGGATATTTCTCAAGACTAACAGATCTCTGGGAAGAGTATGATGCCTTAATGTCGTGTCCTAGCTGTGAATGTCCAGAATCCAAGAACTACTTTGAACATTTTGAGTATCAAAGATTGCTGCAATTTCTCATGGGGCTAAACGAGACATACAATCAACCTAGGAGCTAGATATTAATGATGAACCATGTTCCATCAGTTAACAAAGCATATTCAATGATAAGAGCTTTAGGAAAATTCTCTCAATTTGTTGAAATTGGGGATGGAACATCTTTGTTTACAAACAAAGAGATGAATTTAGGAAACAATTACAATAAAGGGATGAATTCAGGAAAGAATTACAAACCAAGAAAAGAAAATTTGTTTTGTGACTATTGCAACTACAAAGGACACACGAGAGATACTTGCTACAAGTTACATGGATATCCAGCTGACTTTAAGATGAGAAAGAAGACAATAGGCTTTCCTCAAAGACCCATGGCCAATGCAACTATAAAGGAGGATCAACAATCCATGACAAAGCAAAGAACCATCACAAATTCAATCGATGCACCACAGGGAATCAACATAGATGCAACAAATGTAGCATATGGAGCAAGGCCAATCATGTTTACTCAAGAGCAGTATAACCATATACTGAAGCTGATCAATATAGGAATAGGAACAGATGCTAATACAAGCTTTGCAGGTACATCTAAGACATTTTTTGAAAATGAAAGGATTAAGGATGGGAATTGGATAGTATACTCTGGTGAAACCAGCCACATGGTTCACGCTAAAGAATCACTAGACAAGATAAATACAGATATTCTAGGAAACGCACCTAAGGTATATTTACCTGATGGAACTTCTCTTGGTGTTTAATATACTGGAGAAAGTAAAATTGATGAAAATAGTGGTATTAAAAATGTTCTATATGTTCCAAACTTCAAGTAAAATCTCTTATCTGTGTCCAAGCTCACAAGGGATTTAAGGTGCTTTATTTTCTTTTATCCTGACTTCTGGATAATGCAGGACCTTCATAATGGGAAGGTGAAGAGGATTCGAAAGGAGCTAGAAGGGTTATACAATTTACAGCATCAGAAACTAGAAGATAAAGCTGCAAATGTACATCTTCACAAACCTGTTGAACATGAAGAAGACATAAAGGTATGGCATGGAAGACTTGTACATGCTCCAGATAGAGTAGTAAGACAAATTCCAAACATGAAATTCAAAGTAGACAATGATGAAATAAAGGAATGCACAATTTGCCCTTTGGCCAGACAGAGCAGACTGCCATTCCCTAAGAGTACAAGTAGATCAGACAAATCATTTCAATTGATCCATGTAGATGTTTGGGGTCCATATAGAGTACAAGCTCATAGTGGACATAGATGTTTTCTTACTATAGTAGATGATTGCAGCATAATGACATGGATTTATTTACTAAGACTCAAAAGTAACGTGGTTGTATGCTTAAGACAATTCTTAGCTATAACAAAGACTCAATTTTCTGTAAATGTGCATTCCATAAGGAGTGATAATGGATCTGAGTTTTTTAACTATGAATGCCATAATCTGTTTCAATCCTGTGGAATGATTCATCAGAGTTCATGTGTTCATACCCACAGCAAAATGGGATAGTGAAAAGGAAACAATGGCACATACTTGAAGTGGCTAGGGCAATCAGGTTGCAAGGTTACCTACCTCATAAATTCTGGGGAGAGTGTATGCAGGCAGCTATTTATGTCATCAACAAACTGCCTCTATCAGTGCTATCAAGAAAATCATCCTTTGAGATATTATGTGGAAGGTCACCATCTTTAAAACATCTAAGAACTATAGGGTGTTTATGCATTGCTAAGGCTGTGGGAGAAAAAGGATAAATTTGCACCAAGATCAGTTGGGCCAGTGCTAATGGGATACTCAACATCCCATAAGGGATATAAACTATACAATATTTTGACTAAATCTTTCTTTGTAAGCAGGGATGTCACGTTTATGGAGCACATTTTTCCCTTTCAACTAATTAAGGAAGGGAAGCTGCAAATCTTCCCCAATGGTGTGTTGCATCACTCAGCTACTACTTATGCCATTCCTATGCAGATTAACACTCAAGATGAAGAAGTTTCCTCTCCATCAATGACACATGATGCAGAACAATCACATGACAGATTCACAACCCTCACCAACATCTCCCACAATCTGTAAGGATATTACAGTACAACAGCCAATCTCCTTAGAACATGTTGTACATGTCCCTGTGGGTCTAAAGAGCCTATTTGGCTTTGCAATGGTTCTTTGACAAGGCTAGAAGGAGAACAACCTTGCAAGTATCCCATGCACAATTACTTAACTCATGTAGTTTTTTCAGTCAAGCATCAATCGTACTTGTCCAAGATTACCAGCATTAGAGAGTCTTTGTCTTATGAAGAAGCTAAATTAGATCCTAAATGGCTTGATGCTATACAGCAGGAGTTGACTGCACTCAAGGACAATGGTACCTGGTCCATGGTAGATTTGTCTGCAGGGAAGGCCCCTATTGGGTGTAAATGGGTGTTCAAGATAAAATGCAAAGCCAATGGAGAAGTTGAAAGATACAAGGTACGCTTAGTAGCCAAGGGTTATAATCATATTAAAGGCTTATACTATCAGGAAATTACCTCTCTTATAGTCAAGATGGTGACAATCAAAGTAGTTATAGGTTTGGCTACAGCTAACAACTGGAACTTGCATCAAATGGATGTATATAATGTATTCCTTCAAGGAGATCTCACTGAAGAAGTCTACATGTGTCCACCTCAAGGATTTCCCAGCAAGAGGGAGAAGGTGTGTAGGCTGCACAAATCCCTTTATAGTTTAAAACAGGCCTCAAGACAATAGAACCTCAATTAACTGATACATTGCTGAAATTTGATTTTGTACAAAGTCAGTTTGACTATTCTTTGTTCACAAAGAAGCAAGGAACAAAATTAGTCATAATCTTGGTATATGTAGATGATCAACTCATAACTGGGAATGGTCAAGACTTGATTTCTGAGGCAAAGACCATGCTGCACGGTAACTTCAGAATCAAGGACCTAGGGGAGTTGAAGTTCTTTCTTGAAATTGAATTAGCAAGATCAACGAAAGGGATATTGATGAACCAAAGAAAATTTGCATAGAATTGATCATAGACCTTGGGTTTGCAGGCTTAAAACCTGCGGCTACACCAATAGAATGCAACCAGAGATTCACTACTATAAAAGGCATCGTACATGATACTATTGTAAAGTGAGTTTTAATTGATCCGGGAAGTTCTGTCAACATCGTTTTGCTAAGGGTGTTGCAGGAAATACAAGCTGAAGATAGAATGATACCCAAAGCACATACGTTATTAGGCTTCGATAATACAAACGTGATAACGATAGGTGAAGTAATTTTAACAACTTATGCTGCAGGTGTCGTTAAAGAAACTAAATTTCAGGTAGTTAATATGGAAATGGCCTATAACTTAATCATGGGGAAACCATGGATTCATGATATGGATGATGTCCCATTAACTCTACATCATGTCTTCAAGTTTCCATCGCCTTGGGGAATATGTCAAATTCGAGGAGATCAACAAATTGCCAGGAGTATCAACGTTGTGGCAAGTACGAGTACCGTAGGAACAGTTGGAGGCAACAACAACCAAATTTCAACTGAAAAAATGGATTTAGACTCGAGACCTGATGTCATTCAGGAACCCGAGGAAAATGAAAACATCAAGACAACAATAGAAGAGCTTGAAGCAGTAATCTTATTTGAACAATGGCCTGAAAGGAAAGTTTACGTAGGAGTTAATTTAAGGCCTGACATGCGAGATATGTTAATTGAATTTTTAAAAACTAATGGGTACTATTTTGCTTGGTCCCACGCTGATATGACAGGTATACCATCGGATGTGATGACTCATAAACTCAATGTGGATCCATCTTTTGCTCCAATCAAGCAGAAGAAAAGAAAGCAGGGAGCTTTCAAGAATCAAGTAATTCAAGATGAAGTTCAGAAATTATTACAAATTGGGTCAATCCACGAGGTAAAGTATCCTGATTGGTTAGCCAATACGGCGGCCGTACCTAAGAAAAATGGTAAGTGGTGAGTTTGCGTAGATTATACTAATCTAAATAAAGCTTTCCCTAAAGATTCTTTCCCTTTACCCCATATAGATCAAATGATAGACGCAACTACAGGTCACGAACTCCAAAGTTTTTTAGATGCATATTCGTGGTACAACCAAATTAAAATGCACCCCGATGATAATGAAAAGACTTCTTTCATCACAGACCGGGGACTTACTGTTATGAAGTAATGCCTTTTGGTCTAACAAATGCTAGTGCAACCTATCAAAGGTTAGTCACTAAAATATTTCAGGAACATTTAGGGAATACTATGGAGGTATATATAGATGATATGCTTGTCAAAACCCAACATTCTACTGATCACATTTCTCATTTATCTGTCATGTTTGAAATCTTGCGTAGGTACAATATGAAGCTTAACCCAAAAAAATGCGCATTTGGTGTAGCCTCAGGTAATTTTTTGGGTTTCCTTGTTTCTAACAGTGGTATTGAGGTAAATCCTTTGCAGATTAAAGCAATCAAAGAAATACCTGATATCCTTACAAATAAAAAGGAGGTTCAACGATTGACTGGAAGAATCGCAACCCTAGGGAGATTTATTTCTAAGTCTTCCGAAAAATGCTTTAAATATTTCTCGGCACTTAAGAAACAGGATCATTTCGAGTGGAATGAAGATTGCCAACGAGCTCTTAAGGATTTGAAAATCTATTTGTCAAACCCCCCTCTATTGGCAAAGCCAACGGAAGGTGAGAAGTTACTTATTTATTTGGCAGTTTTAGAAGTGTCGGTAAGTGATGTTTTAGTTCGTGAAGACCAAGGTAAATAATCTCCTATATATTATGTAAGTAAGACTTTATTAGATGCGGAAACAAGGTATCCACAGGTGGAAAAGTTAGCGTTAGCTTTAATTATGACATCTAGGAAATTAAGGCCTTATTTTCAGTGTCATTCTATTGTTGTAGTTACAGTTTTTCCATTACGAAATATTTTACATAAGCATGAACTGTCAGGTAGATTAGCAAAATGGGCTATATAATTAAGCGAATATGAAATAATTTTTCAACCTAGAACTGCTATCAAATCCCAAGTACTTGCAGATTTTTAAGTTGATTTTAGTGAGGAGATATATTTATAGGCAGAAAAAGAATTTCAAGTTTTTAATGGCGCGAACCCGGGGATTTGGACATTGTTTGCCGATAGTTCATCTAATGTAAAGGGGTCAGGCTTAGGAATTGTTCTAATACCACAAACACGAGAACAATTATACAGGCTATAAAATGTCACCCTATTACCAATAATGAAGCAGAATATGAAGCTGTGATTACAGGTTTGGAATTGGCGCTCGAACTCGGCATCAAGCAAATTATAGTCAAAAGTGATTCTCAGCTAGTAGTAAATAAAATATTGAGGACTTATGTAGCTAGAGAAACCAGAATGCAGGAATATCTCGAGAAGGTGCGAGAATTAGTAAGACAATTCGAAACTTGGAAGGTAACACAGATTCCAAGGGATGAAAATGCAGAAGCTGATGCTTTGTCCAACCTAGCATATGTGGCAGATATAGCAAACGATGCAAATGCTTCGGTTATACATTTATTCCATTCCATTCTCGAAACTGATACGAACAAGGTAAATTTTAATCATTTGACATGGTATTGGAGGAATGAAATTATTGCTTTTTTGCAGTATGGAACCGTACCTAATGAGAAAACAAAGACTCATGCATTACGTAAGAAGGTTGCCCGTTGTTGTTTACATCAAGGAAATCTTTATCAAAAAATATTCGGAGGTCATCTAGCAAGGTGTCTCGGTCCTTCACAAACGGAGTATGTAATGAGGGAAATATATGAAGGACATTGTGGAAATCATGCGGGAGGTAGATCGCTGGCAAAAACGTTGATACGGGCCGGGTATTATTGGCTTAAAATGGAGGAGGAAGCAAACGACTTCATATTTAAATGTGATAAATGTCAGAGGTACGGAAACAATATGCATAGACTAGCTGAATTACTACACCCAGTCATATCTCCATGGCCCTTCATGAAATGGGGGATGGATATCGTGGGTCCATTACCTCAAGCAAAAGGACATGTAACGTTTCTACCCATGCTTACTGACTATTTCACTAAATGGGTAGAAGCAGGGGCATTTAAGCAGGTACAAGAGAAAGAAATTAAAGACTTTATTTGGAGAAATATAATATTCCGCTTTGGGGTTCCAAAGGAAATCGTGTGCGATAATGGACCACAATTCATAGGAGCACAAATTACAGAATTCTTTCAAAGATGGCAAATCAAAATAATAACATCGACACCATATCATCCGGTGGGTAATGGACAAGCGGAATCCACGAACAAGATAATCATCAATAATTTGAAGAAAAGGTTGCAGGATTCAAAAGGCAATTGGCCTAAAGTTCTACCAGCTGTGTTGTGGGCTTATCGGACAACTACAAAAACAAGTACGGGCGAAACACCATTTTCGATGGTTTATGGTGCAGAAGCTCTGATTCTAGTTGAAATAGGAGAACCAAGTATAAGATATAATCAAGCAACGAAGGACTCAAACAATAAAGAATTACGGGTTAATCTAGGTCTAGTTGAAGGAAGGAGAGAAGCAGCATTGATAAGAATGGCGGCTCAAAAACAAGTGATTGAACAATACTATAACTGGAATGCACGTCTCAGGTTCTTTAAAATTGGGGATGCTCAAAAAGGTGTTTCAACCTACGAAGGCTGCTAATTCAGGAAAGTTAAGTCCAGCATGGGAAGGACCATATAGAATCTGTAACGTTGCGGGAAAAGGTGCGTATGAGCTAGAAACTATGGATGGCAAAATTCTACCTTCACATTGGAATGTTGTACATTTAAAAAGATATTACTTCTAAGGGGGTAGACACGTTCAGGTATCTTCATTTCAAATTATTTTTCTTTTAAATTATTAAGGTTTTTACTAACAATTTTAGATGCTAGGAAAAATCCTTAACCTGTGCCAAATGATGAGACACGGCCTGCATGGCAAAATAGAATATTCATAAATTCTAAGCCTAAGGTTATATCAATCTGATGGAAATACATACGGCTAGGCGGTCTTCATCTAAAATTATACCTCCGAGTCCCCCATATTTTCTGTTTCAGGAAAAGGACCATCCTATGAGTAATAACCGAGTGTTCAAGGCTTCATTCTTCAATGCTCAAACACTTGGGGTACTATACAGTATATATATCTTCGTGCAGAAAAATGGACGCGGGTCCGTAGAGGAAAATAGATATGGGAGTTCAAGTAAAAGTGGACCAAATTTAGCTACAATGTGTCATATATCAAGATTCAGTTGTAAATAGCTACGCTTACAACATTTTTCAATGTTATTCTACATAAAACAATTTTCAATGTTGTAAAACACTTTCCAAATCGTTTCTAAGTATATAAAGATAGGGTTATGGTTATGTGCTAAAACAGGTTGTAATAAAAGAAAACCTTGTATATTTCATATTAAGAAATCTGTTGCACGAAAAACAGTTGCGAGGAAGTCATAGACGTATTATAACGCATGTATCATTCAAAAGTTTACTCAAGTTCATGAGCAAAAACTTGTCAAAGTTATATAAAAAAAACATGTGTTTCATATTTCTTTCATCGTATTATAACACCATTATGAAGTTGAGACGTCTTCTTCATTAAGTGTCAATATATAAAAAGGGCCCTCTTTTATCCTCATATTGATAAGTCCATGAGTAGAATCAAAAAGCATTCTCAAAGGATAAAAATGCAAAACTATTCTATAAGTCCTAAAGACGAAAATAGGCAAGAATAGAACACAAAGAGTATTAGTTAACCTCTAAAGCATAAAAGACTAAAGGAAAAGGGAAATTTAGTCATTCAAGTATAAATTGTCTTTAAACAAATACCCCATTATGAGAATTGGGGACTTCATCATAAAAATCCTTTAACAAGGATTATACCATCAAATAAAAAAAACAAAATAAAAGACTTTTTTCAACTGGTCACTGGGGGAGTTGGAACATTAGAGGTTGCAACAGGAGCAGGAGCAACTTTACCCTCAAATACATGAACCACTACTCCGGTCGCCTCAATAGTAGCTTCACAATCCACCGAATTTACTGCCTCAGGAGTTCCACACATTGGAGAAGAAATGTCAATGGGTTGCTAAGGAGTGCCAACAGGTTGGTTACTCTTCTCAATCACATCTAAGATTTTGGCTAATTTGGATTGTAAGTTAAAGTTCTCTTGAGTAGACTCTAATAATGCATCCCGACGCGATCTAAGAAAAGCCCAGTAGACCTCATAATTGAAATTCTCTGCAAGAGAATTATACTCCTTCTCCAAGGTTTCATAATCCTTTTCCCATGTAGCAAGAGGGTTTTTCATTAATTCTTGCTCAGTTAGTTGGGAATCAAGGGAAGTCCTGAGCGTAATGTTGGAACTCTCTAAAGCATGAACTTTGTCTGAAGAATTCAAGTCAACCCGAGCTTGTTTCAAGTTCTGCCCCAATTCTCTGGCATAATCCTCTTTTCTCTTCATAAGCTCTTTAAGCCCCTTGATTTCTTAATTAGCCCTTGACAATGATTCATTTAAGGTGTCTTTATCCTTTTTGACCTGGCTCAAGGTGGCCTGAGAGACCCCTAAGTCAACAGAGAAAGTACGATTTTGTCGTTCCAAATGGGTTTCGTCATCTCAAAGCTCATCCATATTTATTAAAGCATCTTCATATTGCGCCTTCCAATTTTGAGCTTCAAATTGGGCTTCTTCAATGGCTTTTGAGGATTCCCGAGCCTTTCTTTCCAAAGAGGTAATCTTCCCCATTAGCTCAGTACCAATCAAATTAGCCTACAAATATAAGACACAAAAATAAACACCTACGGTGAAAGGAAAGTTAATACTCAATTTTAAAAGAAATTACCTTGAAAGTTGAATGAACTATGTCATTCATTAAAGTTAAGCAGCTATGGCTTTCCATCTTTCTCCTCTCTATATCTCTGATCAAGGGCTCAAGCCATACATCAGCACTACCAGTCTTCCTCAAAAGGCTGTGAGTGGAAGGTACTTCAAGTGTGACTTCTCTCATAGTCATACTGCTGCTACTCGGGCCAGTTTCCGAACGCACTAAAGAGGAAGAAGGGCAGTGGAAGGAGGAGTAGTAGAAGAGGAAAAAATGGTAGAAGGTACGGGAGCCAGAATGGGAACAGGCACAGGAAATGGAATTGATACGAGAATAGAAGCATTCATCAAAAGTGAAGGAGCGAAAGAAATCAATGTGGGATCAAAAACACTTACGGGTGGAGATGATGTGAAAGAGATAGGAGAAATAGGAATTGAGGAAGATAAGGGAACTTCATTTAGAACAGGACCCGGCTCTCCACCTTCAAGATTGTCAATAGAAAGACAGTGAGTAGACTCACTAAAGTCTATTAGAATAACCTCTTTATCAATCAAGACAGGATCGGCAGGGGAGGCACGAGCGGGAGCATCTTCAATCTCATTTCCACGTCTCCTTATTTTTGGCATGGGTAACGGTGAGGTACCTTCTTCTTCTTTAGTATTAGCATCAACTACCAATATTTTTCTCTTTGCTGCTATTAAAGCCTTAGTTTTGTCTAAGTCAAGAGAAGCATTGGCAGCAGTGCGCATAGCTAAAGCTACATCAGGTAACATTCCTTATTTTCCGAACCCTGATATAAAAAAGAAGAAAAGGGGAAAATGAATTCAATTTTATTAAAAATTGGATTTACTGTACGCATTTAAGAATAAAAATATACATACCGTGTGTTTTTACTTTCCAATCGTAAATAGAGGAAATAGACTTCCAAGTCCTTTCCTCTCTGGGAGTCACTTTCAAAATTAAGTCCACCCAACCATGGAAGTTGGAAATAGGCTCCACATCTCCCATGGTTGCTACAAAAACCAAAAAAGGGATGAGATCAAAGAGAAAATCAAAATCTCTAAAAATAGTAACTAGAAGCTTACGTGCAAAGTTCCACTTCTCAGGGAAGGGAATGTTTGCCTCGCCCAGTAAATCCATTGTGCGAACAACAATGTAACGTAGGTACCATCCACGGTCATTAACGTCATCAAGGTTTACTAAAACTTTTTTACTCCTTGCGGTTAAGGTAAAGAAACCACGACGCATCAAGTTGGGATGGTATAAATAAATAAGATGGGCAAAGGTAAAATCAATTGTGGCCTTTGCAGATAGAAATCTCAAGCAAGTCACCGCCCTCCATACCAATGGACCAACTTGACCTAAGTAGATATTGAAGAAACGACAGAAATCAAGGTTAAATGGATCTATAGCAGGCTTTAACCCCCAAGTAAAAGGATAGGTATAAACAAAGGAATACTCATTCCTAAAGAATGAAATCCTCTGATTTATGGTAGGAATTGATAGGCGAAGATTTTCCTTCCAATAACAGTCTTTCCTAATGGTTGGAATTGAGAGTTCAGTTATGAGAAAGGGATAAGCATCAAGTTTCTCTAGTTTTTCAACTTGTTTTAGAAGCGATGTTCTATCACCCATAAAGGACAAATCATTCGGAACAATGTCCTCAACTAAAGGTTCTAGAGAAGGGTCGAAAAGCTCTTTACCTTTAGAAGAAGATGTTTTAGATGAAGAACCTTTGACATTCGAGTTCGGGGAAGGAGGAGCAATGACAGATGATTCTCCACGCGCTGATCTTAAGTTTTGAAGTCTTCTCCCTTTATCTCTATTGTGCCTAATTGAAGTAGGAGCATTGGGAAATTGGTCGAGAATTGGAACTGGTCTACAATTAGGTTTTGAAGATGCCATTGTTGGATAAAACTTTTTACAGAAGAAAAGTAAAAGAAGTCACTTGATGAAAAAGAAAACTGAGGAAGAAAGATTCAAAGTAGTATCAGGAAGCAACTGGTGAACTAAGAGGTATATTGATAAGAAACTGTATTAAAAAGAACTGTCACTTCTTAAAAAGAAAGATTGAAAAAGCCT